>JAOXYL010000078.1:14687872-14703572 GCA_028564955.1 Terapon puta
CCCCACAATGCAGCGGGTCCATCAGACCCACAAACACTGGCTGAGTAACAACAATATGAACATTACACAAGGGTTAATAAAGCTCAATAGAGTCTCTCGGGATCCCAGCAGAGTATGTAAGACCTGGACTATGTCCCTTGACAATTGCATTTAAAGTGAAGTGAATGATGCTGATGAACAAGGTCTCCCGTATTTTAGATTAATATCACCTGCTTGCAACTTAGCTGCTGTGCTTAGTCACTATTCTCAGAGACAGTCGATGTAATTGTGCAGGTTCTACCCCAGTGCAATGCGGTGCTGTGCCACCAAACATTGCCTTTCTAGCAAGTTGAAAGTTCCTTTATATAACAGAAAACTTCAGAGAAATGATATGACTCGTCCTGATTTGACGCACCCCACCAGTCTGAGCGTATTAAAACAAATACTAAAGATAATGTGCGACTACTGAGGCCCTGATCTCCCTGTGTGAGACGTCTAATCAAAACATAGTCTCCAGAGTGTGAACAAGTATGGGAGACTATAAATAAACCAGAACCAAACTGCCTGTCTTTCTTCAAACACAGCCCGGGCTGGGATCGTGCAAGCGTGTCCAATCTAGAGTGCCTAGGCGATGCAAACATCTTTTGAGGATGACATGTCAGTCAAACGAACAGGAAAACAACGAAGAGCGATGAGGCATGGAGGAGTGGTTGAGGTGTCGTTCGGCGTACGGAGGATGCGCGCACACATAAAACGCAAATGCACACGTGCCCGAAATGTGTATATCGACATCCACAGTATTTACACAAGTGGTGCAAGTGCCCACACGGAGAGAAGTGGACACAAAGACACCCAGCTCACACATGTGCGCCATACCATTCAAACATATAAAGTGAAAGGCATAGTGCTTTTCAGCAGGGAGGCTGACAAAAGTAGCCCATGAAAGAAAACAAAATGTGAGGGAAATGGAGAAGGGAGGGTGGGAAAAGACACGGGAGCAAGGTAAAGAGGCAGAAAAAAATATTTAGACAGACAAGCAAAGGCAGCGACGAAGCAAACACCCTTCAGGAGGGAGATTGACTGCGAGCGATTGTTGCCACAATGAGAGAGACGGAGTGAGGTACACAGCGGCAACAGGGATTCAATTACACAGTATTGTTTTGACTCCCACTCCCTGGGATGCCAGCAAACATCAGCGGCAATGGCAAGGTGGGAGTAGCATGTGTGTAGTCCATTTGTGCGCGTGTAAAGATGCGGTATATTGTACTGTACCGTCACAGCACGGACTTGGTAACGCGGTCTGTGGACGGGGTGAGTCTGGCCCCAGGCAAGCCCCGCAGAAAACCCTGAAAGTAAGTGACAACCTCCATCTCCCAGCCAACGCCCTACATCAGTCATCCTTTCATTAGTGCAGCCGAGACCCGTCCTAGGGTAGGGGGAAACAAAGTAAAGGACAGAGGAGTGACGGCGAGGACCAAAAGAACTGGCAGGAATGAAAGACTGCGATAAAAATAGCGAGGCGGAAACAGAGCGAGACAAAGACAGACAAACAAATATTCATGTAAGAGACAGACGAGAGGGGAGAAGAAAATGAAGCCACCAGTGCGCTCTTCCTCTTCCTTTCGGTGTTTCATTGACAGTATGTGGGAGGGGGGTGGGGGGGGGGGTGGGAGTTGACATCTCAAAGTTGACACCTGGCGGAACAATGCATAAAAAGGGATGAAGGGGATGAGAGCGAAAGAAGACAAGGAGAGAAGTCGCAGACAGGTGGAGGAACGGAGACTCAGCGAGAAATCAAACGCGGGAAAAGCAAATGACAGCCAACGCGAATGGAGCCCCTCAGATCTCACACATGACGGACAGGAAGGTCAGAGCACTCGGATGTTAGTGTATTTAAAACGTTGATGCGTCGCTGGAATCGTGGTTCCTCTGCATCTCTGCCATAATAGCAGTAGCTCGACTAAACGGACCCTGAGGTGATAATTCTTAAACTTTCTCCTGCCGTTCAGTCTTTCTTCTCGCCTTTACAACTTTATTCCTCCTCAAAACTTCCATCTCTCGACTGGAGTCCACCAGCTCGACGCAAAAAAGTAGGTTATAAGCCCCATTAGCTCACCGTAGGATGCACCATTTAAAAAAAATGACTCGGTATAGTCATTTTTACTAGGTATATCAGAATCTCAAGTTAGCGTAAGAGCAGTTGCACGCCCTGTTGGTGCAACGCAGCCGTGAGGTTTATGCCAAGATATAGATGAGCGACTAGATGACTAACTGATATTCTGAACAGAGTACCTGCCTTCAGACAAGTTCTGGTGTGGTGCCAGAGCGTTTTGACCTTTAAACATCGTCCTCTTCCATTTCACAACTGTCAGACTGCCATGCACTCCATGCTGCCTTGTTTATCACGGCTTGGCAAGACACATCGGTTCTTTTTGCGATGACAAGAGCGGATGATGTTGTGCGGAGAATGCCTCACCTGCCGTATGGGTCAGATCTGGAAGATTCATAATAAAAGCGAGGTTGAAGAACCTCTGTGACTAGCAACATGCTGACTGCGTGCTATATTTCGCTAAAGCCCACCTAGATGCACGTATAAACACGCATATTGATAGGTCTGGCTTTGCAAGACTGCGTGCCTGCTGCCCTGACCATGACAAATACAGCTGAATGGAGAGAATGTGGCACCAAAGGGTTTGCGGTCTATTTTCCACTGGAGACAACCATGCCAGAAATATGGATTTTGCCCCGGTACTGCAAGGCATTTCAGACTAATGCTTCCATGAAATGCCCTATGCTGTAATTTATTACAAAGGAACCACCTTTTCCCCTCACTGTGCCATAGTAATAGTGAGCTGAGAGAGATATCCACGGAAGGTGGGTGAAGAATAAGAAATGGAGGCAAAGAAAGGTCAAGGGATTAGATAAAGTGGAGAGGTAGGGATGATAAAAGGAAGGCAGGTAGGAAAACAACAAAAAAAAAAGTTTAACTGGTAATTAAAATACATGAGACTTTACCAGCAGATGATAAGTGTGCCCTGCTTGGATGTTGATATTAACAGCAGAGCAAGGTCATTCAAATGAGCACAAACCCCTGTGAAGGAAGAAAATCAATATAACAAAAAATAGTGTCTTTCAAAAAAGCTGTCCTTGAGCATCCTTATCTGCTTTCTTTCTGCCTGAACATGATCGCATCCCTGCAGCAGTTTAACCCTGATTAGCCCTTTAAATGGGAATCTGAGTGGCTAAAGCTGAAATTAGGCTTCCATGTAAAAGGCCAAGTGAGATGCCAAAGTCTAAGCCTGGGGTCCATGATGCATAGAAAGCATTATCATAAATATACTACTATATGCTACAGCTTACTTTCCTGCAACTACAGCTGCTTATGTATTCATTTGTCTGGTACTTACAACTGGAAAATGCAAATCTGAGTTTATCAAGTTTGCTATAAATCTATATATGTGTGTGTATATATATATATACATATATATATATATGTGTGTGTGTGTGTGTGTGTGTGTGTGTGTGTATATGTATATATATTCAAAGAAGCAGTAAATAGAGGTTATCCCTTGGGAACTGATATAAAACATGAATTCATTTAAGAGTTTTGAAGAGTAATTTACAGCACGCCACATTTCTTTTTATTCAGTCCATTATTCTGATCCCACTGGGCTTCACTGCAATATCCTGTGCTGCATCCAATACATACTGATTTGTTTAACTGCAGCTCAAATCTACAGAACTACAGGGATTATCATTCTTGTGAACTATTTGCTGTTTGCAAGAGGACAGTAGAAACAAGAATATAAAAATAGAGCAGATTAAATTGGGATGGGTGGGAAGTTTTGGTGACATGGCAAGGTGAGGGCACTATTAATTCCAGCAGCCAAGGTCAGGAATATGACAAATTTTGGTGCAGAAACCTGTTTGTGGGTAATGGCATAATCCATCACCTTTGCTCTCTTTCTCTCTGATATACAGGGCCACATCTTGGGAGTAGTTTGGATGAAATAAGCATCCAGACATGATCACAGACACTTAGCCAGTTTCCTCACGATGCTGGAGACAAAGGTAGAAAATATATTTAGGTTGCAAAATGACTCATTTCGATACAGTAAAAATAACATTGCATCCCACTTGTTTCTTACACTTTACAAAATCACTTTCATAGCTTTATATAATGGAGAAAAGTCTAATATGTGTGACTAGAACCTACAGTAGAAAAATGCAGGTACAATAGAGAAATACGGGGAAAGTAAAATAAACTGTGCTTATTTTAGCTTATGAATCATTTCAGATATAGCAATAGTGCTGTTGGGTAACAAATGCATGACATATTGACTAACAGTACTATTATTATCACCATTCTAACTAAGAGTAAAGATTTGGTTTGATCATTTTAAAATCATTCTCATGAAACCTCAGAAGGCTTTTTATTTTATTTTTATTAATTACTTCTGCTCTGTCTTTTCTTAAGGCACAGTATAAGTACTTTACAATCAAAATATGAGTTGGCTAATGTTAACAGTTGTAGTCTACTGAGTTTGAGCTGAAGGATCCTAATGAGAAGACGCCTCATAATTATGTTGTCAGTTAGACTTTGGAGCACTTCTGAGCCCCCGTCATGTCATTTGCTGATTTTGACTTTCTCACTCAACTTTAGTTGACAGTTAAGTTTAAGGATACTAAAGCCACTGTTATTTTCTTCTTCATTGTCATTCCATCATTTCATACAATATCATGATATGGTATATGTAATTATCATATTATAAGCAGTATGATTTTAATTTAATTTAGATTATTTGGCAACAGCCCGCTGAAATGAACTGAATTGAATTAAACTGATACGCACATTTTATTACAGTAGATTGAAGGTGATGTACTTATTTTGATATGAAAATAATGGCAAACTGGCCACTGGATGAGAAGCAGTAATATCTTCCAGGGACACAAATGCATTCTTTTGATGCTGATGGTGTCAAGAGCAGATGGTATACATTTCATAGGTGAATTTACTTTTCTTCACAAGCACTGGAGATCTGGGACTCACTGTCCTTTAATTCTGTAAACACTTGTTGTTTGACGAACCATAACTATGTTAATAAACTGGAAACACCATCATACCTAAACCTAACCGGTATCTATCACATCACATTCATCATTATAGCCACACCTTTAGTGTAATTAAAAAAGCAGAGCTCCAAGCAATACAGTGGCTTGACTCATTAAATACCATTTGTAAACCAGTGTTTGGTTGGCTGCATGGGAAACAGACCTGTTGTGCGTAATTATGGCCTGACAGTGACATCAGACATTTTACATCCGTCAGTTATACGAACAGATACCTGCAGCCCTCAGATGGCTGTAAAGAGAGTCATCAGGGTAAATAAAAGTCTGTCAGTGTAGACTGCTCGCTGTAGCTCACTGGATGACAGATGCTACAAGGAGGTCCTAATTTATCTTTATTATGTCCTGTTGGCATTTATGTTATAATTCAAATGAAAGTGATTTTTTTTTCCGTGCGATGGGTTGGTTGAAAACAAATGAAAGTGGAACAGATGAGCAATGTGGGTGTCCCTTTATGAAATAAAGTGGTATTAAAAGTATTACATAACACAGGTGTGCTGAGCTGATCCACAATCCGCATTTCTGTATATTCCACAGTACGATACAAAAAGAGCCCTTAATATTCAAATTCTTGTATATCAGAGAGGTATTTATTTAGCCCTATTGTCATTTGAAGGACTGCTGAGTGGTTTTCTGTTTGATTGCACTGTATTCAGAAACCATTTATTTGACAATGATTTTTTTTTTCATTGCAACCCTTTTGGTGAATCTCAGAATATTACATAATACATACATGTATGGATATGCTTCTGATTAGTTATTGTCACAATTTCGGATATATCAGAGGACATCATTCTCTCTCTGCAGCTGTCTGGTGATATTTAAATAAGAGGACATTGTGTAAACACCTGCTCCGCAACATTATTTAATACAATTAGGGCCTCGCTCTCGCTCGCTTTTTCTACCCTCTTTCCCCTCCCTTTTTTTTTATGCTCGCAAACAAAAACCAAACTGCTAGTGTGTTTGTTTTTACTCAAGTAATCACATTTTCATTGTTATTCATGAACTATAATGTTGGTCCTTGCTGTTTCTGAACCCCTCTCCATAATTTTGATTTGTCAAACATGCGATAATGTGTGTTGTGCTATGTCAGCACATGGTGTAATTTGCAGGGCTCTCAATCAAAACAATAACAAAACACATAGTTTGATGCTGTTGTGAAATAGTGTGGCCCCACTGGAGTTACACTTTACTAATGACATTTAAAATCTGTCTGAAAAATTGTCAAACGATTCAGCTGCAGCCAACTGGCAAGCGGTGTGGTCTGCAAATGCCTTTTTAACAACAAAGCATTTATTAAGAAATTTGGATACATTATCAGTGTTATTGTAACATTTGCTGACATGTGTAGTCATTTGGGGCTTTGGTGCTCCGCTTTGGTGTCCCTCACAATCCCCCTGTTAAAAATGAACAACTACTACTGCTCACGACCTTGAAGCACGGCCAAGAAAGCAGCGGCAACCGCAGTGGTGCCCTTGGCTTACAAAAGTCGGAGCAAACTTATGAAGTAGGCCTTGTGCACATAGTGTGAGTGAAGATTCGGCTGCTGGGGTGCATGTGCTCTGCCTTAAAATTTATTAGGAAACAGATTTCTCTCTCTTTCTCTCTCTCTCTCTCTCTCTCTCTCTTTCTCTCTCTCTCTCTCTCTCTCTCTCTCTCTCTCTCTCAACCTAACCAGTCAGAGCAGCTGGATGCACACCTACTGCCCAGTTCTGTTTGAGGTTTCTGCTTCTTTAGAGGTTTTTTCTTGCCACTGCTATCACTGTTACATGAAAATAATACCAGGAAGATTGCGATATTGACCAAATTTTTAAATACTTTATGAATAAACAAAAATTTAGAATAATGCACAAATTATAATATATAGTGCAAATTGAGTCATTTCAGACATTTTAATGTGGAAATGCTGCTTATTATATCTTTTAAACTCAGTTTCCACCAAAATATTCTATGAAGTTTGTTGTCAACACCATCCAAGGTAGCTTTACAAGAAAAGCTTTTGTATCAATATTAATATAGCAAATGAGTAAAAGCTCCTGCTTTCTGAGTGAATGACATTTGGAATACAAAGGCAATACTATGAGTCCCAGCCTTCAGAAGATATTACTGATAAACATGTTTTTTCCCCACAATTTGGAACTATTCCAGTCAAATTTGTATGTTTAATTCCATATGGCTTTAAAGAAACTTCTGGTATAATACCTTGATCACAGTAATTGTACACTTTCAGTCAAAAACTGTGAGAAACTGTATTAACTAAGGTCATGGTAGTGTCATGTTGTTGATATAATGCAATGTGACATTTATTCCGGGACAAGCAGCCACTGTAAATTGGTGCTGAAAATGAGTCTTTGTATACGGTAGATATGTGTTCCTCTCCCACTACAACATGAAGGAGAGAGAGCAGGAAATGCTGTCTGGCATAGTCCACCTCCTCTGATGAAAAATATGCTCTGATTAAAACATTAATGAAAACAAGTTCATCTGGTTAAGGTGATATTTACAATCATCAAAATATTACCTCAGTCTGATTAGGGTGCATGTCAACATATTTTCAGAGACAGAAATTTCATCAGCTGGAAAAGGTAACTGTCAGATCCTGTATCCTGGGATGATTTGTCAGTGTTTTATGAAACGTAGATGGTTGCTCCTTTTTAACTTTTTAAGGCCTGAAGGACAAACATTTCTCTTTTGGTCCGTTCCACATCCCTTCCTGCCTCATTATCTAACCTTCTCTACCTTTGTTTCTCCCCCACTCCGCCGCATCTCTCCCCCTCTTTACGTGCTCTGTCACTGTGGCTTTGTGTCACGCTCGTGTGTGTTTTCAGTAATCATGCAGATAACCATGTGTAATTGAAGCCACTTGAAGGAGAGGGGTTAGTGCAATACCGTGTTTGGGCCCAGGCAGCCCCAAGCTGTGGAAGGCGAAGAGTATCACACGAATCGGATGTCACCACAGCTGTGTGTTTCTGAGAGCCGGTAAGGTAGGAAACCTGGGGGATGTGACGGTGTGACAGGCAAATGGGGTCGAGAGGGAGGAGACGGGAGAGAGGGAGGAGGAGAGCAGAAATGGAGGTCGGGGTGGGGGGATGTGTGGAGAGTGGAAGAGTTAGGAGACAACAACACATCCTCCGCGGTGTTACACGAGCACGTTCGGCTCCGTTGTGTCTAAATTCATCAGCGGATTGGAGAGATGATAAACAGCGGCTCTTTAGCACACTGTGTTTCAAGCAGCGTAGATAAAAGGGACCGTGTTTCCTGAAACTATACCTCAGACTACAATTCAATCATTGGTGAATTGAGAATGCATCAATCTTCCCTATTTTGGCAGAAGTCAGTAATTGCACAGATAAGTAAAATGACCATTCTCCCGGGTGTGTAATGATGACATAAGTGCACAAACACCAAAAGGTAATAATGCAATGATTGATTTGTTACTTTAATAAATTAAATGTTCGGCTGTACATCCGACCTCCAATCCTGATCAGGCCAGAAAACAGGATATTGTGCATCGAGGAAGGTTTGCAGACAGCCGTTGTTGTAAGAAACGGGAAAAGGACTCTAATATAATCAATGGCTGTGCACATGGTCATATTTCCTAAGCAGGGAAGGGACATTGATGAAAATTTATTCACACAGAACAACACTATCATCAAATTTGAGCACCCTATGCAAAAGAGAAATGACCGACAGCAGGCCTACATACAGGAGCACAAAGGTGTACTGACATGATAGAGTGACAGAAGGATGTTGTCAGTAATTTTCTATACTCACTTTGGGAATATTGGTAATGTAGCTCCTTCACTCCGTCAGAGGTGTATTCATATAGTATCTGGTATACCCTGCTTCAATTAAAGCCTGTTTTTAGTGATCTAGTGTGGGCAGACTGACCTGGTCAGTGTTTGAAAAGAGCACGCTGCCTTTCTCAAAGCTTTGAACGCAAAACTGAGTAGAGTTAGCCATTTTGTCAAAACTCCACAGATCTCTTGCTAAATTAAATGCTGCACTCAAAACCATATTCTCTCCTCTCACAACTGATTCTGATGAACAGGTCACAGGTAGGAGAGTGGTGCGAGGACATGTCAGAAGAAAGAGGAACACTGTTACAGATGAGATCCAGGTTTGACCATGTGTTGAGCGAACCTGCACGACATCTTCATTCCCCATAACTAGAGGAATGTGCCCAGGTACTTCACCCTTGTTGTCATGTTGAACAACAAGTCTTCTCTGGGCTGCTGTTGCCTGTGAGTACTTTGTCAGTCACCTGTTATTTCAGGTCTCCTTTTTACACCTCTCTCTCTTTTACTGAACCCCACTGAGGAGGTCTTCTGTGCAGCCTGGGAAGTTATCTGACAGCCAACCCTGCTGATGCACAACTCTCCTCCAGGCAATGGAAGAGGCCTGTGGTGACACTGATGTGGTGGCATACCAGGCCTGGATATAGACCTCAAAAAGCTACTTCTCCCGATGACTGGCCAGAGAGAACATCACCTGTGCTGCTGATGAGGTGCTGTGGGAAGACACACATTAAGGATGGAATAGACTGCAATTGCAATTTACTGTATTTAGTTTGAATCACAATAATATAATGTTCATGTCATCTTCCGTAAGTGTAATTGTGTCTTATACCATTCCTAGTTTATACTTATGGAGACTCTAGATTAGTGTCAGTGGTTAATTGATTAAAGTTACTTAACTGTGATGATTCATGCAAATTCAAGTCTGATATTTCGATTCAAAATGGCTACCATAATTGTATGTCTCACTTTTCTGTCTATCTTATATTTTTGTATTTCCTGCCAAAGTGCACCCTGCAGATACAAAATAAGCCCATCCCTCCCATCGCACTTCTGCAGTGCTGAGGTACATTTCTCATATGTTTACAACCCGTACCCCACTTTTCTCTATACTGAATTCACTTTTGCAAAAATGAGCTCAAAGGCAACAGTTAATCTTTCAGAAAAGCACTTGTCCACCACAGGAAGTAGCACTTTTCATCTAGCATAAACCAAGGTTACTTCTTCATTCTTTACATGTATTAAATGACACAAATCAGAAATGTGGCACTACAGTCTTTATTTGCTTGCCATTATTGCTGAGAGTTATTCCAAATATGTTGTAAATGCATCTATTCACTGTACATGAGATACATGTGAAAGATATAGAAATATAACTTTGTTAGTCAACCCTCTCTTCTACATTTTACCGCAAGTACTCATCACATCACACCTTCTTTCTTTTCTCTCTGGAAAAGAATCTTTTTGAAGTCTGATCCATTCCTGGCAGTCCTCTGCAGACATGCTCAGACATACAGTATTCATTATGTCCAGGAGGGACATCTGATCATTTGGCTGGTGGTCATAAACTTTACACCCCCATGAATAAAAGAATTTCACTACAGAGTTGAAGGATTCAGAGTAAGATGGAGGAAAAGTGACACTACCCTGGGATGGGCTGTAAACCACCCTGTGACTGGAAGAAAAGAGTGAATGCAAACTTGTTCTGGATTCTGCCTCCCCTGTCTTCTTTCCTCACCTGCTGCAAGTCTTTAGGATTTTTTTTTCAGTTTTGATTCTTTAGAGGTGGATGCAGCAAAATGTAACCACCTGTAAAATAATTTGCAGCAATTTGATTAACGTTTCTTCAAAAGTATGTAAACACGTTTAAAATGCAGTATATTTTATATTACCTTTCACTTGTACGTCAAAATGTGCTTTTTTTTTTTTTACATATATAGTGCATTTGTGCCTCTAATGCATTTATATATCATTATTTATTTGCTGTAAAACGGAAACTCTAAAGCTAATGTATCTGTAGTAGACCTTCTGTATGCATGTTTACAGTGCCAAAATGCAGTAGGGAACTTTTACTTGTGAAATGATGTTTCATTGTTTTATTTTAATATTAACCAGTATGTATTCAGCACGAGAGCAGCAGTTTTTTAATTGTCCTTGCACAATTTTTTTTTGGCACACCAGAACTTGCTTCACTTTAGCTGTCATTTCATTGTTGTAGGTCCCTCTGAATTATTTAATTCAAATGTTCTTTTGTGCATGTGCATTTGTGCGTGTGTGGTGATATCTCTTGTTTTGGGCTTATGTACAGGATTCAGGAGGAGATGGACAGGCTAAGTAGACAGAATGTGCAAGCAGACAACAGAGCCAACCAAGAGATGGTAAGCTGCTTTTTGTTTTGCAGAAAAAAAGCATTAGCTACAAGAACAGGAAGTGTACACACACACACACACACACACACACACATACACACACTTTCTCTCTCTCTCTCTCTCTGTCTGTCTCTCTCTCACACACACATACACACACACCCTGGAAGACGTAGACAAGGAGTCTAAAAAATAGCAAATGGCTTGCTTCACTGCTTTGTCGCTCTTCTAACCAGTCAAGCGTCGTGGTTCAGAGGCTTACCAGCTCCAGCAGTGATTCTCTCTCTATGCTGCTTCGTCTTTGATGCGTCTTCGAGAAATGTGTCTCATACATAAGGTTTTTACTTATTGACATACTTGTGTACAGGAATAACAGTTGATATAATCAATATGATGTTGGTGTCATTCTCTGCTCTTTTCAAATGTTGTGTGCACTTGCGCATGTCTGTATTAAGGATTACGAAGGTAAGGTAAGGTTTCTTGAAACTTAAACTGAATAAAAATGCAGTGATAAGATTCTGAGGCCTCTGCTACAATAAATATGAGGTGATGCTTGTTAGTTTGTTATTTCACTGACATAATCCCATTGTGCACGCTCATATTATTATAAATCTACAGTGCTATCCTTCTAAAGGTCACCAGTGAATTTGTTTGGATCCTATAACAGCCAATGGGATGTAAACATAGCTGATGGGAATATTTTTTACTTGCACTCCTTCTTCTGCAGTTTCATATCTTGTGGTGAGCTTGCTTTAAATATAACAAATTTAGTAAGAAGAATAAATAATTTGCATGCAGATGCCAAATTCTCAATTTTATACTCTTTAAACAACCAAATCTACTTCCCTTTTTTTGTATTCTGTATACCTGTATTTGTTACCTGCAAATAAAAAAATGAAACAGAATTGTGTAGGGGTCTTGTGACAGCAACCAAACAGTGAGAAAAGTGATCTCTGAATAACAGGCCTGCAGAGAGAGCACTGAGTTCTCCCCACACTAAATAATGAAAATCTATGACAGGTTGAAGCACTGCGTTAGACTGAATACACTGAGCACAGAGCCCCAGCCACGGGCTGTCATCTACGCCCATTATTAGACCAATTATAATGCTGGATGGGGAAGGGGAAAAGAGAGATTGGGAAAGACAGTGAGGGTGAAAAACAAACGTGACACCTCAGGGAATTCATTTGCAAAAACTGCATAATCACAAAGTACATTTCCAGAACTCTGCAGACTTGTTATGGTCGGTAATGTATGGTAATGGAGAGCAGGATTGGCAAAAGGTATGAAGAGTTTATTATCTAAGTTAATTAATTCCTGACATTTGATTTCCCATTCGTTGCGTAACACTTCTTATGAGGATCTCTTCATCAGGAGCCAGTTGCACCAGTTGTTCTTTGAAACTTAGCCTACTTACAAAGTTATAGTCCTCTGTGCAAAATCTCCTCTTTCTGTTTCTTCAGAATATTGGATTCTTGCTGAGGTTGAGAGATAGTAACCTAGGGAAGTCAGTATCATACTAAAAAGACATAACCTTGGCGGGTACCTATTTGATTTATCAGCTTTGTTGAACTTTGAAAGGCATTTCCATCACATGCAACCACATTCAGAACTGTGTATTTTGTCCCGAATCACTTAATTTTAATTGCATTAACAAAGTATCTCTACTCAGCCACATGGATGGAAGTAATCATTAAAGTGCAAAAAAAACCTCAATACATACTGTATAAACAGTATGGGAATGTGAGTATTGTCACCATTCTCTCAAAATAAGTATGAATGCATATATCTGTTCTGGTGTTTCAGTCTGTGCATTTGGTCGTCCATCCATTCTAATCCGCAGCTTTTTGTGGGCTGATATCGTGTTTATATTGGATTAAGGATTGTCTGTTTTGATTTCACTCGAGAGTAAACTCCCCCTTCTCGAGTGACATCTGCCACGGTCGTTTCTCTCTTTGCGATGCAGCCAGACCCTCTTGAAATGAGGACCTTCTCTAAAGCCAAGAAAACCATTAGATGGAAAATGAGACAGCCAAATGCTGCCTCTGTTTCCTTTTCTCCTTTAGTTACTTGTAGAAAACACCAACTAATCTTCTCAGTTGAAAGTCAAACATTTTTGTTTCTGCATGAAATATTGAAATCTTGAAGGTCTTCCTCACTGAACTTGACCTTGTCTGGTCAATTTATTTTACTACTGCAGACATGCTGAGACTTACTTGCAGATCAATTGGCTCCGGTTGCTGTAAGGATCAATATTTGTTAGTTAGTCCACAGTTATCAGCCAAAGAGTTATCAGCCCACAAGGATCCACTATTGGATCTGTCCCTGTATGTAGCTAATCTGAGTTTTTTGCCATGACGTGGGAGGAGGAGGCATTTTTAGCTGAGTGCTCTGATTAGCCAGATTATCACATTCGCAGTGTGCAATTAATTCCCATGATGCTTGTGCTTTATTGTTTCGTGGCAGGAGAGACGATAAAGAAAATGTGAGGTGTTGAAGCAGATACCAAACCGATACCAAAAGACTGCAGTCTCAGATACAGGAGCACAACTCTTGGAGCACTGTGCAATTTCAATTCAACGATGCGCAAATTGGAGTTGAGCATGTAATCCACTGACCAATCAAATCACTCACCATACAAGTGAATAATATGGGTTGTAAAAGCTCCATTAAACCCCCATTAAGGTACTTTGTAACGATGGTTTTGAAAAGCGATTCTTTTCTTACTTTTCTTACTACCTGCTGCACACCAAAAAGTGATTATACCAATTTGTCTCTCAGTTAATCCATACTGGAGGTGGTGTCATTTCTGAGCATCCCGGTTTTGTTGTGCACATGAGTACATCTCGAGTCCTTAAAGACTTACATTAGCAGAACTGTTCTTTGAAGAAAAAAGAAGTAAAACTTTCATTGATTGAAACTGTTAGAACAGAGTGATGGTTTCAATAAGATTGCAGTATAGAGAGCGTGACAAAGAATGACTCCGCACTGAGCCTTTGATGAAGCAGTATTTTAAATATTTGAATTGATTCGCGACTCTCGCCTGAACTTACCGACTGATTAAATTTGAACTATCTAAGCAGTTAAAAGGATTTGTCAATCCACAGACATTTCACTGCAGATTTAGATTGCTTCCAAAATTTGTCCAGTCTGTCATTCTCCGAGTCCCTGCCCTATAGAAAGAGTGTGACATTTAAATACCCAGGTCCAACAGTGACTTCGCATTTGTCTGAAACCTTTTTTATATTAACAAGACATGGCTTGCCTATTTCCTGATACGTTTTGACTTGACAACCACATAGTGATTTGGAATAAGAAGGAAAAAATAGTCTATATATATTAGTTAGACAGAACAACTCATTCTTTCTGTGTAATGTAATCCCACTGGCATGCTTTTGGTTGGGTTGGGGTGCGATTCTCATTTTCCATTCTTTGTGCCAATCGGTGCTGAGTGTATCCCTTTCTCGTTGTCCTCCTCTTCACTAGCAAGAGCTGCTATGTGTGGGTGGGCCCTCACCGCTGAGCTCTAATAATGTAATTTAGTGGCTAGAGTTAAATCTGAGATCCCGCCGGGCAGTTTAGTGACAGTGTCATCGACGTATCACTTCAGGTGGGGTTGGACCTTTTAGCTACAGTGATCGCTCTTTTTCTTTTTTCTCAAGTTTGCTTTTCAAAACACCCAAATGTATTTTTGCATGCAAGATGGATTGTTTTGCCTTTTAGTAAAGCAAGCAACAATTTGATGAGTGAGACTGAAAGAAAATTTTAATGAATGATGAGCTCTGTAATGTGCAAGGGATGGGCCCTTCATTTCCCTGGTGACTCCGTACAGCAATCTGAAGCCACCAGGTACCAGTTCTTCCTGCACCCTCTCCCGTCATAAAGATCAGCCACTTAATAACTAAACAGCGCTGAACATTGGCAAAATAACCACAAAAACCTGACCATGTGTGCACCCCAGTCTGGTTAATTATTCTGCAAAATTTCCACTTCAAACTGACAGACGTGTTGAATACAGACACCATGAACTCTCACTGTTCTATGAAGATTTGTAGATCAATTAAAACTTCTCTCTGCGCTAATTCCCTCAGGCGCATCCGTCCCCACCAGGTAAGCGGGGCAACGGTTGCACACGTCATTTTTGTTTTAATGAGTCTGACCAAAGTGTTGCCTGGAGCTCTGCATTTTAATTACAACACAGGTAGTTGTGTGGCTACAATCACCAGCATGATGTGATAGAGGTTGTTTTATTTCTTAGTGCGCATTTCATCTTGGGGTTCCCAGAAACAAAAGCTGCAGGGTTCAAGGAAATGCACTTACAGTCTTGTGAAAATCTTTACCTGAAGTTCTGTTCCATCGTGTTTTTTCTTTTGGCACAAACACAATTCAATATAAAAGTTTTTTTCTTTTGAGATAATCTAACTACAGTTA
>JAOXYL010000078.1:14708706-14730257 GCA_028564955.1 Terapon puta
ACACACACACACACACAGTGCCCCACACAGGCTCCAACTACCTTCTATTCTGGTGGTCATAATTATTTGATGACGGAGCTTCTGGTTTCTCAACCACGCTTTTGTACACACGATCTGGCTGTGAATAATTTAGCGCGGGGAGCCAGAAAGGTGGTCCCTTAAAACGGCAGGTGCAGTCAAACTCAGGAGGCAGGATACACGGAGAGAGCCTCATCCCATCTAGTCACCCACCCACGTCTTACACGCCGCTCTTCATTCGTGCTCGCAAAAAAAGCCTGCGCCTCCATCAAGCCGTGTATCAGTCCATTCTTTCATCCATCCATCCATCCTTGGATCCTCTCATCCCACCAGGGACGACGGTGTCCGGCTGATGTCAGTTTGCCCCGGGTAAGGAGCCTTTTGGATGGACTGACACTCTCTCAGCGTCCCCTACGCCGGCCACCATGGAGGAACTCCAGAGAAAGCTGAATCAACGCTACGAAGGCACCAAGCCCAGAAAGGTGAGTTGTTTACGGGAGTGTTTCCAAATTCATGGGTTTTGAAGTACTTTTATAAATGCACTGCGCTGAGTAAAAGACATATTGAGGACATCATCGAGCTTTCTGCTTTTTGAAGCAGTAATAACGGTGGCATAATACTTTACATTAAAGATAGTTCTCAGCTTTAACTGCATCTGATCTTGTCAAACGTCAAACTGAGAAATGGGCATGAAAGAGGACGTCAGCTTGTGGGTTGACATACTGCAAATGTTTGTATGTGCCCAAATGGCTTTTCTTTCTACCCACAAGTCATCTTTTTTTCCATGATAGCGAGCAAAGCAAATTAGTCAGTGTAGTCGCTGACATCGTCTCATCTTGTAGAGCACTGGAGTAAAAACATGTCACCCCCAACTCAAAACGGCAGGTGAGGTTCAAGCTGGCCTCGTCCTACAGCGGCCGGGTGCTGAAGCATGTGTACGAGGATGGTCAGGAGCTGGACAGCCCAGAGGAGAAATATCCTCATAGCTTTATTCACCGTAAGATCCCTCCCAGTCACCTGGAGGTGGAGCAACTCTGTGGCTTTGAGGACACTCATGGGGACCAACAGGGTGAGTTTTCATTTCAACACTGAATCTTACTTTATATACATGACTTGCACAGAGGTTTGTTTGTGTGGACTATACAGTATGTAAGCTAGTAACCAGGGACATCTACATTTGTATGTAGCACTGGCAAATAATTTCACCCCAATGTATAGGCAGAGCATGCTGAGCTGAGACATGTTGTTCCTCTCATCCAGTTGTGTAGGACAGGGGTGACAGAGTTGGCAGTCTAGCTAAAATAAAATCTGCCTGATTCCTTAGTGCAAAAGTTCTTGCCCTCCACTATTTTGGCTGTTAATATGCAACAAATTGTAGCAGCATGAGCGAGAGGAGGTCAGTCAAACTGTGAATTTGACCAATTTAACCAAAGATGAAAAGACAAAATGTTAAAATACAGAGCCTTTTGGAATGCTTGTTAAAATCATATAATTATTTTTTCTGTGTTTCCACTGTAGTGGGAACACACTACTTGTTAGGATTAATGTGTAATTTGCAGTTAATGGAATACGCTTTGGGGAAATATGTTCATTTGATTTCTTGCAAAGTTAGATGAGAAGACTGATGCCACCCTCATATCTGTACTAATAATGAAGCAACTATCAGCTGCTGCTCGGCTTAACTTAGCATAAAGATGGAAAACATCTGAAGATCACCAACTGGCAGGCTGTATCTTATTTGTGTAGTCTGTACAAAAGACAGCGTACAAATGATTATCAGTCTGAGGAAGCAATGTTTCAAGTACTGGGTTGCCAGGTAACCAGTGGACACTAACTAGGACACTGTTGTTCCCAGCTATTTTAATATGCTTGTCAAATTGTTTTATATGTTTTTTTTCTGTACTTCTAGTGAGAAGTATTTAGCAGGTTATGTAACATTATACAATATCCAATGTGTGCCTTCTGATTAGAGTGCAAGATGGAATAAAAGCTCCTTTTTAGAGCAACATCATCGACATCAGCCAATGCAGCAAAACCCCACCTGTTTCATAGAGAGCACAAACAAACAAAAACAACCAACAAAAACCAAACAAAACATGGAACGCAGGAAGAATTTGCTACCAAAACCTTTTTTTCATCCGTTCCTAAATCATAACCTCAAGAGCAAAAACAATTCAGTCAGACTCGATCATTCATTTTTTTCCCCCTGACTTGCCTCTCAGGGCTGCTAGAACATCACTTACTCAAAGACACCTGTGGTTTGAGTATGTTGTGACAATTTGGTAAATCTAGGATGCTTAACACAGCTAACCTGGGTGGTCTCAGTTACTTTGATAGAGGCTGATAACTGTGGCTCCTGTCTCAGAGCATACCTTTGCTTCAAAATTCAGCCAAGCACGTCAAGCTATAGGAAATACCTGCTGTTTGCGGGTTAAACCAGGACTTGAGTCTCAAATCTCCGGTACAAGTTCCAACTCCATCCTGACAACATGTTTTATTCTGTGCCCAGGTATCTATCCTCCAACAGGGCTCATTGCCCAGAGAATAAATGTGTACAGAGGAATGGGAAGCTATAGACCTGCTGCAGGCCAGACTGAGGACACAGAAGGAAATGCAACGGTAAGCAGTATACGCTGGTTTAGCTAAATTTGGAAATTAATCAAGATAAGTTAAAAAAAAAGCATCTTGATGACAGTGTAGACATCCTGGGAGAGTGTGGTCATTTATCCTCTCATGTGCTTCAACGTGTGTGCCAATGTTCCTTTCTTAAATGGAAAATAAATAGCTATTTCCTCCCTTGTGCATATGGTTGTGTGTAAGTGTGTGTTTGTGTGTGTGTGTGTGTGTATGTGTGTGTTGTGCACGTGATATTCATATGCCACTTTCCTCCCTGCACTGCTGAAAACAGTGATGCACCACCAGAAACATTTAGTTCAACATATGTACTTATTTATGGATGTGATGTCGAGAATAATTATCTACCCAACACCTATATAAAAAGTCAGTTAACACCTAAAAATTAGGATTTTTGCTTTTTCAATTACTAATTTTGGAGCATGATCACTATGCAACAGCACTCTGCATGTACTTACATCAAGGGAAACATAATAAGCTTCTTGGAAGAGGTGGTGTTTCGTTTTCATACCCCACAGAGCATTGCCAGTCTGCATATGCTGAAAAGCAAACAGCCACACCAAAAGGAACACATACACAATTATCAGCCAGCACAAAGTAATTTAATAATTAATTCATACATCTTTAGAACCCGAAAAGGCAATCAAGGCTTAAAAATAGAAAATGGGAGGACGAATTCTTGGGTAATTAAAGCTCCAACTGCATGCTGCTCAGTGGAAATTGTACAACAATTAAAGTGGAACAATAACAGCAACAAAATTGGTCATCTAAAAGGAAAAAAAGCCACGGTAACTGAGCTGCTGTGGCCGCGGCTTCATTAGTGCAGCAGGCTGAGAGGGAGGTCAGCTTCATTGCCTGCTGGCTTAGTGTCAGTTTCATTCTTTTATCCTCTAAACAAAGGCACGCTTGGCCCTGGTGACCAAGGCCAGTGTTTATCGCATTTATCGGTGGAAAACAGCGATGTGGATTTAGTTTATCCTTTTACGGCATTATTGAAAGGATGGCCCGGTGGTCCTCGAGGAGCACCCCTGCTGTAGAAAGTCTAATGAGTTCCTCCGTGCACGACTTCAATGCTGCTGCTTCAATGTCTTGGATAAGCATGGAAGAAATACAGTAAAATCATTAGTTTAGGAAATTTCCATTTGGTTAAAAAAAATCAGATAAAGAGTTGAAGCCTGTTTAAATTAAAAATCTCAAAGTAGAAGTTAACAAAGTTTCCCATGGTGCATTTGAGCGACGTTGGCTCCTACAGTGCTTTGTCTTGTTCTCAGCATTCTGAATGTGGTACTGCAGCTAATTTCCATCTCTGACTGGCTTTTTCTCCATGGCAACGTGTATATTGAGCCCTCTAACTTGCCAAAATGACTGACATCATTACATAAAGCCACAGGCTCATCAGGAATGGTAATGCAAAATGGGGAAAGTCCTCCCACTTTGCAACTCTATTGTCATCACGTTCAGCATCCCTCAAGAGATGCAAGAAAATGTACACCTGAATCTGATGAAATATATAGAAATAGTTGTAGTAATAAATGTTTAATCTTTTGATCGACTTTGTTGTTTCCCTCCCATGGTCAACCAAATAAAGATTTTATAAATGAAATGAAATGAAGTGAAGTGAAATGAAAGACTGAGGGTTAAAAGAGAAACGACTGTTGTTTCCAGTTTCTCCACCACCAGAAACCTCAGCAGCTAGAGGACACAGCTACAAAGCATGTTATGTTTTGCACAAGGGGTGTGACTCTTCAGCTGCATTCAACTAGAAAACCTCTTCACACCCACACATAAAGCCCACAGCTCAATGTGGGCACGCTCTCTAAGAGTAGCTGGAATCGAATCTGGGAAAAACAGGAAACAACTAACTCTTTGAAAAAAAAATCCCACATCTGGTGCATCCTGGCATTTTCTGTCCCCCCCCCTCCAGTCCTCAGTTTTGGACTTTGGCAAGATAATCATCTACACCAGCAACCTACGCATCATCAGAGCTCCACCGAAGAAGCCCGAAGCGTTGCGGCACCACACAGCGCCTCCTGTGGACTCGGAGGGATATCCAAAGGCCCGGGAGAGGGGGAGCAGGAGGAGGGCCAAAGCTTCTTGCACACAGGATGGGGAGGAGCAGCGGGAGAAGCAGAGCAGTGACACAGAGACCAAGGTAATGACCCCTGACCAAATTATTCTCAGTGGTGTGGTGTGGTGGAGTTTTTACCACCACGTTTCTGTCTCTGGGCAATCTTCCTCTCAACCCTTCTCTTTTCCTGTGCATGCGTCTTCGTCCATCCTTTCTTTGCTTTATCTTTGCTCATAAGAGAACAACTGCAGGGTTTTCTGTGGGGCCATATTGCTTTAATCTGTTACCGCTCACAAAGAGGCGTTTATTCTCATCCCACCTTCTCCCCCTGTGTTGCCACCTTATTTGCGCCCCGTCTCCTTTTTTCCCCCTGCTTTCCCGTTGCCCCCTCCCGCTGCTGCAACAAACCACCGTCCTATTGTCCTAGTGTTATCTGTCAACTGTGAACAGATACTGATGAGTCCACAGTTTTACTCTGCCCTTGCAGCATTTGCCTGCCACTTGCCAGCCTGCAGGGATACCCAGCTCTCCTATTATCCCCTCCCTCTCACCTCCTTGGCTGATTACTGTTCTCTTCCCCTCACTCCCTCCATTCTTTTCTCACCTCTCTCGTTATTTTCTCATTTTCTCTGCCTCCAGAAAAAGTTCATTCTCAGCACACTTTTTTTTTCATTATTTGGCAATCTCACTTGCCTTTGTTTCTTTTTTTCTTTATCATCTTTTCCTTTCTTGTTCAAACTCCAAGGTAGTTAATTTTTCACCCACTTCACGTGTAACACAGGCTTAGATTCGTACTTTGTGTGAGCACACCTCTTGCAACTGTTCACCCAGCCGAGATTCCACCGTCACTACAACAGCTGAGCATCGCTGCCGCTGAGTTCATCACAAGCCAATGTAGTGCTGTAATGTTTGGATGCAGCGAATCTCGGCTGATGCTCTGAGGTCAAAGCATCAACTTTCATTAATGGGAAAAGGTGGTGTGCGGCTTGCCTTGCGAAACTCAGCCAAGGTGAGCTTAATGGCCGCTTGCTGCTGGAGAGTACAACTGCGCGACACTGCACTGATGCAGATAGGCAATCATGGACCAAACACAACCCTGTGTCTCTGAAAGGACAGGTTTCATTGCAATGTTGGTCCTACTGATTATCAAAGTCAAAGTCTGCTTTATTGTTAGTTCTGCAGCATGTACAGGACGTACAGAGAATTGACATTACATTTTTCTCAAACCTTTTTGTGCATGAAACGACAAGACTTTTAGTCATTTTCTATTTTACGGTTTCAGTGAAAAATAGAACTTGAGAAATATTTATTCTGTGCCACAATCTTTAGATTGTCTTTTCGAGCGTTCTAGTGTGCATTGCGAGGCAGCCAATCTCTGTCTTTTACTTTATTTGGGACTCCTGAAGGGTCAGCGGTGAATACTCTTGCCACCTCGACAGCGAGTTTTTATGTATTCAGGAGAATTCACAGACTTCTTTATGCACCGGGAACTATATTCCAGCGGTTTGTAAAGATTTAAACAAAGCCTCATTGCACATCTTCTGCCTCTATCCGCCCCTCGTCTCGTCGATAATCTACAGGCAGCTGCTCGTTATTGTAAATCTTGCAGTAATGACCAGCTGGCTGTGGAAATGACCGGCTGGCTGTACATTACCCTGCAACACAGCTACTTACCAAAGGCATTTAATTATAAATAATACTGGAAAAATCCTCCATGTCATTAAGGTTGTTTAGTGTTTGCCAGCAGGCAGGCCAGTTAAACAAGATAGCTGTGTTAATGTTGGCTCTTAATGAACTGGCTAAAGGTGTTGCAAGTTAATCAGTTTTGAAACAGTCACAGAGTACAAATTAGCAATATGTTTAAATGGTATATTATAGATTACTGAATCATCTGACACACCATTTAAATACATAATAAGCAGGTGCTTAGATGTGCTGATGTTTTCCACCCTCGCCGTCCCAGTTCAGTCTCTATCTATGTCCTTCTCACCCTTTGCCTAACCTTACAGGTCCCCTGTTCCACCTCCTCTTCCTCGTCCTCCCCTCTCCTCTAATGTGTTTCTTCCGTCTCCAGGAGGCCGACAGCTGCCAGCATTGTGGCGGTTCGGGCTGCGCTCCCTGCTCCCTGTGTCACGGTAGCAAGCTGTCCATGCTGGCGAACCGCTTCAACGAGTCCATCAGTGATCTGCGTTGCCAAGCCTGCTACCCCCATGGTCTGGAGAAGTGCCAGTCCTGCTCCAGCAAATAGCACTGTCTGGCTGACACCCATGTCTGGCAAAGAGGGAGTGAGCGAGTGAATGAGAGTGTGTGTCTGCGAGTGAGTGTGTGCCCGATGTGCTATCGGTTTGTCAGAATAGTCTCGGCGGCAATATTGCTCTAATCCAAAATGTTCTTGGTGGGGTGTTTCGAAGCACTACTAGGAAACATAAGCCATCATTGGAGAGGGGAATTGTGACTGTGCAGCGGGCACAAAAATCGTAAAATACAATTACTGTGTGCAGTGAACATGGCTTGCGATAACACAAACACATAATCACTTTTTTGTTGTCACACTGTTTTGCATCTGCGCCCTTCTCCCTGATAAAACCCGGTTCCGCGACAGAGTTATCAGTTTAATTAAAATGATGCAAACATTTAGCATTATTTCATCTACCGGGAACGCTGCCCCCCCCTCCGTCCCCCCATTCCTATCTCCGCTCCCTATTCACCAGAAAGAATGAAGCCCATTATATCCACAACATGATGTACTGTATGAGGCTAATTGCAGCTTTCATTTTCTTTCAAAACAAGACCCAGAAAAATAAAAGGTTCGAGATGTAAAGAGAGGAAGGGGAATGCAGACAGAGAGGGAGGGAGTCAAAGGGAGACAGCTTCATGAACTTTAACAGCATAAATCAAATTGGATCCATGATTAAAATGCACCCCATCCAACAATGGCAAAATGTGATATAGAAGACACAGAAGCTACTTGCCACCTTTAATGTGGAAAGTAGTTAGTCACTGTTTAAAGCAGTATTTCAAGCGAGGAGTAATACATTTTCAGTTGTATCGCTCTCAGACCTTTTTGTTGTGAAAGAGAGATGAGACAGACGCTAAGAAGAAAAGGAGTTAAATCAATGACTGTGGACCTGCTCAGGAGGTTAAATGATGGTGATTATGATGATGTTATTTTAACGAGTAATCTCATTCTCAGGTCATTGCCATTCAAAACTTGTTTCAAAGCTTTATCCACACAGTTTTGTTATATGAAAGAAATAAAACACCTAATTAATTTTCAACACCTCTTCTCCTCTTTTATTGTGTCCAACAACTGCTGTTGCGTAGCTTGTGATTTATTTATTTTGTAATGGGGTTACGAACACATTATTATCATATCAACAACCCACCAAAATGTCCACAGGGACTGATAGTTTGTGATTAAATGGAGCTAATCTAATCTCTAGAAATAGTGAAGCTCATAGACGGCTTCTTCACTGAGCCTCAGATCAGTCAGATGCGTCACTATCACATCAGATGCGTTTGATTTTCATGGCCGCAATCTGGACGAATCTAAATGCATCCTGCCTTCGGAGCCGCATCACAATTCTAAAGGCAACGCCTGTGAGCGTAATGTATGAAAGTCATCCCTTAAACGTTTGATGGGGTTTCACTGCCGGTTAGGAATGTTTGTTTGTGCGTTCGCAGCTTGAAAATGAAACATATCAATAAAGACAAATGCAACGTGCTGCATAATCCCCAGACATTACATTTTAGTCATAACACCTCAAATCAACTGCAATCAACCGCGCGGTTTTGCATCACGACATTTTAGGATGAAAGGAAAAAAGAAAATGAAAGAATATTTCCTGAATAGCAAGCGGTTGTAATAGTAATAGTTTTCACACTGCTATTGTCAGCACACAGTGATCACCTTCATGCAGTTATGCATCTGTGGAGACATCAGCATATTCCAGGATTACATTAACCCATTACAAGCAAACGCAAGTTCTCCCGGTAAGGTTTAAACATTAGATAGCGATGTTACCCAGTTTTCCTTTTTCCAAAGATACAGCACATCCCCCTAATGTGCCTAGCAGTTTTGTAATCAGATATGAACCGCACAGAGCCATAAGATATTTTTCAGTGGCTGCTGAAAGGGCATTTTTCACCACTGTCCTTATGCTGCAAGGCAGAGATGATCAATCAAAATCAGTGTTAGCAGGGGAAAGCTCTGACCACATCCTCTAAGGTGTCGGCGGCCCAAAGTCGCACCAGAACAGGCTCCCAAAACCATTACAGTCCACTACCGCTGCCCCTGTACCTATCTTTGTGCTGGCATTTCCATTATTTTGTCTTATTATGTTAGATAGCCTCACACTCAGTTAAAGAGCAGACTATATGGCTTATCAGCAGCCTGGCCAGAAGCCCCATCAGCAATCAAACGCCTGCTATTTCTGGGATGAGAGGAGGAACCTGAATCTCCAGTCTGCCTCTTTTTTTCCATTTTACTCTCTCTCTCTCTCTCCATTTTACTCTCTCTCTCTCTCTCTCTCTCTCTCTCTCTCGCTTGTGATTGGCCTCCTAAAAATTCTGCCACCCATTCTGGAGTTAAAACTGAGCTTTTTAACTTTGTCATATCAGCTCCCATTCTCACTCAGTATTCCACAAGGGAGACAAAGTGATGGAAAATTGGGTCACAGAACTGTTCTTGGCCTCCTCTGTCCCACAGGACCTAAAGTGATAAGGGAGCAGGTAAAAACACACAAGTGTTAAACTAAATACTGTGGCTTTGCAGGGCTCCGGAAAGGGGGACTTCAGACAAATTTAGAGAAATATCATTGGTGCACCAGGATCGCACACGAGCTGGGGTCTTCTGTGGAAGTGCTTGGTATGTATGTGTATGTATATGCATCACACTCACTGATGTTTCAAGGCAAATCGCATAAAATGACATCATTGTACAGGACTAAACTGTAAAAGGAAGAAGCCCATGAAATGGCAACCACATCACACATTTGGATAACCCTGGATTGACTGTAATTGATCGAACATAATCGCTCAAAATGCCATTTTGAAACACTATACCACATTTTGACTTCATGAACTAACTCTGTCCTGCGTGCAATCCCAGATCTCAGAGCTCATAAGTAATGAAAAATGTCTTTTTGATGAAGCGTTGCCTGTTTCGAGCTGTAATCAATTGTATGGGTACTCTATTTTTCCCTTCCTTATCCTTCTCTAACCATATATACTGTATGTGTATTTGTCCTTTTTTTCCATAAAAAAACGGGAAAATCTGCCATTTACCATTTAAAACAAATCAATAAATTTGACTTGACCAAAATCATGATACTGTGACAGTGATCATACCGCTCTATTAGTAACACAGAGCTCTTTACCCATCTACAGCCTTCCGATACAATAAATAATGTATCTTGGGCTTTTACTGACTCCATTGCCCTCTTATTGTTCATTCATTTTCTTTTGTTTACTGTGAGGTGGGTGGGTGGACACACGCTCCCACACATGTGTAAAGCCACTACAACTGCACGTCTTGTCTTGTGATATAATGTGGAGCATCACATGAAGCGCTCGTTTATTTAAGACTTCCATTATCAAATAATGCCCTGTTCAATCAATTTCTGAATATAATTATGAATGTGGAGGGAAACACTTTCCCCCGTTGGCAGCATCATCCATTGTGATGCTTTATAGATATATTCAAGGGCTCTTATAGCCCATTCGTAATATACGGTACAGGAAGCAGACAGGGAGCAGACTGTGTGCATTAATCATAAAGTCTCATGGAAGAATACTTTGCATGCTGTAGCAAAGTGAGCCACATTTAAAACACTTTAGCTTTCTGTGTTTGGATGCTACTAATAATTCTGCCTTCTCCTGTCTTTTTAATTCACTCCCTCTCCATCACTTCTTGTGTTTTTTTTCCTCAACACAAATGTCCTTTTATTATAATCGATGAATCTCTCTTATGTCACCAGCAGCCCTTATGAGCCCATAACTTGCCATTAATAGGCAGTTTGGTTTCTGCAGCGCTTTCAGCTTTCATGCTCAGGTGGTAACGGTCCTCAGACACGTTACCGCGTGTGCATTTCCTCGGGTTAGAGCAGCAGGGTGGCGTAGTGATTAGAGCGACCGTCCGTCAGTAGATGGATCAGACTTGAAGCCTCCATCACGGCGGGCTACGACCTCGCTGATGCAAAACGCTGAACCCCCCTCCAGCTCCTATTAGCTGATCCTGACCTTTGGCCTCTTTATGGAAGGCGGAGGGCCAACAAAACGCTTTTTTCCTCTTCAAATGAACAGTGCAAACTCAAATCCGCCACATGTAATTAACAATGTATGCTGCCGAAGGAGTCAAAGGTTATGAAATAGATTTTATATTATTCATGACATGGTAATGTGAAATATGTGTTCTTTAATTGTGTTTTAATTGCACTCATTATCATTTTGCCCCACATTTGTCTTACATTATCATGAAAGTAAGGGTATACATTAGCACTTTTTCACTCTGACATTTAAGATCAAATATACAGCATGTGACATTATTTACGTAGAATAGTTTTGTATTTTCTTTCCATAATTCATTCAAATGAAACAACAGGGGTTACTGTCATAATCACACAAAGCTCTTCCATGATGTAAGAGGACACGTGAGTTCTGCCTTGATGATCCCTACCTGTGCGGTGTTGGGTTTTCTGCCTGGTGGTATAATTGCATTTGATGCATTATAAATGCGGTAGGGTCACACCTTGTATGACTAAATGAGGCAACACTATTGCATGTCACTCTGTTTGTATAACACTGACACCTCAACATCATGTGTCCTGACGTATTGTAAGTCACTTGCTCCGTGAGTGCCAGCTCGGAATTGAATTTATGAAGCAGTCCCACAAGTATTTGTGAAATGAAGCTCCCTTATCACAGAGTGCTGGGGCTACCGCCGTCAAGAGAAGCCTATATGGAAACACCAAGAATACTAAGAGCGTTCTTAGTCTGCGGTGTCAAAGAGACACTAAAACTGTGACGAATCTTTCAAATTACATCCCTGGATTCCACCTCCAAGTTTGTGGGAACTTCTAATGAATGTATCCATTCCCCGTCTGCACACCTGCTCGTGCTGACAGAAGGAGAGAGAGAGGGAGAGAGGGAGAGAGAGAGAGAGAGAGAGAGAGAGAGAGAGAGAGAGAGGGATTCAGAAAGTTAAGTGACAAATTGAAGTCTTCCCATTGCTTTTCAACCCCACTCAGAGATAGCTCCCTTTGCTGAATCTAATTCCCTCTCTGGAGGCTTGACAGGCAAAAACAGCATTCATTTACATGACGGAAGAAGAAAAAAAAGTATGCGACACACAAAAAGTTTAATAATGCAATGTATGGAAACAGCTTATTATCTACTGGCTTATCGCTGTGATGTATGTAATTGCTCATAGACTTGTGCCAACATGAGCTGCTATAAAGCTCCTTGTATATTTGCCAAAAAACGATGCACACAGAGATGTGAAATGATTAAAAATTTGATTAAAATAATGTGATAACCTGTGAACCAAGGAATTAATTTAACACCTTTTCTATAGTGTGCTTTATCTCATTTCACAGGGAGTTGCCATCTTGTATAATAACTGTTGTCTATCAGGAAGCAGGGACAACAGTACTGTGTTGTTGTAGGGTTGAGTGGAGAAAGCAATGTCATGTTGACACCGGGAAAGCTGTTTACATCTTGTTTCCCACCAGAGTTTATTTCTTTTAACCATGACTGCACTCGTTTATGGAGGAAGTAACAAGCAACCTATTTTGTCATTTCATTTGAAGGACCAACTTTGGTGGTAGTGTGCTCTCCATGACTTCAATATTTTGCATGACAATAACATAAAAATATCTATACTAGAATGACTTTAAGATTGACCAATGCTGCCACGTGTGTTTGGAAACATGTGATAGCAAGAGTGTTACTTAACACACTATGGTGAGGGTAATTTAGGTAATCTGCATATTTTCCTTTGCTAAATCCTCCTTAAGTGAATTTTCATTACAACACATTGTGCATTCTGTCACTGTTTTTGAGCAGCTCACCACTAAAAGGGTTATTTTTTTTTCTAAATGGAAAAAGTCCACAAACTCCAAACTGAATGAATGAAGCAGATCCTCAAGGCTTCCACTCAGAACATCAACATATCCCTATATTAGCATTTGCATATGTTACCAACTAATTTCACAGCCATTATTTGATCAGAAAAAAAAAAATCTAGAGAGTGTGTATTTTACGGTGGATGCGCAAAGAGGGGCAAAAAGAAGCTAAAACATGCAGAATGACCTGAATCCAAAGGGCAGGTTTAATCATTTAAGTTTAAAAGGCCAGACAGCAAAATGTCTCCCCTAAGCAAACACAGACCAGTATAATCACAATCTCTTGCTCTGCCGCTGCTGCGTGAAGCAAATGCAAAAAATTTCATCACACACTGAATATTTATCAGTCAAAACGGGTGTCTAAGCAAAATCGATCTCTAAACAAAAATGCCTCCCAAGTGGCTGGCAGGATTTAAAAAACTGACAAGCCAAAGTTTGCCCACCAGGAGACAGGAATTCATTTCTTCCTCACTGCGTAAACACTTATGAGTTAAAGAAGTGGCTCTGCGCTGAACTGCATAGTGCCTTATTTGGCTTCTTTCCATTTCCTCCTGTTTAGAAACCACCCAGCGTAAAGACCACTGGTTCAAACTCACTCACAAATGTCATGAGTTTACCAAAGCTGAAAAACATAAAAATGAAATTCACCAATTATAATCCAGAAGTTTCCAGAGACATGAATTCCTCAGGGCACCTGATAGTGACTTGTAGATTGAAATCTTGTAAAACCCCTGAGTTACCTTGAAAGAAAATAAGGCATTCTCTTGCACATTTGGTATTCTGTAAGAGACATATCAGAGACAGGAGGACTATTTATCTCATAAATGGTTATACACTTTCATTTGGTGAAATAGGCTCTGCTCCTGAAGGTGCTCTCCGGTGACTCTAAGCGGCAGTGTATGATTCAACGGGGAGCGCAAAAAACCTGCACAGGGCTGTGCTGAGCAGAGCCCAAAAGACACATAATACTGAGATACGGGATATACAAAATGCACAAAGTTAGAGATATGATCGCTTAGTGTGGTAATGAGAACTGGCGGAGATGCTGTGGTGGAGGGAAAAAAACAGTCAGTGTGCAGCAGGTAGCAGCAAAGCAATACCAGCAGGGAGGTTTTATGTGAGAGATTGAGCGCTGGCCAGATTATGAGGACGGGCTCAATGAGTGCATCTTCAATGAGTGTGATTAGTGGATGTGTCTTCAATGGACGCGATTAGTCATTTGTCTGAATGCGATCCGTTTGGTTTTCAGCTGACGGTGGATCAGCTGGAGGTGCACATAACAACGGTGTTAATGCAAGACTTCAATGGCAAACATCTCAGAAAGCCGAAACTCCCTCGCAGAGCAGATTTTACGTTTGTTTTAGCAACTCTCTGCTGATTATATGAGCTCCCACCACCATCTGCCTGGCGCAGTGTAAATACGAGGGCTGTTATTCCTCAGATGATCCGAGTGATAAAACATTTTCGTCTTCTTTGTCATTCACCTCTTGCATTGCTTATTTCTGCGTCTACACAGTTCCATTTCCTCCAGTGTTAACTGCAATTTGCCTTTCAATTACAGCACATTTGTTTCCTCAAGATAGATTTTATATTAATACATAAACAAAATGTGTCCTTAAAGTTCCTGTTTGATTAAGTATAATTAAATGAAACGATTGCAAATTGTTGCCAACCCTGGACAGATCTTTTACTGCAAAACTGTTACTATCGCTACAGCAAAACTACAGTATATTACCAATAATGTTGCACACAAGATCGAGAATCATCTGTCATCTGTCTTCTCTCCATCCTGCTTCTCCTTTACTTCCTGACCAAAAGGTAATGCGTCAACACCACCACTGTTTCTTGCTCAGCCTTCACTCTGGATGCATTGTGGGTGTTTGTGTATGCAATTTTTGCCGTTAAGAAATGTGTAACACACCAGAAGTGGAATCCATTGGCTTACTAGTGCGAAAACCGATTTAATCCATGGCCCCTTCCCTAGCGGAAGAACCACAGCTAAAGAAGTTTTTATGCATAACACAGTGGTTGCAGTTTTTCAGAATAGAACATTTTATCCTTGAATATATGATAATGCAACCATCGTAAAGATGAATACTCCTCCGCACATTAAGAATTTAAAGTATTTTAAAATCAAATCAATAGCAAAGGATATGGATATCAAATAGTGGCCATCTTAAATGTATTCTGTGATGTAAGAGCTTTATAAATGGACGTACACATGCATCTTTAACTGAGGGCAGTTTAGGATTGCAGGGAAAGTCACTGAATGTGTGGCTGACTTGAATAATATTTCATGACAATGTAACTCAGTCGTGCAGGTAACAATAGCAGGTAAAAGCTGGTTTGGACTTTATCCCACACAAAGGTTATAAACCTCTGACCTTCATCAAACTGACTTAAAAAACAGAAACTGTGTTTGCTTTTCTGTTAATCAAGCTACTTCATAGGGTCAGTATAAATAGGAGCTCAGTTTTACAATCATGTCATTGTGACAGGTGCAATATTAAATATGGTGAAAATATGGAGTCAAGAAAAAGACAATGGTTAGGTAATTTATTTATTTTTTCCTTTCCTATCTTTCCTATCATATCCTTTCCTATCAAAATGTGTTTGTACAGATATTTGAGGATACTGAAAGAGCTGTAATCTGGAAAATTGAGACCATATATCCAGCCAAGATTATATTGATCAAAAATGAACTGAACCACTGAGTAAGTTGTGTGTTTCTTCTTCTTACTTGCAATCATCCAAATAAAGACAATGTTGGAACAGATGTTGCCCGCTCAGCCACAGTATTTTCAATATTTGAAGAGCAAAATGAGGAATTACGAGAAGTCTTTTTTGTGGGTTTTACCCCTTTATTTTTTTATCAGTAGCAGAACTAAAGAATGACAGGAAAGGTGAGAGAGAGAGAGGGGACGATACAGAGAAGAATTGGCCCGAGGTGGGAATCGAACCCTGGACCACTGCAGTGAGACTCACAACATGGGTGTGCACTCTACCGGCTGTTCCACCTACATGCCCTTACAATAAGTTTTTTGAGGTTCTAAATGACCTTTTTTTCTCTTTCCAGTGATAGAAATAGCTAAATATTTACCCGCTACACAATTCCCTAAAGGTAGCCACATGTCTAACCATGAGGCAGTGAGTCAACCAGGCTATCAGTTGCCACCGGCTGCCAGTGCCACAGAATAATCACCATAATCCCACCACACAAGCCTTGGCAGCCCCAGCCAAGCTGCTCGGAAGGTGCTCCTCTCGGAGGAGCTGGAGCCCAATCAGCGAAGGAGATGGGGGTGAGGCATCATTTTACACCCTGTTGGGCGGCTCTCCAACCTATCTTGGATTGAGACGGTGTGAGACAGACTGATGGAAACAGACAGAGAGAGAGAGATGCTGTGGTGGTAGAAGCAGCTGCAGAAATAGATTACATTATGAGAGGGAGGCTGATTGATACAGAAGGATGGTTAGTTTGGATGACAATAGCCGTTGTGAGAATAGTTTTTGAGAGCTGTAAAGGCACAAGTGTGTGGTGTGAACGGACGTGTGGGCCCTGGTTATTCAGGGTGGGGCCAGTTCACCAATCGTGTTTTTTTTTCCCCTTCTTCTCATAAATAGGAGACACTTAGAAGCTGAACTTCATGAACAGCAGTGTCAGAGGTTCTTCATTCATATATTTCTTTTTCTGTGTCATATTCATCTCCTGGCATTTCTTACGTTATCATCACTTAACACAAAGCAATGCTGTCAGTTATGCACTCCACTTCTTCAGGTGCCTTTGATGTTGGTAGCCTAGTAAGCGTTCAAGCAGATAACCATCTTGACAAGTGTTATCCAACACTTCAAGCAGCTGTTGGCAAGCAAACATTTAACCCAAACCGTCAGTCTGTTTGCTGACAGTCGGATGCGTTGCACCTAAAACTAACTATCTTTGACTGTTAACAAATAGCCGAGAGATGGAAAGTCCTCACAAGCGTTGCAGAGGAGAGCAGATGAAGCAAACAGGGGTTCAATTCCACTTAAATTCCTTCCAGTCTTTAACTTTGGTAAAAACTAATCTGTGCGCCTGCCAATTCTTTTGATCCCTTGCCCCGTTTCTTTCTCTGCTGGCTCCTTTAGTGCCACCTCTAAGTGATTTATTTGCTGCTAATTTGTTGGCTTGTTACAAGCAGATGGAGGCGGAGAGTCCTCTGTTCGTTCCTTCGCTGCCTTCTGGTTCTGCCTCATATACAGTAATAGCGAAGAAGGGAGCTAATGGACAGGAAGTGCTGCACTAACTGTGGAAGTGAATTTACCAATTACGATATTAATTGGTATTGTCACCATGGAGTGTAGTTTTGGAAAATTGTTATATTGTTTTTCCTTGGATAAGTGTCGGGGGTAGTGTATATTGACTTTTCATTTTTTAAAATACACTATTAATGGGTAGCCGATTTCTCTCCCCCTCTGCAATTCCTCTCCTGGTTTATTCTTACGCTGCCCTTCATTCTTTCCCTCCTGTCAATTGGCACAATTGAATTGAAGTGAAGCAGATTTTCGAGCTGTTCTAGCTTGCCAGTTTTATAGCCCGCAGACTGTTAGAGGACATCCTTGATGGAATAAAGTGAATTCTAAAGCAGAAGTGACAGTGACTTGTTTACACTGAAGAACCACTAGTTATCACTGGGACTGCTGACTTCATTATCTGACTAACAACTCCCGTGGGAGGTAATGGAACAGGGCGTGAGTCATGGCGTGCGTGTGAGAGGGAGCTCGGCTATTCTCATGAGGACCAAGGCTGCCTTCTTGGGTAGGAGGGGAAATCCTCCTGAGCGAGGACACAAACTTTGATTCCACCATCCTCTCTCGTGTGACAAGAGGCTCGCTCCTGTGAGTCCAGTAGATACAGCTCGGGACGGCTGCTTTCGTTTTTGTAAAAGTCGGTCACTATTTTTTGTTTTTTTTTTCATTTTTCTATCCAAAAGTTTCTTTCACAGTAAAGACATTAAAAGTACTATCACGACATGCTTTCTCTAAGTATTTTAATCACTTGGTCAACAGTGGACATTAAACAGTTCTTGCAAAGCTTTGGATAGTTTCATATTTTATTTCATGAGAGGAAAAGAGGTTTGTTTCATTTACGGTAAACATCCATGGTGGAGACAGGGCACCACACTAGATATAAAGTTATTGTACTCCCTGTTTAATGATATGCACACAACAGTTTTGGACTTTGGTTTAAGGTTCATCAAGAGTTTTAAGTGTGAAATTGCGCGTTACGGAAATTATTCATAGCTTAAGGCTCGGCGTATGATACAGGAAAATTAAGTTGCCAAGTTAGTAATCTGTTTTATATACTTCAAAGAGCAGAGAGACAGAGAGGGACATACAGAGGGGGGGGGGGCGAAAGAAAGGGAGAGAGAGAGAGAGAGAGAGAGAGAGAGAGAGAGAGAGAGAGAGAGAGAGAGAGAGAGAGAGAGATCTGGCAGGGATGCAGCGTTTCCAGTCTTTGAGAGTTTAGAAATGGACTTCTCATCCGGAGATCTAGAGACGCTTTGGGTCCTGCTCTGACTCTGATTTCTCCTCCTTGCAAGTCAAGTCTCCGGCTAACAGCGAACTTGCAAGTTGAGCTGAGGTGACAGCAGGCAAGGCTTGAGAGAGTGGAGGAGCCACTGCTGGGAACAGGACTGGTGCGGGGTTCAGCTCGAGAGCTGGCTGGTGACAGGCATTTTAACATTTTATCAGTAATGCACATATTCAGCCAGCAGCCCAAGCAAGGATTTCTTTTTTTTTTTTTTCTGCTTAAAGTTGCTCTTGTGAAATGGATACGGTAAAGCAGGCGAGTGCTGTTCTTTGACATACAGATAACATACAACCTCTGCGTGTCATGAGACCATCAGTATTTTGAAATGTACAGCATAAACCAGTGCTCTTGAGCAACAGATTACCTCATAATAAGGTTTGAAATGCTAAAGAAAGTGGCTGCTCGCTGGAAAATGACCTTAAGTTGATCATGGGCAGGGCAGATCTGAGGGCCGCTGGAAGAAAAACAACCCAGGTACGCATTCACAAGCACAGAAAAAAATGCCTGGTAAAGAGACTCTGCCCAGAAAACACATTTTCCTCCCGGTCTTAGCCGGGGTTAATCTCAGTCTGCCAAGCAAGTTGAAGGATGGTCCCTTAAACCAGCTAAAAGGTCGGAGACAAAAGGGTAAGCCCAGGGAAGAGTGTGGTAAACAAAGAGTCTGGTCCAACTCAACTACAAATGTTTCTTGAAGTGACTATTTGCTGTTAAGTCACCAATTTTTGGGGTTTTTTTTGACAGTAGACAACTTTGTGTGTATCAGAACTGACAGAGTGGTCGTCTGTGGGCGCCTCAGACAGGGTTGCGGCCTCTACGCCAGTGGATCTGGACAACTGTATGAATTAATTTGCAGCGAGGCCTGCAATCGGGGAATTGGGCTCAGGTGTGTCCCGTTCCATGTGCCGATTGGACGGAGCCCTCACCTCAATCGCGAGCCAATTGGCCTCGGAGCTGCTCGCGGCACTGGACTTGGTGCGGCTGATGTTGTTCCCTTTGGGACACATAAAACCATTTAACGCCGCGGTGTTGCTTAAAGCCCTCTGTTAGACCGAGACACTGCACCGTGGTGTGCACATGAATCTCTGCAGTCGGCAGTGAAATCGAGCTGTGGGTCCGTAACGCTCCCCCTGAAATGTGCCTTTTGTGTCCCTTTAAGACTGAAACAGGGGGTCTCTGAAACTGGGCTTTCTAAAAATAGCACTTTTTTGTCAGTGGTGATAAAAGGAGCATCGTCCATTAGGGGGCTAGAACGTGACACTACTGCATCATGATTTGCATTTTACAGCCAATCTCTGTATTTATTTATTTATTTATTTTTACACGTGACAGGCTTAAATGATGTTTGTTGTATTTTAAAAGCTTGGCCAGGAGGTCATCAGGGCAGAAGAAGAAAATTAATTACCCGAGATCTGAGATTTATTTTCTGCACATCAATTGAATGTGTGTGTGTGTGTATGTGTGTGTCTGTGTGTGTCTGTGTGTGCGTGCGCGTGTGCATATTGGGCAATTTTTCCCATTTCAAGTGATATAATTTATATTCCATCAATGGTGAGGGCCCTTAGGTCCCTGGTTATCACACTGTTAGGGCCCTGAGTAACAGAATGACACCAATATATAATGTCACCCCTGTGCCCTGTTTCGCAAAGGGAGAGACAGAACTCTCAGTAGAAGCGTCTGTCTTCACTTTATGGCTGGATGTGAAATTTATATGTCTCAGTAGGTTGTATCTTTTCCAGTTTAATGACCCCATAAGAACAGAGGATTCCTGTCATAAGCTTTTGTCATGCACGGAGCATGTGTGCCTTTGCTTAAATGGCTATTTCTTGTCATTTCAACCAGATGGCCACTGATTGATTTGCCTTTAACCCCTGTATGATGAACAAAGATTGGTACTTCTCTCTCTGACAGATTCCATCAATTGTGCCGCGGACCTTTTCTGTGGTGAGGCTGAACAGACACTTGTTACAAGCGCTATACGGCGCAAATGACTTACAGGCCTGGACAGCAAGGGGAAGCTGGAAATTGCTGGATGTGAGAGAAACAGATGTAATTTACAGCACTGATAAATGCAGTGCTGTGAATGACGTTAGTACCACTACTAGGATGTATTTTTCAGCGCTGTGATACAAGCGATGGTCAGTTTACTCCATTCTCAAACACTTTTTCCTTATGTAGGATCAAATTGTAAATGCAGCTCAATAAAGAAAAACGTCTTTTTTGATTTAAATGTATTTAACTGCATCCTCTGCTCCACATACTTCTCTTATTTACAGCCTTATTTTCGGGAATGAACATATCAGCCAGCGTCTGCGGAGATGCACGACACTATAATTTTCCAATCCGCCTTGGTTGAACAGATTCCCATTTCCCGTCTCTTCTCTTTAATGCAGGCCTCTGTGTGAAGCAAGTGACAGTGCTGAGAATCGGGACACAACTGCGGCCAGGAACGCAGGTGATTAACGAGTGTTTGTGGAATCGTGCCGAGCATATAGTTAGGGTGTGTCCACATGTGTGACTCTCTGATGGGAATGTGTGCATACCTATTAGCATGTGCGCACATACGTGCATGCTCAAGTGCTATACTTTTTTCTATCACAGCCAACAGCTGTGTTTTCACCCGGAAGTCTCAACAGATGAAATGTTGTAGTTTGATGGTATTTAACTTTTTTTTTCTAAGGCAATAGCAGTTATTTGCTCTTGAAAGGCACTCAGTCTTAATTAAACACTTGATAGTATAGTGGAGTTTATTTATTATGGGTATGCTTTCTTGAGATAACGAAGAAGGACATATAGTAACACAGAACTGTTATGTTCACATTTAAAGACAAAAAGTGAGCATCAAAAATGAGTGAAACATTTCATGCCAAGGCTAATTATAACTAATTAGCTAACTAATTATTCCCATTATTATTGTCCAAAGACAGTTTCTCTTTATTTTCATAAATGTTGAACTTCATTAATACTAAAATTCACATTAACTCACCGAGACCCCGTCTGAAAAACTAGATGTGGTGACCAGAGGAAAAACAAGAACATTGACTGGCTTTCCACACACAAACAGTGCCAGTTATGATGGTTATCATGCCTGGCCAAGCTGGAGCCACAGCTGCCAAGAACTAAGCCCAGGTCTCTACATTCACTC
>JAOXYL010000078.1:14771786-14794308 GCA_028564955.1 Terapon puta
TAACGAAAGAATCCTAACTAAATCCACTTATAATAGCCTTTTGCAGAGCTTTCAATAGCACCACACAGTCTTTTCTCACTTTTCTGATATTTCACTATCAATAAATAACCAAAACAAGCATTACCTGCAGCCCTGAATTATTGCATATGAAACATACATATTCAGCAAAATTGTGCTTTCTGCAAGAGTAGTATAAAAGTGTTCTATGTTTAAGTTTATTTTATTTTATTGATGTTTTCTTTCACATAGGCTCTTGATATATGTGGCAGTTGCTCTCATCGCAGCTGACAGAAGTCCACAGCCTGCTATCATTGGATGTTATCTCCCCCAAGGCAAAATTTGTTTTGTGCAGGAATGAAGTGAGAACCACGCTGTAGATCTGCTCCCCTTTCCCCAAACTTATTGGTGACATTTCTAATTCATGTACCTCGGTGCAGTCTCCCTGAGGACATCTCCCTTTCTCTCTTTTATTGATATTTATGGTGTGATGCTGTCTGGGTGCGGGGACTGTGACAGCTCACTCTCCAAAGCAGCACTTGGATTGTTTGCTGCTGTGCGCAAAGCAATAATGTATTTGTCACCCACTGCCAAACGCCATACACTCCGCCGTTCATCTTTTTGTGTTCCATTTTCTGTACAACAAAGCAAAAATATGTCCTACTTTCCCGTGGCAGGTGCGGGAATATATGGCGATCTGAAATCAGAAATCTTTGGCAAAAGTGCAAGCCATTATTACAGGAACAATAGGCTCGGTGCTTCCATTCATGAATGTCCAGACTGTACATTCAAAATGGTCTGCAATGGTGTTGAAAAAAAAAAAGACAGTCCAAACAAATGTCACATCAGAGGAAAGAAACATATTAAAGTTTCAATATTACATGAGCTTCTGTGTGGCAGTGTACCTTCTGCCCACGAGTACGCAAGCAAAGTGCTGTTATTTACGTTTAGATTGCACCATGAAATTTTACAGATAATTCCAGTTTACAACTTGGTTCTTATTTCTATAGTTTTGGCTGTGATTACTGCTGCTTCGTCCTGCAGTAATGTTACGGAATAATTGGTGAAATCTAGGAAGAGGGCAAGAAATACAGATAGTGACATAACAAGACATTTCTAATAGCACCCTAGGTTAGCCAAAGATTTATGTTTTAAAAGGAAACAAAGACAAAGTGTAAATTTATTATTAAAGTAAGAGTTTTAAAAATGGATGAATGAACAGGATGGAATACTGTGGGCAAAAACAATACAAATATTTTTTCTATTATATTTTACTTGAGTGAGCATAATGTTATTATAACAAAACAAAAACACAGGAAAAACAAATAAGACCCTATTAGAAAAAAAACAAACCAATCTTTTACAAATTGTTGGGTTTTTTTGCCCACTGAAAACAAATATATATCTAAATTTAAAGCAGGTTTGTATGACTGGACTCGCTCTGAGTCTGCCTGTGCACTGCCTTCCACAGCTTTTGCTGTAATTCAGCTGGTTGGAAGCAGATCTATCTGAAATAAATCTATGAAATCTCAGATAGATTAAGAAGAAGGCTATTTATAGAGAGCTGTGTAAGAAGGGGCTATTCTCTGTGTGGCACGGTGCATTAGTCTCTAACAATACTTGAAAGGAGTAGATTTGCTGGAGCAGAAAGATTGGAACTTCCTCCGTGATGGCTTGAAATGGAGTCAGAGCCGTGACAATGATGTCACGGAGGCAACCCGGGCATTCAGATGGAGATCATAGGGTTGGGCCTTGTTAGAATATTTCTCCTGCAAAAATGAAGCCCCGTCAAGAGAAATGCCTGTCCTATTCGTTCCTGTCTCTTTAGGGTACAGACCTAATCAGTGAATACATTAAATGTGATTGGCTGGATTTTGTGCAGATGCATCTAACCTCTAGTACGTCTCATTCCTGTAATGACTGAGCCAATTTAATTGGATGGATGAAAGCGAGAGCTCTGCCACAGTATCCTAATAGTTAGAGTTATTATGTCTGATTTGTCACCCAGTGGCAGCAAGAAAGCATCACACATTGGAGGCGCCTGGGGTTGCTTTGCTGGAATAAAAAGCTTCCTCTTTTTCCTGCCAGCCTCCTCAGTATAATCGCTGAATGGAATGAATGTAATTGGTGAGTGTGAGGGCTGCGCTGAGGCACTGTGGCGGCACGGTCTCATCTCTTTTCAAAACACAATGCCATTTTTAATGTCGAACAAGCTGATGTTTGGTCTTGGTTTGGATTTGCCAAAATTGCGAAGAACGCCACGGCAGTATATCTTTTTGATTTTCATTTCTGTGTGAAAGTGTGGAAATTTAAACAACTCAAACTGTGTACATTTTCAAACCACAACTCTCAAAGCACTTTTCTTTCACTTTTTCCATTTTCAGTTCCAGGTAATGCAATGTGGGTGGCCCTGTGATTTTATGAGGGCATTTTACAGTTTGAATATTGTGTGGAAAATGCCTTTTTGCTGCTCTGCTATTTCTCCGTTGCCTGGTAATACCGTCTTGGTGCTGAAAGGATTTGACTGCCATCTCCAAGTAATCCTGCCGCAGCACTCTGCCCTTGATCCCCCCCTGTTCATATCAGGAAACACAGCGGGGTCCATGTTTGCAAATATTCCTGAGTGTTTGTTTTAATGGGACTGCAGAATTATGCACAGTCCAGATAGATAAATGCAGTAAACCACTCTGTCTTTAAAGTTTTTTTTTTGTCTATTTGTCTCTCTTGTGTTGATTGTGATAACTGACACATCTAACACAACAGGTCATATGAATAATGTCCCCTTTTCCAAGCATTTCAAAGTAGCCCAGAAGTATATAAGTATAGTTCTTAATATATAGATTTATATATAAAGTATTCCCTCTGCTCTCTCAGAATCCATCAGTTTAAATCATGATGCAGTAAAACTCGCACTCATGCTGTGGATACAAATTCTTATGATTTAAGCTGACATAAATTTTGGATTTCATACCACTGTATTACAGGTTAGGGAACCAAGTTGACTAATGAGCTCTACGCATGGAGAAGTAACTCATTTGTCTGCCTGCACCTGTCTGCCCCGAGCTGCTGACCCTGGTTTGATGCTTGGGGAGCTGAGCGTCTCTTAATCTCAACAGCACTCACCTTGCCAACCTAACACAGGCCCCTCGTGCTCTCCACAGCACCGCACTCAGCTTTCAGGCTTCATACACGATAATAACTGGACTGCCATGTTGGCAGACTCCAGTGTTCTCCACCATTAAAATCACCAGCGGCCTCTCTGGCATCGCTTAACAGGTATCCACATAAAGAACCGGCTGTTTCCAGATCTCTCCTGTCAGATTCTCTCTACCGCTTCTTTGTTGCTGTAACATGCTGGCTTTCAGGCTTCACACTTTGTAATCATTGGCCGGACTTAAATTTATGTTGCTGACACTCTGCCCAGGAGGGAGATAATGGTCTGTTTTAGAGTTTTTAGGCTTTCTGTGCATTTTGTACAGCTGAGAGCAGTTCACGTGACTGCGCATGCCCGCTAATGGATCAGGCTATGTAAATAATGGATTAGGCAAACTGCTGATGGCAATTAGTGTAAATGTTTTTAGACAATGTAACAGTTTCAGAAAATACAGACGTGGAGATTTGTAAATCCCAGATATATGCTCTACTCTGAACATGGAATATCAATGATGTGTGCATCTGGTCTGCTGGTCTTTTCAATAGGTGCAGGTGCAGAATAAGTTGTCTTGACAGCTACTGATCAGGGTGACATGGGATTTGATTTCGGGGAATTAATCTCATGGCTCACACAAATTGAATTCTAATGATTCATCAAACCTTCCATCTAACAGCTATCATATTGAAGTTCCCATGTAAATTAAATATTTACCAATAAATATCTGAATTTAATATGCTCTTTGCGGAGAAATTTACTAAGCCACTCAATGCTCCCATGCTATGGCTTAGGTTCTAAAAATAACACAAAAATACTTTTGTGTTTCTTGCAACACTTTCATATTTTGGGGAGTAACGAGCCTCTAGGAGCTGCTCTTTTTTTTTGTGCCTGTTTTTACCGTCACAGTTGCTATATTTCCTCTGATGTGTCAAAAAATGTCCTGTTTTCTTCCCCCTGTGATGTACTTTTTTTCAATGGCCTCTATTTTCTATATATTTTTTAAGGATATTGTTTTGCCCATCTAAGCTGGAACTCAAAACTCTTCACTCTCTGCATTCAGTGTTTATGTGGAACCTGGACACCTCAGTGAAGTTAGTTCTGGAGTAACTTCAGAAACAAAGTAGATGACATCAGAAAAGTTTGTCACGTGTTTGCAAATTTGAAAAATGATAATCTACCAGTGGATGGGGAATTAGGAAATGTTGTACTTGGACTTTATAAAGATTAGGTGGTTTAAATCTTATTTACACTCAATGAGTCAGTATGTTCATTTGCCAATAACTTGATCCAGCATTTCACTGTGCGGATATGGCATATGACCTTTATTCATTTGCAAATATAAAGGCCGTTCAAACACAGCTGGCCAAGTTAAAAATCCACATGTATGAAGATGATCCAATTATTTATTAATGAGTGAGAACGACAGTCAGCAGGCTCTAGCTAAAGATATTCAGGCAGATACTTTATCCTTTAGAGTTAACACACATCCCCTAAATCATCCAAAATCTAAACCCATGCTGTTTGCACATTTTAAAATTCTTTGATAGACTACAAAACTCTTTCATTGTCACCTATTGGGTTAGTGCACCAGTGCAACAATAAAGAACTACTGTTGATTCAGCAAGTGCCCGACATATAAAACTGTACAGGGTCATATAAACCATCTAAACTATAACTAAACCTTATAAACTATAAAGGTAAAACAGCTGATTCTAATTTGTTCTTGCCAAAAATTAATATTACAATATTGATACTTATGGTTTATTATAAGGTTGTATGTATTCTTCTAGTACTCACCATTTCTTTTAGGTGGGCTTCTCTAGCAGCACCAATGATCAATCAGTAAGAGGTGTAATTACCATTGTCTGGAGATATTTCGCTATACCGCAATTCAAGTTTCGAAGTTTTTACTGAACAACTTATGTGTTGCTTTACTTCTGTGTTTTTTCACCATAAAATGGACTCCCTGGAGAGCCATGTAAAGTTGAGTATTTAGATGAAATAATCTTTGACAACACAGATTCAACATGATTTATTGTTCGAAACAAGATTAAACTTATCTGTGCGATACTGTATTTGTTTTGCAGCCACGCCATGCATGGCACAATTAATTACAGCGCTTGTATTAATGAGCATCCTCTATTAATCCGACAGAGTGTTACATAAATAGTCACAGCCTTGCAGCGTAGCTAACAGGGCCTGATCAGAACGTGTAAAACTAAAGCTAAATTTATCATAGAAGGATGCTCATACGCAGAAATGGTTACACACATGCACTGACACACACACACACACACACGCACATACACACAACTTTGCACAGACCTTGCTTACTAAGATTTAAAGGTGATTTTGCACCAAGTCGATGAAGCATGTTAGATTCTATTCCCACAGGGCACTTTAATTAACACATTAAATATTACAACATGGTGCAATATTAATGTCTCACACATAGTGCTACACCCCCCTCCCCTTTCATAATGTACGCATAAAAATTGAATCTCTGTGTGTGTGTATGTGTGTGTGTGTGTGAGTGTGTGTGTGTGTGTGTGTGTTTGTATATAAACTGCTTTTGAGGATTTCTTTTATTGTTCAGACTAATGAGGTGTTGGAAATGCTTTCTGCTGCAGTGACAGCCAACTGCCAAAAGCACTGCAGAAACAGCGACTGATCTTTCTTTGTTAATTCTGTATTGGCACTTGTGAAATTTGCTGTTCTGTCTCGGGACGGAAAAATAGATGCTTCTGGAGCACGTTCTGTGGAACAGCAATACGCTCCAACATCCAAGGCGTTCAAATAGCGCTAATGATTGAGTTGTCATGAGCTGATTGGCTTCGTTGATCCGGTATCAGCCGCAAAGATACACAAGCTGTTGATGGCAGAGGCAGCCAAATAATTATGAGTCAACATATCTAAAAATATATCTGGTCAACAATGAGATATAAATAGAGAGTAGTTGGGCGTGTGACTGGAGAAACGACTTTGTACTTTCACAGTGGCTCATTTTTTTTCGCCTTAGTCTTGCCTCCTGCTCAGTTTCAAATTTAGATAGGGCGTCCATTGTGACGGTTTTCTCAACTTTTAAGACACCATCCAAACAGTACAACAAAATTCAATTATTATACAGCTGCCAAGGCTTTTTGGAATTCGCTTATTCATGTCTCTGATGTAAAGATTAGGGAAAAAAAGCAACTTCATCCTTCATCCTTATTGATTTCTGGATTTCATTTAACTTTAGTCAAATTCAGTTGTTCGTATTTATTGATGTTGTCCAACTCAATTCAAGATCTGCAGATAGACAGTGAGGAGACATGAAGAGCGAGCCACCCAGCAGTCCCAGAAAGAAAATCGTTTTCTTTCCACACTCAACGCACTAAAGACAAACATTCACCTTCCATTTACACGACACCAACACTGCAGATACATTTAACACTTACACATCTCACCCTATAATTTGCACATCAGTCTAAACACTCGTGGGCTAATGGACTGGGGTTGTGACTCCTCTAACTGGAAATGGCGGTCCCCTCATTTACGACAGCCCACTGTACAAACAGGCACTTAGATGATAAATGATCCTGATGGATTGCTATTCAGTTGTGAGGAATGATACAAATATTAGCAATGCTAAAACTGACCAAAAAAGGTAGGTAGGTAGGTAATTCAATTCTATGCAAATGATCAGCCAAATAATCAGTACCAAGCCAGTTTTAATCTTACCACTAAATTGATGCCGTAAGAATAAAGCTTTTACATGTTTTTAAAAGTTTTCCATTATCTGACTAATGCATTATGCAGTCTGGAGTGAGTTGCTGGAATAATTATAGTTTTTCAGTGTTTAATCATGATAAATTAATACATTGATTAATTAAATTTGCCTGTAAATTATGCATTTAAATAAATCCCTCCAAAAATGACTTCATATTCTGTTTTTAAATGATAAATTATTAAACTTAATTAACAAACTTAACATGGAAGGCCAAAATTCATGTTAAAAGGCTTTCAAATGTGTTTTCTTAATTGCATTTATTTAATGCACTTTCCTATCTTTTATTTGAGTCTCAGTTCTGAACTTTTTAATTAGCAATTAAATTGTTTTTTATGCTGTTTTTCTTTGTTAATGTTTTCATGCAACAAGTAAAGGACTGAATTCCCTTTGTGTATCGAATATGCTACTCAAACAAAGTTGTCTCGCCAGTCTTATGATTCATTTTCCTCCTTTAGTATTTACAGCTTCCATTTCATCTCCCCTTTAATACATAGACAGCTCTCTGTATTTTAAAGACATATAAGGAGTGTGTCAAGTAAAAAATGAAATCTCCAACCTTCAGAGCAGCAGCAGCAGACGTTCTGTTCGGCAAACTGTCATGTTTTGCTGTTATCTCACTGCTCTCTTCACTTTTGTTCCCTCTTTGTGTTCGCATGTGTTCTTCTGAGATACGTCCTACTGAAAGCGGTAGTGAGCACATTTAAAATCCCTGTCTTCATATAAATGTACACACGCTTACCTCAGACACTTATGGATCGTCCCGATGGCAGGCGATATCTGATCATTGCCCGGTGTGGGAACAGGTCCAGACAGGAGCACATGGCCCTGCTTCAGATGGTTCATTGAACAAAACATATCATAGCGCTAGGTCAAGGAAAGTCATCAGGAAGAGCTTCTAGCCTCAGATGATTAGGATTATAAATGCTGACAATCTACAAAGAATTGCCCTTGGAGTGTTAATTATTATGATGATTGTGGTAGTATGATTATATGTGACAAATAAACTAAACTTGAACTTGAACTATGACATCATGGCTGTGTCTTCTTAAGGCACAGAAAGACAAATTCAGCAGACAGAAGACAGAACCGCTGTACTGTGTTGTAATTAACCGGCTAATAAGTTATTTTGCCTTCACACAAGACATGTGACTTTGTGTTTGAAACACAAAGTCACATGTCTTGTTGATTTAACACATCAGGGTAAAGCCCATTCCTTTTGTGTAGATATAAATGTGTATTATTATAGACATCCTGCTAAAACAGTAGCAGGAAAACAACATGCAGTTTCATTTCAGTTGTAGTTTAACCTCATGCCAGGCCATCTAAAAGAAACAGACCCACTGAGGAGGTCAGGGAAATGTCATGTTCAATTGTTTCGGATGTCCAACACTGAATAAATTGGACAAATACCTCATCGGCCCTCCAATCTCACAACGCTTCCTGTGGTACAGTATAATTGCCGCTGTTAGCCCTTCACTGACGTGTCTGCTGCACTGTATATTAACAAGCTTGCTGTATCTATTGTGCGACTTTCCTTGCACAGCAGGACCTCGAGTAATGTTTGGTTCACAGTTCAGCGCACAGAGAGAAAGCAATAACACATTAAATGTCCTTTTACTAATCTTGTCAATGCGATAGTGGCTCCAGGACACGGCTGAAGCTGGATCAGCCTATTGTGCACAAAGGCTTGTACCATTGTTTGCTCCACAATGCCTGGCAGTGTGCATCATTCAGCTGTGTTGCTGAGAAAATCATCCCGGCTAGTGGCAACAATGGCGATACACACGGCTGATCTGATTGCAGTGCAGGAGCGCTCGCTTTCATCTGTAATGCTGGAAAACAGATCATGTAGCTGGAGCTCTTATCTCGGAGATGGATGCTGACAGCCAGCAGAGGCTCTGTGTGCTTCCTCCTGATTTTTTTTCCCCTAGCTCTTAATCTTTTATTTCCTCTTATGCCCCCCTCTCTCCCACTGCTGTTGTTCTTTTGCTCCATACTCTCCTCCCTTACCCCTTCGCTTGCATCTACACCTGCTCCTCGTTGTCTTTATGCTCCATTTTTTCCTACAAAGTGGTCTCCTTGTGCATAATTTCTATTATTTAAATTTGATCGCCTCCTTTTTTACCCTCACCCAAACGTCAGTCTTCATTCCTTCCATCTTCCCAGCCTACATTCCCTCTATCTTTTCCATCCTTTAGCCTCTCCCTCCCTCTGTCCATTGCTTTGGCATCTTTTCGCCCCTTTCTCACCTCCCATCTTGATTCAGTACCTTTCCATCTGTCAACACTCTCCATCACCTCTACCTTACACCTCTATCCACACCCATCATCCACCCATTCCTTGTGTTATCCGTCTCTTCATCGCCGGGCTCGGGCCAGCTCTAAGAGCCACATGTAGCCCCCTCCGCCTGATCTTGAGAAGATAGCTGATCCCACTGATGCTATTTTAAGCCCGCCTTACTCACTCTCTCCCCTTCTTCTCTTCCACGGAGAGCTGGCAGCCACAAAGAGGGACATGAAACATCCATTCTTCCCTCACAACCAGACTTTCTCTTCCTGATTGTGACTTTGAAATCAGTATAATTAACCGCATTGTCAGGGGACGAGCCGGTCTGACAGAAATAGCAGATTTCTCTCCATATGCTGTTGCTAAAAAGATGATTTAATTGTCTTGAAGTTTTGTCAGAGGAATTGGAGTAGGTAGGAGACAAGTGTTGTGGGAGTAATGTGGATATCTTTAATAATGTGTGTCTGTATCATTCACTGAGAAGAAATCCTTATCCTGATTCCCGCTCCCTTTCTGTCTCCTCGGCCTGATGAATCTCTGACGCAGTCCCAGTAACCGCCCTGAGAGCTGAGCCTTCATAGGCTTTAATAGACACCATCGACTTGATCAGTGAAAGAGCCAGAAGAGGGAAAAAGTTTGCCTTATGAAGACAGGGGCAGCACAGGTTGAAGTAATTATCTGGGGCATAGTCCTTTCCCTGACTGAGAAAGCGCATGACTCACATTTCATAGTGTTTTGTGTTTTTCTTTTCCTGAATTTAATAATTCCCTTTGTGTTAGTGGTACATAATCAGCCCTTAAGTTTACAAAAGAGCAGACACATCACCATCTGAGTATTGTGCTCTTGCCAGTTCTTTCAAATGGTATATACACTATATCCCATTATATAAGGAGGTAAAGATATATAAATATATTATGATTTATGCAGCTTTGCAGACTTCATACTGCATTTGCATTATAGTTCAGTAACTCGGTCAGTTCTTGTGAGTAGACAATACTGTCCTACAGTGAAAAGCATCCAGAAAATAAAGCAGCTATTCAGGTCAGTGGGATTAAATGCTTGCACTATTCAAGTGTTTTTGCAGCTTGAGTTGCAGTTTGATTGACGTCATTTGCTGATGCTGAAGCTCTTACTTCATTTCCTTTTAGCACAAAATGACAAAGGACATTGGTTTCTTCTATACAAATTGAAAGTACCATTTTAAGATGGTGTGTAAAATGTGAATTTTGTGTTTTTTTTTTTTTCTAATGTCAGGTGTAGATTTAAGACACAGCTTGTGCTTCCAGTGGACTTTACTCACCTGTCATTTCCAGCAGAGAGCATTGTCAAGCTCTCCCTGCAAGTCACCTGATTCAGTTACTTGGCTGCCTCTCATTTCCTCATTAGCCTCTCAGTACATATAGTGGGCAGTTCACCCTCGTTGTCTGTCAAATTGTCCAACTTGCCATAGCAGTTAATTTGCTGGTTTCTACCTGATTACCTGTTTTTTTTTCTCCTTGCCATTTGTCTTTTATTCTTTGCCTGCCAGACTTTTATTTGTTTGCTTTTTCTTACTGCCAGCTGGTTGGCAAGCGTAAGTCGGTCTGACATTTGATTGATTGAGTGGTTGTGGGCCCAAGCTCCTAGATACATAAGAAAAACACAAAGCTCTAGTACTCTTAATACATGCTAAATATAAATACATTTAACTGGCTACGTATTAAATGCTGGGCCTTTCTTATTTACTCATTCACTAATCCCTATAGATCAAATACTTTACAGTTATTAGTTATTACTATATAGTATTATATTATGATGCTCTAAACACAGTAAATAGAAAGCAATTTTGCCACTAGTCAAGAACTCACCTTTCCTTTCTGTGCCTGTATAAAGATAATATGTCTCTAAATAGCTGTTTTACAAGTCACCGTCGCTGTTAATACGAGTATTATTTTGCTTCATGAAATGAGCACACACTGAACTCATAAAAAAATATTTTAATGTGTTTTGAGTTTAAACAGGTTTTGGGCTGATTTTGATGAAAATCTTGTTTCAAGTAAAACCCTGATGCAGCGGCAGGAATGTCATGTTATTGGATAAGGATCAAACGTCCGAGGCTGGTGCTCTACTGCAAGTGCCCAATAATATGACCACCCCATAAAAGTCAACCACGATATACAGTATATCCGCAAATGGCAGCTTTCTCTGAGCACGATGGCATTTAGCGACAGACGTGGAGCCGATCAGTCATCCACTCATCTGTGGAGCATCCATCTCAAATGAATAATCAGCTTTTATAATCTTATTATCTGTCTTGATGATGTGTGGACCCCAGAAGATTAAAAACCATCAAAGCAAAAAAAAAAAAAAAAATTAAAAAAGAAACAATTGATGAGATCTGGGAAATAAATAAGTCTTAGTCGCTGTACAGAATGTCTTGTTTATTGGTTTTTGTCATACATTTTCAAAATTACTATATGCTTTGTATCTAAAGACTCTCAGATGAATTGTACTGTCTCTAAAGGCAGACGTAGTAACACCTGGAATACAGGGCAACTCTCACCACGGATGCTCGGCTGTCGACAAATAACATTCAATTTTAAATCTATGTATAATTTCAAGATCAGAAAAAACTCTCATAGACATGTTTTCAGAACTCCACAATTACCAAAAGAGTATTAATTAATGTTGTTGTTGAATGATTTATAGTGAAACAAGTATTCCAGTGAACGGTGTCCATATATGCCCCCGGTGAGAATCACTCTGTTTTGCAGGAGCTCAGTCACACTGCAGAGTTGACTTTTTATTTGATAATGTTATACACCTGTGGAGGAACAGCAGACACTATCAACACATTTGTGCTTATCTTTTTTTTTTTGCAAGTTTTCTTTTTTTTCTGTTAAATATCAGTTTTCGACATAATCTTTTTCACAAGAACAGACTAAGTTAAATCTGTTATAAGTTTTGTATACCAACATGCTCACAATGTTTCTGAACCATTTTTTCTTTTTCTTTTTAGTGTCAGAACAACGATATTCAAAAACAGACGCCCTTTTTTTTTTGTTTTCGAACAATATGTGCCAGATCTACCGTGGTGGCATCAGAATAATGTGACTTTCCTTTGTGGTTTCGCAGGCTCGTCGAAGGCGACGGGGCCAGTGGTCAAGTACACAGGCTTCGCTTGCAGGGCATGTCTATAACTTCAGGAAAGAAAATCACAGACTGTAGTCGGGCACTCCAAAACAACATAAATGGACAAACCAGCTCACAGTCTCTCTTCTTTTCATACATCACATTTGACTTAGAACAAAATTGCAGTCATTTATCAAGATTTACATCACCTGTTGCACTTTTCAGGCCCAGAAAAAACTGAATATCACCGCTTGTGCTCTGAAGGTGAAAACTGGTCAGCTTGATCTACAATCCTCATTTTCTCAGGACAGATGTTTTTTTTTTTCTTTGTTTTTTTTGGTGCATGTAAGGTGATTTTTAACATATTCATCTGTTTTTCAAATACTTGCTTGTTTGTGTTGTCTCTGTTGACTTTATACATTGTGCAAAAACAGCTGTAGTCTACTCTAGAAGGCCACCGGGTGTCTTGGTATTCATTTTCACTCTGCGCCTGCTCAACAGCATTTCTAATCACGTCTTATGACAAATCTGTGTTTGAAAATGCTCCCAGATAGATCTCCATGACTGATCGACCTTGTTGAATCATCTCAAAGTAAACAAACCCAACACTTTTTTTTTTTTTTTTTTTTTTTAAAGGCAGGCAGAGTCAAGCAAACACGAGCCCTAAGATCAACTTGCTTTCTCGCTCGAACCGGGCTGAAGGTGAACAGCACAAGACTAACTACCGCGGATGTCAAAAAATAGCTTCACAAAAAAATAGGCAAAAAGCTATGCAACAGCTCACGCTCGACAGGACCTTCACATGAATCATGTCTGCACTGGTATATCCTAGCTGTTTACTGAGTTGTGATCATTTGGCCAGATGATAATTGTACCAGCAACTAAAAGCTTACAATTTATGGGTAAAACGAGAAAAATCTTGATAAAGTATCTTATGTCGGCATGCTGTTCTCAGAAAGCTTAAAAAGCAAAAATCAACCAGATGCAAACTATTATCTGGCCTTATGCTCATATACAGCTATTGTATCCTGTATTTAGAAGCTGTACGAAGACCAGCATGCATATAACTTTAAATCATAAACCCTCGTTGTTTGTAGCTGGCCGGTGTGAGCTACAGTATGTGTGTGTGTGTGTGTATTGTGCAGTCACTTTTGTCGTGTGTTGGCTTTTATTCCAGCACATGAGCTTTGAAATAAAATGTAGTATGACATAAAAGTCTGGTTCCCCCGCTTTGACTTGATTGTGTTTTTACATCCTCGCTCAGTAAGGTTTTGGGAAATGGCCCGTAAATTAAGTTGTCTTATTCAATATTTGGTTGCTAATCCTTTAGCTGTCAATGCTTACCCACTCTGCCAGACTTATACCTCAGCTGTCACTTCTTGCTAGTTTTAAGGGCTTTTAGCATTCAGTCTGGTGCTCAGCAGTAAAACACATGATCAGCTGAAGTGAGGTGAAGTGACTGACTGAACAATAACGTTCCAGCGTTTGGCCGTGAAAACTCCCATGTTGGATTGCCTGTACGTTCAAAATCGCTGTTGTGCTTCATTGCTCTGTAATTGTGGGGAGAAGGGATATGATACTGTTTACCCCATATGAATGGAAACACCACAAGCTGAAAGTCGGCGCTTTCACCCCCTAGTACTTGTTTTATTTCAAATCAAATGTACTGGAGTACAGAGCCAAAACAACAGGAAACATCACTGTGCTAACATGTCCCGACTGCACTGTACGGTAACAAAAGTGTTAGATACAGCAGAGAACTTCTGAACAAACTTCTTTTTGTTTTTTGGTTCTTCTTTTTTTTGTTCTTTTTGTTTTTTAAGGCCTGAATTAAAATTTTCAGATCCGTTGATTGCAATTCAGCATCACTGAAATGTCTCGGTCACCAGTGGACTGCCTCTGCGTCACTGTCAGACTAGTGTACTGACAGTCTCTTTGTGACACTGTGTTGAAAAGCTAGTGGCTTATCTTTTGTTATGATGATAAATATATGACATGTTTATAGGTGTGTATTATATTTCCCCTCATCCCTGATGGCCCAACGCTCTAAATGATAAAACAAGAACGGCTGTGTTACATTAGCGTCAGTCTACTGCATCACTAAGACCGGCGGAGCAGCCACACCTCATGGATTTGCATGTTATGTACAGAGAGTATAATACATTATTCTGGTATAGGTGTGATTTATGGTGTTTATTTACATATGATATGTAGTCTGGATTAACATATTTCAACTTCAACAGATAAGATAAATGGCTTTAAAATGAAAATGTAATATTCCAGCAATGTAGAAAAATAAGTAATATTCATTGTATTGACATGAGGAAAATGGTTGGTTTGTAACTAGCACCTATAGCAACCATATTACTTTATACTATAATGAAACCACAGCCGACATATGGGCACCATTGGATATAACTAGATTTACTCACTACCCATAAACCACTTCTGTCGCAGGAAATACATTATATGGACAATATAAGGGAATTTTATAATCTGTTAATTTAAAAGCCTTTGGATAGAAAAATAACCACAATAGAAGATATTCCTTAATTTTTAATTTCTATTAACATATCAGGGATATTTTTAAATAAACCGATTTTGTGTTAAGTTTATACTATGCATATGTCATTCTGTATGGATGTGCTTTTAATTTAACTTTATACTTTGTGCTTTGTAAAAGCTGATTGTGTAAAGAGCCCGCTCCTCTGCAGTTTGGTCAGCTGCAATAACAAATAATAAAGAGGGTTTAATCGGGTTCCTCTGCGTATATACCTTCACTGTTTTTATTGTTCGTCCTCCGCCAAGAAGGTCATCCTGTACTTCCATTCATACAAGTCAGTTCAATATTTATAACTTCCTAACCCAAACTACATCTGTCATCACAGTTGACTTATTCATAAATACCTTTTTACCTGAAGCTGTGATCTGCAGCATTTAAGCAGAGGTCTACTGATGCTAATGGCTACCTCCTCTTATGGAAACTAAATCTGATTAAATTAGTTTCATATGTTTGACATAATGGTTGGAACCTTCCTTCTACGGCACTTTGGACAAGATGCTTTTTATCTCCCCCTCCAAGATTACAAAAACTTGTACTCTTGTACTTGTACTAGTTACCTTGCACTCATAAAGGGCTTTGTCATGTTTCTATTCCCTCTGATTCTCACTGCATCATATATTTGTTTTCTTTGTTGTTCTTCACCATTAAAGAGGACTGTTATTTTTACACCATTGTTTCTATGCTTTTGCCGTTCACGGTTGTCAATAATTTGATTTGCACCCTGAAATAATCACTCTGTCTTTAACATCCTTAAAGAGCCTTAAACAAGTACCAATCAGCTGTCTGTGGACATTATATTGTGCTCTTGAATTGCGCTCTTTGTTTCTGTGACTGCATCACAATATATCCCACTGACTCTGACAAATTCGAATGAATTGAGGAATGGTTAATTTTCTCTAAATACGTGAACAGCTTGTCTTTGTCAGTAATCCAGGGGCTTCATTAATAACTGTAAACAAGAACTGCATCTATCAGCTCTATCACAGGACCCTATCATCAATAACTATTGATTACCCTGTCAGCAGTCAGGGTTGAAGGCATCCGTCTGTGTTGACAGAGTTTAGCCCGTGTAGCAATCCTGTCCTATTTTGTCTGTATTTACTGTAGGTGCCATATTGAGCATGGTTGAAATGTCCTCATGACTGATTGCTGTTGTGTTGTTGAAGTGGGAATGGATGTTTGTGAGAGATCTGTTCCTTTTGCTAAAGTAATTAGCCAAAATGGCTTAAGTATTATGTTCAGTAAATGGAATAGCCTGTGAGAATTGGTTTGTTTGCTCAGGCTTTTTCTTAATGCATTTCTCCATGGTTTGACCTTCAATTCAAATCCTTCACTCTTTGACTTATCCTTCACACAATAACCTGGGTATTGTTCCACATCTACCGAACACGGCAAAAAAAAAATCAATGCAATTCAAGGCAGTTAGTTTCACTTGGGATATTTTCATAATGTAATGGACCATACAGGAAGAAAAATAATTGTGGTGCTGATGAAATTATACCTTCACCTACCTAACAAGTCCCCAAATCTTGCCTAAAAGTTAAGTCATCGACCCGGCCGTTTACGGCACCCTGGCAGCAGAAAGCTCGGGGTGTATTTATAGTGAGAGCACTGTCGGGACGGCATGAATTATTAATGGGTCCTGATGCAGATTTATCTGTGACCTCTAGGCCACCTGGGTGCAAACACACACGCACATAAACACGCACATTCACATACTAAGTCAGTGTTCTTCTTTGTGGTTTTTCGGTGAAATGATGACGGATGACAGTGTGTGCAGTCCAGTAACCCTCAGTAACCCCCAGCGTAGCCATTAGCAAGCCTTCATTTGGTTGATGGGTTCATAGAGGATGTCTTTCGCCCACCTGGATTGGTCCTCAGGGATAAATTGTTCAAAGCTCTTAAGCATTCCATAAGGTACGGCACATACTTACAGTACATACAGTAGGCCTAAACTACATACACACACATACGTACTACATAGGTCAATAAGAGAACAGTCTAGTTTGTATGCTTCCTTCTAGCCTCTGTGTGGATTTTCAACCTCCTGGCATAAAGGTGACATTTCCCTCAGAAACTGGATTCAAATCATTTTAATGTTATCTCCCTTTTGTTGCAAAAGTCAAGATCGAAAAACATGTAAACTGATCCTTGGCCTTGTGTGTCTGCTCCCCGTGTCCCGTTTCCTGGCTCAGAGGCGGTACTTTCTCAACAGGTCGGCCTGCCACATGTACTTCCTCTCGGGGAACCTCTCCGGGATCTTGATCTTGCGGAAGTCTTGAATGCACTTCTCCAGCTCCTCCTCGACCGTCAGCTTCTCTTTCGCCGGCCTCTTCTTGCAGGTGCTGGTGTCGCGGGAGCTCGCCGTAAGCGTGCGCAGCAAGTCACTCTTCCGCCGCTGTTCAGACTGCTGGAGCATGGCGATGGGGCCCTTTTTCAGGGGCCTGTCGAGAGTTTGGACGTTGGCATGGGGGTGCGACTGGCGGCTGACCGGGCCGCGGATGACTGTTCCCTGGGGCGAGCTGGCTTCTGACTGGCTCTCAGAGCTGGAGGTGGAGAGCTCGTTGAAGGACGTGCCGCTCTCGCCCTCGCCATCGCCCTTGTGGTTCTTGCAGCAGCAGTCACATGGAGGGGAGGACCAACGTGAGGGGCCACCTGGAAAGGGACAGAGAGGTGGCTCACGTTAGAGTCCATGCAGAGCTATTTTTTCTGTCTTTCAGCACGGGGAGAAAAATGAGACAGTGACACAAAGAGAGCCACAAATTGATCAGACAAGAGAAGAAAGGCAAAGTAAGAAGTGCTGAAGACAGACAAAGAAAAAAGTCAGTGAATGCCAAATGGCTATCACCTAGAACAAAGTGACATGGCATGAGGGACGACTGGCCTGCCTCCAGTCTAATCATGGAAGTGAGCTGGGTAACTGTGTGACAGGCCTGTATTGTTCAGAAAACTACTCTCGTAGATCCACGCTGTCACATGAACCAAGTGGAAGAGCTCTGCAAAACACACAGCGAAGGTCCAGATTTACATGCTGTGAACGGCTTTACAGTAACACTGGAGGCAATGGTGCTCAGACGTAATGGCAGAAGCAGTCCAAACGAAAGAAATTTTAACTTTTAAAAGATTTTAAATTGCACAAGGTGAGATGATAGCAACATTGTTACATACAAGAAATGAAGCAAACTGGAGCCTGTCATTTTCAAAGATGAATGGAGATCAAAGTGTGCAAATGCTTCATGTGCAGCTTGATTTGTCTGAAGTCTGCTGTTCTCTTATAAAACGTTATAAAACTCAGGAACAACACAAATTTCGATCAGTAATAGCTTTTGTAATTCAAGTGAGGTTATATTTTACAGTGTATTGCAGGCATTAACTACATAATAATTTAATATTGTTGAATCAGTCGCTATAAGTAATCAAAAAGTTTAGACCTTTTTGATGTACTCTACCTATAAATCACGAAATCAGTCCTTTCTTGGTAAACAAATGTAATTACCTTAGCAGTATTAAAACAAAATGTTCTTGCTTTGAAGGGTTTGGAGTATTTTCCATTCCCCTCAAAGGTGTTTTGAAATCCTGTGCAATGCTTGAAACTGGAGTGGCACAAGTCAGAGGAGAGTTTCTATTGAACTGCTTTTCTCTAAAACATGATCGGTTGGCCGTGAGTACCACAAACGTCTTCTACCCGACCTGGAGCTTGCTACTCAGCAGGAATTTGTGTCAAAAAAGTATCGCAGTATTGACAAGACGGAGGCAGCTGCCCAGCAGTTACAGTCCCCGCCAATAACGAGACAAAAGGAGTGATCCGCAATCATGGCTGAAAGGAATCAATCACCCGGCCTAACCTCTGTGTGAGTGCATACTGTACAGCAGGCCGAGAGACCCGGAGGAACCAGAGCAGCACCACACCTCTCACTGTAGGAAGCGGACATGTATTTTTCATGCTAACCTCTTGAATAATTGAAGGGGTATCTGTTGCTGATGGACTCCTCTGTTTAGTGAGGAGAGAGATCAAAACCCTTCGGGCAAACACACACATGCAAGACACCAACCGCCATGATCTAGAGCCCCGCCTCTCACCATCGGCACTGCCACACACACACACACACACACACACACACACACACACACAGAGAAGCACAGGCCCCTACATTAAGTTCAATAGTACCATCATTTCTTTTCATGTGCTGCTGAGCATTTCGCTTCAAACGAGATAGTACAAGACTATAAATAACGCCGCTTAAAATAAATGCCCCCCCCCCAATGCTTTTACTTCCCTTTGTCCTCAGCAGAATATTTGGCTTGTTTTATAGAGAGAAAGCAGAACAGAAATCAATTCATCCAACCAATATTTGTTCCTCTGAGTACCAGTCATAAACAGCTACCACATATCGTAACTGGGTTTATGTGAGTATAAATAGAAGAAATATTTCTTGGACGGCTGTGACACTGACTCCCACGGTCTAAACTGCAGGAGGACTGACATTCAGTACAAAACTAAATGTATGCACACACATAAGCACACACACACACACACTCACACACACACACAGTGGCGGAGTGCTGTATGTGAAATAAACATCACCCATCAAAGTGACAGAACTGGAACGCGACACTCTTTGTCACCCATAGTAGGTCCGGATCTCTTTAATTACCACTGGCATTTACAGCTTCCACGTGCACAGACACACTGTTCTGAACACATGCGCTGGCTTCAGACAAAGGCAGGGAATACTCTATCACACCACAATTTTAATGAGGGGAATTTAAAGGGACACAATCAGAAATGCATTAGCTGCAGGATAGAGAACGTAACCCCCTGATAGGTGCGATTACGCGTCTTCCCAACCTTTGTTTAGGGACACATGAGTTAATTTACGTCACTCAGCGAGTAGGTAGCCCTCTGATCGATGAGATGCAGACTCGTAATTGGTGTTTTGAAAAATGGCCCCAGACTGTGGTGAATTGTTAAATCTGCCAGTAGCCAATCTTCGTGTCCAAATAAGATTAACGCAATGAGACAGGTAAAGCTGCAGTAACAAATGTCTTAGAGAGCCTTGGAGTGTGTGTGTATGTGTTTCTTTGTGTATGTGTGTGCGGCATCTGTACATTTGATGTATGACGCTCTGATTAAACTTTGGCATTTAGCTATTACAGCCCCCTCCATTTGGCTCCTCATACAGTAAGCCTTGACAGTGACATGCTGCTTTAATTTACAGGTATTGCAAATGGCTATTAGCCTCGACAACACTAAAGACTACCAAGGAGGGATCTGATTTATCATTTTGACCAGTTGGATTTCCTATCACACCTTTAAGTTTCATGACAAATTGGCTTGCAAATGCAAATAATTCAATTGAGGATAACACTTAATGGGACTTTAAAATCAATGCACTGATAAGTGAGATTTGTAAAATAAGTAATGGAGTGGTGTCTCCTGGTTTAAACAGTGATACTGTAATAACATTCCCACAGGGATATATCAGTGTTCGGCGCTGAGGCCTCATAGCACATCGAGGCATGTTAGTGGTGAAACCAATCTCCTCTGCTAATTGAAGTGTGCAAAATGCATAAATGTGTACACCAGCAATTTCTCATCAGTATTTTCACATTATGATTGTGATGTCTTGCTAATTTCGGTAGAAAAATTTTGGTAAAATTTCTGTATATGTGTGAACTGATTTCCAACTTTCTTTACTGCTCCTGACGGCTCCCTGTCTCTACGTAACGCTGTCACAACAGCAGTAATTTAACTTTGCAATAAGCGATGCACTACTTTCCCCAGCTGGTCAGATCTACAATTAAGGGTCAAAATATCTGCCTAAAACTTGATATCTCAGATGCTCCCAATCCAATTTTGGCTAACTCTAGATGAATGATGCCTTTTGGCAGCATGCTCCATGGCCTCCGAATTTACACCGATGGAGGTGCCATAATTAAAGGTCAGGGTTTCTGAGTCTAAAGGCTATGGCTGCCACACAAACTGTTTGATTTTAATTATACTGGGGAGGAACGATGCGTCTTATTATGGAGTGGCTCAAAGAATGCCTGCATCTATCACTCGAGGTGGACATTTTTTTTAATTGAAAGTTGCTTGTTTCACCTGCACCCGAGGTCGTTAAAACTGCAAGACCTGAGGATCATGTCTGAGCAATCCACTTACTGGAGTAATACCTTATCCATACACTGTATGTAATTTTGTCTGTTGTTTGAAATGACATGGCGTTGGCCATGCAACATAACAGATAATATGTATCTACACAACTTGCATGTTGTCTGACTCTGACAAAGCTGAATTTACTTTAACATAACTCTAACATATATGATTATTTAAAAAGGGAACAATTTCATGCCTAGTCATTAGTCAGAGACAAGGTATTCCAGTTTTCTAAATGCCAGGAGTTGGCAGTTTCTCTCTGTGACAGGTAGGCGACTGAATGATCCACTCACTCAAAAAATAACCTGAGGTTCATTGTTCAAACTAGTCAGGAGATGTCTCGGGGAGAGGGCGTCCCCACTTCCTGTCAATCACACCCACGTGGATGTCAGCATTTTTGGAAAGATGTTGAATAAATCACAGGAGCTGAGGAGGAGGTGCAGTTGCTGTAGCAAGAATGTGTCTGAATTTTAACTGAATACTAATATATTTTCTAACTTATGGCACCTTTTAACACTTACATGGTAAACCATTGCTTGTTTAACACTGGCATGCAGTCAGGGGAGGCAAGTGAAGCACGGCCTCACCTGTCATCATGGAAAGAAAAAAAAAGTAAAATGAAAAAATAAATTAAATAGTCGTATTTACTCAGTGATTTATACTATACATTTGTTTTTAATTTAACTTCACCCAGGTTCATTTTTAATCAAAATCACTGAATTTTTGCATTTACGAGTCAAAAAGAGACGTGCGGTGAGGCAGCAGCCGGCTGAGCCAGGGATTGCACAATGACCTGGCTGACTGTGCTGGTACCCTGCAGTGATGCCGTATCTGTCTCTTTGTATGTTGCTATTAAAATGTTCAAACACTTTTGCTATTTTAAATAAATTTCCAAAGCTTAGCTGATAGATTAGCTTTTTACAAAAACTGTATGTTTGTAACATATTTCTTGTGCTGAGCAGCTAAAACGGCTGTGAAAAGGCACTGGGTGAGGCACGCAGTTCTCCTGCGTCATGGTAGGGGGTGACGCGATCCTAGGGAGTCTTTGTGCGACTTCTTGGCTCCGCTGGCGGCTGCAGAATAAGTGACAGTGACAAGTGATTTCAAAAGCAGCCATTCCTTATTTACTCCCATCGGCGGGGCTTACTTCAACATGGAGGATTATATTTCCAAACTCAAACAGTTTTCTACACTGGATTTTAAATCCAACAAGTCATTAATACTTTTGTTCAAAAGGAACTGTGCATGGACTTAATATACAAGTCAAAGTAAGAGTAAGACCATGATAATGTGTTATCTTTTTTTAATTAATTATGCTTTTTGTGTGATACGGTTAATATATACATTTTATATCAACATTATTTACATATTAACCGTATCACACAGAAAGCACAATTAAAAGATTAATTTTAAATTAAAGCTGCAAGCAGCATTGGACGGGCCCTCGCACCTCAGCGCACGTCGGGAGGGTGGCACGTCGGGGGGGCA
>JAOXYL010000078.1:14794408-14805315 GCA_028564955.1 Terapon puta
TATATATATGTGTGTGTGTGTGTGTGTGTGTATGTATATGTGTATGTATATATATGTGTATATACATATATATATTTGCATTATTCTAATGATGTCACTGCTCAGTGGAGATGTTGGTATTGTGCTCTTCCCAAGGCAGACTTTCTCTCTCTTCATTCCTTTTTACAGCGACTAAATGGCACAGCTTCCTCTGACTGGTGAACTCAAAGAATAATATATAGGTCAATTCATCAGACTTATCAAAACACAGACAAGCCAGATTAAAACATGCAAAGAATACTGCAGCTTTTCATATCATCATTATCATGGTAAATAATAGTAATCTATATAAAAGCTAAACTGTAGATAGAAATATATGTTGGAGCAGAGACCAGTAGACCGATGCAAAAAAAAAAAAAAAACAGCAGCTGAGAGGAAGAGAAGTGGGCTCGTGTTTGATAGGCAGCTGGTTCAAACATGACTCCTCAGGATAAAAATGAGCAAGAAAGCGCTTGCTGAGAGTTTGGAGCAGGGAACTTCATCCCCAAGCTGCTCCGGGGACCAACAGAAAAGACTTAGGTTTGCACTGACCTGCTCCCGGGCAAGATTATGTTTTAACTGTGTAAATTTAAGTCAGGGGAAAAGGGCATTCGTGCTCAGCAAACCTATAGTACCCAAGTACCCTATAAACAAAGATTCATTTTTAAAAAAGTTATTTAGTCTTGCAAACAGCTAGAATAACATGCAGACTATATTTATGCTTGTGGCTTGTGTTTATGTAATGTCCACACTGCAAATGAAATAATATAAGTAGTAAAGAAAAAAAAGTGCCATATTCATATGACTTTCTGCACATACATAAATACATGTGTGTAAATGTTTCATGCGGTATATGTAGGGCTTGTATATGCAGCATTATGTGCTCTTTTGTGACAGTAAGGTCATACGTTCCTACAGGGCTTGTTTGTGTGTGTAAGTGCACATGGGAATGCATATGTTGAGATGCACATCCATGTAACTCGCGTGAGATGATGCAATGCCATAGGTGAAAGCCTGATGTAGGTCACTCTGCGTGCCTCAGTGCAGCCTCTTTTCATACATATATATCACGCGTGTTGCAGTGTGGTTTCTGTGTAGTGTGCCTGTGTGTGTGAAGTATGCACCAACAGTGTGTGTGTGCGCATGCCTGTGGTCATCCCTCAGTGTGTAAGTGACATTGGCCTTGGAACCATTATCTGTATGCCGTTGGGCAGAGAAAGGGAGGCTGATGTCAGGTGGGGTTCCCATTCATGTCATCAGAGGTGTCAGACTGTCGGCCGTGCCTCTGGCCAGCATCACTCAGCGCACACATCCTCACTTTCGGTGTGCGTGTCTGTGTGTGTTGCTTTACACTGTATGTGCAGCGCTTGATTCATGTGATCTCATGTTGTTTCTCTTCCAGGGGAGGTGGGAGGGAGGTCTGACTGAAGTCTAATGACTGTCACATGCTATTAAGCGCGAGTGCGTGCGCACAAACACACACACAATGCCGCCTGACAGGTGCTCCGGGCTCTGATGTATTGATCGCAACAGGGACCTCCACAACTTGTGTTAGCTCTGGCCAGAAAAAAGATCTGACTGACCCACACTGCATCCACAATGAAACAGAAAAATCACACACAGCAGCAACTTACTTTTCTATCCATACCTATCATCAATCTATCATTTCGGCCAGTTTTACTTGTAAAACCTGCCAGCATCGGTACACAATCTGGAGCTAATTTTACTAATGGACCCATTCAGTGTGGCTAAAAACTTTACTAAATCAATGAGTGCATGCATCTTTAATTCTATTTTCATTCTAGATGACACACAAGTGACGTCTGTATAATCAAACATGGAAGATATCCAAAAAGAAAAAGACAGAACATGACTTTCAGATGTCTTTTAACTGTTCCTGCTGTATGATTCAGCTCCTTGTTGCTGCACGGTGCGTCCAAGTAGACTCAGACATTTGTTTCACTGTGTTGGGTTATTGTGAGGAAAAAAATAAGCAATTATATTTTCTTGCTGAGTAGAGTTTCAAAGAGGGCGGGAACAGTTAAAAACGCAGAAGTATTTGGTGGTTACAAAACATGAAAGGACTTTTGACTGACGAGTGAGTATAGATAAACACACGCGCGACATTCATTTGGGAGGAAACAGTTTTCTTTGCTTCTGCCCCCCTCCTCCACCCCACCCCTCTTCTTTCTACTCCTCTCTTTCACTCTTGTGCCTTCCTTATTTTTTTTTACTGCACTTTTCATTTTTCTCTCCTCCCCTCCCCATCCATCGCCCCCTTACCATTCCTCCAATAATGCCTGTATCGATGGGTTTGCGCATCAGTGGAGGAGTATGGGCGATTGCCCTCTGATTGATTTCTGTCATACAGCCTCTCAGCACTGGGAGGCTGTTCACCGGAGATAAATGATGTTGGCACAACAAAAGCAAATAAACCTCTTCTATCTAGCACTCCCTCTCTGTCACTTTTTTTTTCTAGTTTCACTTCAACTCTGTCGTTTGCATCTCTCTCTCTCTCTCTCTCTCTCTCTCACCACTGTCTCACTTCCCACCCTTTCTCTTCCCACCTCCTTATCTCCTCCTCAGTCTCTCCCACCTTCTTCTGCTCTCTCTCTCTCTCTCTCTCTCTCTCTCTCTCTCTCTCTCCATTAGTCATTTTACATGTGCTTCCATTTATCTTCCCTCTCTAACTTTTTGCTCTTATTTGCTTAGTTTTGACAAATAAACAGCCCTCAAAGAAGTTTCTGTGCGTCTGACTCCCACACCCTCCCCAACCTTTCAAATGCAGCAGTTCGGTGCAGCGCCGTGGTTAAATTTGACAACAGATCAGACCATTAATCATTTCTGGAACTAATGCAAATTAGCTCCGAGATCTAACAATATGATCAGGAGACGGCAAGAACGGCTCTAAATGAAAGACGAGACGCGAGCACAAATTCTCCGATATGAAATAATTTGAAATGAGTAATTTCAGCCTTTCCTCAGATTAAAAATAATGAAGGAACTCCATACAGTCCGGGCACTTGTTACATACCATCAAAGCTTATTTTGCGCTGAAGTGTTGCAATTAACTTTTCTTGTGTGTCCGCCTCCCCTCAGCCTGCCTCTTCTCAGCTACTTCTGTTCAATTACTCATCTCGAGCACTTTGCATAAAACCTCCACAAACTCGCTCATTTATCCTGAGCAGGCTGCAGAGTCTCGACTCGAGGGGGCATGCCAACCTGCCCCTCATCGAGCACCGAAAGGTAGCAGAGGTTTGCAGATGCGGACACGTCGATGTCGCCACCCACAGGTAAAGAAAGTAAAAGCTGCTGTAGTAACACATGCGCTTTCTACTCTTTTATTCCTCCTCTCTCCTGCTTTTTTTTCAAGGTTGTTATACCTGTTTCTTTCTTTTGGGTGTGTTTTTAAGGTTTGTTGTACCAATAGGTTTCAGATCAGGCTGCCACCCTGTCCTCCAGTTTCTTTTCTCTACAAAAGCAAGGATGTTGTAAAGAAAAGTATTTCCTTCGCTAAACAAACTCGCCTTTGGCCTGCCATTAACCTTCGCCGAACACTGTAACATAAGACAAGAGTCCTGAAATGTTAGACTCAATGTCTGTGCCTTCTTGTCAGCTGTCCCAAATGCCTTTGTGTACAAAACAGTCTTCTGTCCAGATGGATTAGACTGTAGTACATAAGGTCTTTATATAAGGGTGCCATAACAACATAATACCACAGGGATAAAATAAAAACCATGAGCATTTCTGAATAAGCCTCAGTGTCTGCACCGCGTAAGCCCCGAATCGTACAGTTTCTATTGTATTTCATAATCAGAGGACTACTGGCTTTGATTGAGCACCATGCTACAGTTTTAAACCGAATTACTAATGGAACCCAGCCCTCATATGCCGTTATTGCAATCCCAAGGAAAGTTGAGATTATATGAGTGTTCAGGCTGCCCTACCAAAAACAAAGTGAGAGAGAGAAAGAAAGAGTTTGTTCCTCCCTTGAGCATCAGACCGATGTGTAGCACCATAGAGAATCAATCAGAAAAGAGGGAAAATGAGACACAGTCTGTACCCTGTGTGATTTTCTGGGCATATGAGTCTATTTTCTGGTTGAGGGCTGACATCACTGCAATAAAATGGATTTTATTTTAGCTCAAAAGCTCAGACAAATGCTCTTTGGCTCCATAAAGTCTTCTTTTGACTGCTAGCGGAGCAGCTCCCAGCATGAAAGCAAAACCTGATGTAATCACACGTTGAAAGTCATAAAACTGATAATGTGCTGTTTGTTTGTGTGTCTGTCTGTTCGCTTGTTTTCTTCAAATGCTCTCCTTCACACAGAGGTCAAAAGACCAACAACCAAACTTGGCGGCGATTCTTGCCCAAGGACACTTCTGCGTGACAGATGCTGGTCAAGCCAGAGGTCCTGCAGGAGGCTGCTTTACATCTCAGCTGTCTGCTTTTTAGCTGTGGGAAGAAGCCCGGTTGGTCAGCTATTGATTAAACTGTCCCTGGCCCTGGGAGTGAGTTCTGGACGAAGTTGTCAGCCGTCAAATTGAAATTCAGCATATTGAGAATGCAAGAGGCGTGTATTCCCAAGCAGATTGTTGGTCTGAGCTATATTTGCAAGGTTGGCATAACGGATAACAAGAATAAAGCATTTCTTATCCCTCCCCCCTTCCCTCTCTCTTCTCCTCCCTGTCTTTCTCTTGATGCTGCATAATTAGTCCGTCGCAAGTCAGCGTGCAACAATGTGTTTGACTGTTCGGATGGCTGTTGCATTCAAACTCACGTATGCCTCGGTGAGTTTGTTTCCGTACTCAAGCTCGTTTTGTTTTGTTTTGTGCATCTGCGTCTGGGAAAACGCCTCTCTTTCCTGCAGGCTGGTGTTACATTGTCGCTTCAGAGAGTGACACTACGCGGTGACAGGAGTTTTCATTTCCAGCGGCGCATTTCTTTCCCTCTTAACCCTCCTTCTATCCTCCATCGTTCCCGTCTCTTGATTTCACGCTCTCGTCCTCCTTCGCCGAAGTCTGCACTGCAAGTATATGGGTGTCTTGCACAAAGCCACGGTAATCTAAAACAGTATGTCTAAAAATGTATGTAACCCACGCCGATACATGTATAATTCACCATATGTTGCAGAAGAACACTGGCAGGCTTTTTCCTCTGAGATTACAAGAGGTACTTTGGCAAATTGGCACATCTTCCGAGAGCAAACATGATAGCACAGGCACCCGCTTTTATTCCCATTTTCGAGTTGAATGTGTACAAGATGCGATTAGCAGTGGTAGAGGAGGTGGAGACCAGAAGCGTGCAAGAATAGATACAGAAAGAGAGTCAGTCATTTTCAAGCAGTGTGGGAAGTTCTAGGTACTGTCGTTGGGACGTGAAGAAAAATGACCAATTAATGTCTGACATAGACCAGCAGTTCCCTGTCCTGACATGCACTCAAGCTAATTGTAACGATGGGGACTTAGTTTGAAACACTTCAGAGTAGCCGCGCTGATGCAGGCGCAGCGAAACTTTCCTCTCGAAGGCCAATCCTACTGATTAGTAATCAAGCCTCCTCTCTAAATGTTCAAAAAGTTCAAATTTTATACTACTTTTTTTTCCTTTTTTTGACAGGCACCAGGCTCTGCAAGTGTTCATTAATAATCCTTGTGCAAATTAACGCTTCCAAAGCACCATATCCACACTAACATTCATCATGATGCAAATTAATGGCCTCTGAGAAACCCCCAGCTCTGGTCCGTCTCTTGCAGCTCACACCGAACGCCGGGACATCAGTGCTCACGCTGTTACTGCTTATATTTGTGCCTTTTCATTTGATTAGCCTGCTAATATTCGTACATGCTGAAGAAGGGAAAAAAAAACAAAGCAGAAACTGCAGGATTTCTTCCATGTGTTGTAGGTATTCATATATTCTCCTTTCTTTGGTCATTCTGAATACACCAAAAATATGTCACAGGTAGTAAGACTTTGCACCTGCCAGCTATAAAACATACATTGACAATCAAAAATATTGTCTGTTTCTTGGAGATTTGTGGGTGTGTTATATTATCTCCACAGGTCACACTCTATTCACAGCCATCCATCAGTCCACAGATGCACACCTTCCTCCAGCTTCTCCATTACTGCTTTACCTTTGACCCACCCATTGATTTATCAGCCATCTATCCATCTCTTCTTACATATTGATTCTTCTATATATGCAGCCCATTTGTATGTCTCCAAACTGGGACAGCAAACATCAATGTTCCCTCAAATATGTGTAAAACTCGTAAATATCAACCCATCATTTGAGCAAAGGGTAAAAATGTCTTTCAGAATTTGCAAACGCCACTTAAAATGAAACTTTTGAGTCAAATTTACAATGCTTTAGAGCATTTGCATCATTTGAAATAACACACAACACTAATTCGTAGAAACATCCTAACCGCCCCCTGGAAAATGGTCGGTGTGGTGTGGCGCTCAAAATCAGAAGGCAAAACAAGTTTAAGGGCTTACACACTGCGAACACGCGCCGACAATGTGTGAAGACATGTGTACACACGGCGGCTGTGTGTACAGCGCGCTCACGTTCGCGGCGGTAAAAGTGCTCGCCGCATATTGCTCCTGACAAACGGAGAAACTCTGGCGCCGTGTCCAGCGATGAATTATCTGTGATGTCAGCACCAACAAACAGGCTGTAATCGGCAAACAATTGCCGGAGCATTATCGCTGCCCAGCAGAGCACTCACCAGCCGCTATCTCTGTCCCTCTGTCACACACGTCCACTCATTATCCATTTATTACACACACACAGAAGGTTGGGAAGGTTACTTTCAAAATGTAATTGCTTACAGATTACTGAATGTTTCCTCATGACTGTAGAAATCCCAACACTGTACTGACTTTGCGGTGGCTGCAGTTATATCTGGATGGCTCTGGAATCTGAGGTTAAATGGCGCTTCATTTCTTTTTAATTCCGCCATTATCCTCATTTGCGAGATTTGGTCATTTTTCATCCTCTATAAAGATGACTTTATTCATTCTCGCCGTCATTAGCAACATTGAGGCTCGCCGTCGCTCATTTTCCCTTCTTCGCCTTTTCTGTCCGGTCAGTATCAGTTTCACTTTTGCTCAGCTTCCATCCACTTGTTTCATCCGTTCTCAATCAGTCTCCGCTCTTTGTCTCCCCAATCTGTCATCTGACCCCTCTTACCCCTTTCCGCCGGCATAATGGAGTGCGTTTACAGACTTTTCTCTCTCTCTGCCTCTTCCTCTGTTTTTTTTTTTTTTTTCGGGTGTTGCCTCACTGCCTCACTCTCAGTACACTTGAGCTGTCCTATCAAGCTCTGCCCTCGATGACAACTGATGGCGGCGCATCAGTAGCATTTTTGCCGTGACGCCGGGTGCAGCAGACGGGATGTGACAGCCTTGCTAGGTGTCCATAAAAATGAGTGTCAGCCTTGACCTGCCTCTTAGACCCATGAACCGGGATTTAATATAGTCCGTGCATATAACGCAATACTTCAGCTACACACAGCACTAACCCACCTCAACTTATAAAACATTCATGCCTCCTCCTGTGCTCTGCGGCCCATGTATCGGTTACACCTACTTAGTAGCAGATAGGAACCCCTTTTTGCCTGCAAGCACTCCAGATTTTTTTTTTTTTTTGAGGCTTGGATTCAACAGTGTGCATGCTCAACAAGAGTCACGGCATCCACTTCTCGCGTTTCTCAGTCTTTGGACGTTTCCATCCATGGCGCTGCCAGCGACTGCTGATGTTTTTGTTTGTCATTCTCAAGGGGCTGGAGACACCGCTGTGCAGGAAAATCCCAGGAGCCCGCCTGTTTCTGAGCAGTAATGACGGTACCCTGCGCACTTAATTAAGTCACACATCTTGTCCACTGTAATGCAGCTGAAACTCCGAACACTGCATGACAGAGCCTTTTTTAACTACAAGGAGGTGAAATGAAGCGGTCGCTTGCTTTTCATGTTTCCCAATGCGCGGCGAAGCATTTTCAGCACTACTGGTGACTCGACATGCTTCTGAAAAATGTATATTTAGTTACAGGAATAACGGATAATGATTAAGTATAAAGATTTGTTCATGCTTAGTTTCATTTAAGCAATGTCACTGTTCAAAAGTGTTTTGACATCTCTCTGAACGTCTCTGAAAACCTTTTCCTGCTGTGTCACGTGCATACATGTCAGGGAGAGGCAGGCTGTGTGCGCATCCTTGCTATACTGCCTTTCAGCCGGTAAAGCTCTACAGGAGTTCATGAACAGTCAACCACTGCCCCATGCGACCACTTGGATTTAACAATTCATGGGACTGGCACTGATTTCCCATGAGGAGTCTGCAGCCAGACATCTCAAGTGCTTGGGCAGCGAATGCGTTGTCCATTTTGTGGCCTGGATGCCTGCGTGCGCGGCGAGAGAGGCGACTGTGAGGAGTGGTGGACTGTCAGGAACAATCTAGGCTGACGTCTGGAATATTACGGACACGGACAATAATCAGTCCAGAGAGCAAAACTGCAAAGGCGCCTGCATCGCACCTTTAAATCGCAGCATTCAAGCACAGAATAGGAGTTTAAAGCAAACATGAGCTATTCTGGATTTAAACAAAGTCAATGCGGATGTCCAGGATGGACGGCTGGAGTGATGAAAGGATTGACTGAAAAGTAGAGGAATCAAAAGATTAAGAAAGGCTGTTGTTGGCTCTGAAAGGTATACAGACTGAAAGGCGTCTGATCGATACAACCTTATCGTGGTGTTAAATCCTCTCACATCCTGGCAGGACTCTCCGTACTTGGCCTCTTTATCTCTCATTCCATCACGCTCTCTTTTTTACTTGATCTGTTTTACTCTTTTTTTTTTTTAAAGCGGCCGGCCACATGGTCCGGAATTGTTTTTCTTTGTTGAGAGGAAAAGCTGAGAGAGGAAACAGATGTGACGAGCTCTGGAGAGATTTGGCCCGAGGCCAGCGAGGATAATTTTCAATTTAGGCGTTTAGGCAGGATTTTACCACTACGCCGTCTTTTGGTGTTGTGAATCTCTCTCTTTTATGCGTTCTCGCTGTGCAGGTGGCTGTGAGAGTGCATGCTTATGAGAGTTTAACATCTCATCCCCGTGAACTCTGCGAAAACAAAACACTACGTGAACCCTAGAACTGCTTCTCCCTCTTTACGCTCCACTCCAAGCAGCTACTCTATGTTAAGTGCCTCAGTCTGGAGCATCGTCTGTAAATGGTTCATCGCAGTTGTCCCATTTTACCTGGAGTATTCCCAGCAGGGAAGTTTTAAAGAAAACAGCACAGGACAGTGTGGAAGAAAAAGCATATTCGGTGAACCAAAAGGAAGCCAAAACTCCCTGAGGGGGGGTGACATTCTTTAACATTACCTACTGTAAATCTCTACATGTTGATGCTCTCTCTCTCTCTCTCTCTCTCTCTCTCTCTCTTTCTGTCTCTCTAAAACTAGCACATTTATCCTTCATTTGCTCATCTATTTTGCAGCTTTTTCTTTCTGCTTCCCCGCCACTCATCCATTGTGTTTCCCATTTGCAGGCATTTTGGTAAAACTAAAGACATTATTTTTCTCTCTGCATGGTCGCTGTGTTTAAAGTCGCCACTGAATACTCCTCCAGCGTCGCTCATAATGACAAACAAATGGGAGAGAAATTAGGGTGAAATACAAAAAGAAAAAAACGAAACACAGAAAAAGAAAATCCACATCAGGCGAGCGGCTGCAAGCAGTTTGTGTGCGAGCGTCCGGGCAGCCTCTCAGTCCGCGCGAACAAATGGCCGGACAACATTATTTCAAACATCATCAGAGTTTATAGGCCAAATCTGATGGCGTTAATGTCAGCAAGGACAATGACAAAGCTGGACTGCCGGTTACCAACCGTGGCACTTCAAAGGCTGCACGGCCTTGAAGACAGCAGCTTTGAAACAGAGCTGGAACGGGAGCGGGTTTTGGAGGACCAAAAGCTCTGGACAGCTTCCCAGGGGCCTCATTAGGGGCTGTGCATGATGGGTAGATGGAGGAATTGGGGCACAGCTACCACACACACACACACGTGACCTGCACGAGAACGCACACGCATGCCGACACATGCCCGCACGCTTTCGCACATGCAGGCCGTTAGCGGGAGGGGGGGGGCAAGAGAGAGCCTTAGAGCATGACAGAGTGCAAAAGTAATTGGCAGTCAAGTGATGTGTCAGGACTGCTGTGTACACCAAGTGCCACGCAAATGGCAGAAACAAGTTTAGACACATGAAAAGAAAAAGAAAAACTGATAGTGTCACTTGCTCCTCTGCTGCAAAGGATCCAGCCGACGCCCCAGTGTTTGTTTGTTGCAATGCTGTTATTTTGTCAGTTTAGTTAATTAATTTCTCGTGCTCGAGGGTGCGCACGCGCACATACGAAGCGTGTGTGTGTCGGTGTGTGCACGCGCGTGTCGGGTCATTAGTTACAACAGCTTTGGCTCATTGTGACTTTTAGAGCGTCTCCAGAGTTGATCTCACGCAAAGTGTCATTAAGCCACTCGTCTTCTCGCGCAGCTGGTGAGCACGGGTGTGTACGTCTCAGCGCGCGTGTGTGTGCGTGCGCATTATACTGGGAGCAGGTTGTGTTCCGACACCCTACATTTAGCTCTTCTACAGCTCACTGACAGAGCTCCATATGGTGTCTCTCAGTTTTCTACCTCATACACCCATCACAATGAGTGATTTATGCTTTTTTAATAGGCAGACACCCATGCACACTGAGGCAGGAAACTCTGCTCATTAATGACGCAGTTAGAAATTCAAAATTTCCCCCTAAAAGTAACGAGGTGTCGGCAGCAGTGACAAAAAAAACAAAACAAAACAAAAACAGGCAAATGACCACATAATCTAAGAATCACAG
>JAOXYL010000078.1:14833856-14846007 GCA_028564955.1 Terapon puta
CATATCATATCACAATATAATGATAAATATAAACAAAGATATCTTAATGACTGAACCCTTAGACCTTAAAGAATGGCACATATACCATCGATTGCTGTCAGTCAAATTATTGCTGGCTGCCAGTGTCACACACATCTTTGAGCACAATTTTTCTCCTGTCTTTTTTTGGGATATATATTGTGGCATTTGCCCAACCAAAGCAGGCCCCTAAATCCCTCTTATGAGCTCTGAGACAAGGCGACAGTAATCATAATCCTTTCGAGTGCTCAAAATCAAATAACGCCAGATCGATATTTATATGATCAGCGATTTGTGTGGCAGACCTGAAAGCCTCAAGGGCCCACTGTCTGTGATCTTTTTCAGTCTGACAACGGGCGGCAGTCTGGTCACGCCACGCAACGCAGCACGACAAAGTCTCAGCGAAGCGCGGAGGAGACGTGAAGCCCAAACCTGCTAATTCCCCCGCAAAGCCTCACAGAATGCAACTTTGACAGTTGCACCCTGAGCTGCTGTCAGACATTTTTGCTCGTTTCCTTAAATCACGGTGACAGGATGGCGGCGTGCTCTCACTGCCCTTTAAGAGACAGCCGCGTGTTGTGTCTAACTACCCTTCATCAGGTGCTGCTAAGAGGTTGACAATGTCTTCGGAGAGCTCTCTGGACAAGATGGCCAGGTAATTGCCCAAAATGTCTCAATCATGTCTTTTGGACTTGGACTGTGGGCTAACATCATCCGGTTCCTCGCTGACGTCGCGCAGACTTAACCAATCGTGCACTCACATGCAAATGAGATTGTCCATCGGCGGCGGTGACTTGTGCAATTGTGTGCTTTTATGCAAATCAGGTTCACATAAAATTCATAAGTTGAACCAACCTCTTAGTTCAGCAGACATCACACAATCACCAAATACAGAGGTGAGGACTCTTACAGTAATTACAGCTCGCATTTTTCTTGATGACACAGAACGAAAGAGGCAATAGGCTAGCAGCAGTCGCCGCAATAGCTTCACTGTGAAAAGTGAAAAAAAAAAATTACTGACTCTTTAATTCATGAGACATGCAGTGGATTGAATGACCTACTTAATCAGCTGCAAATACCACGAAAAGAAATATGTAGAAAAATGGAAATATATGGGAGCAGACAGAGCGCATAAGAGCCTTCCATTTTTACCTCGACAATTTACTGATTACAGCTGTATGTTTTCAGATGAAGTGCTGCACTTCTTTTTTTTTTCTACAGGGACTAAATATCCACCCCAAATCCAATATCTGCCTCTTTCCCTGACTCTCCCTTTCGCTCTCTCCCCTCACAGAGCAGCATGCAATCGATTACACGAAACCGCAGGTCAGAGCGGTTCATCGAATTAATGAGAGCAGAACAGGCTTTCCTATTCAAATAATCATGAAGGACCGGGCACTATTGCAGTGGCAGTTAGAGATGTTTGCGGTTGTTTCTGTTGTCATGTTTTGCAATAAATCTGCATTTTGGGAAAAATTGTGTCTAAAATGTCAGCATCCGCCTTTAGACTTTTAAAAGTTTAATAAAAAAAGCATTACCGTCAGAGAGGCGCAGAGGGAATTAACCTGAAGTTTGAAATATGACTGTGAAGTGGAAATTCCCAACATATATGAGAACAGCTAGCCAGGTACCCGAATGTAGACTCTTTCAGCACAATCAAGGGAGCTTCAGTGTCGCAAAGGCATCTGAGGCTTGCCTGACATTTGATTTATCAACTGTCAGCATGAATCCCTGCTGTTAACCTCCTGCAGCAGATGTTCACACTGGGTTCAGGAATTTGTTAACTTTGAAAGCATCACGTGTGGGTGACTGAAGCACATTCCACAGCCGTTTTTTTGTCACTGCTTTCAAGTCGCTATCAGATGTTGTCCGGTTTAATTCAGTTTTTAATCTACTCCAGCTAAATATTTCACTTCTAGTATGAAAATCTTAAACTGTAATCGTGCAATGAAAGATTGAACACAACATCCAAGCAGAAATATTGCTAATCACTGTGCATTCATGTAAAAGTAATCACAATTGAAAATTCAGAGGATTAAAAATGTTTAAAATATGCAAAAACCAAAAAATCTCCCTCAAACAACTCTTTCTAACAGTGTGCTTACTTACACGCCAGGCAACCTCCTTTCTGTTCGTTTCGATTCTGGGCCCCAAGCTGCGTGCTGCAAAATCAGGATGAAACATCCGTACTTTATATTTCTTTCACCGTATGCTTTGGACTAGAGGTCCCCAGAGCACACTGAGACACACATAAATTGGATTCAATAGAGAATTCCATTTGGGACCAGACATTTCCTGGAGCCATCAGCACTGGTATCATAATGTACAAAAGGCATCCAGTACGTTTCTGCCAGAACAATCACAACTTCAAAGGCCCCCACCCTGAAAGCGACTGTGAAAAATAATTTTGAGGCAAACCTCAAGGTCATGTCTCTCTGAGAGGTTCTACGCTCAAGAGTCTCCTCTGGATGCCTTAAAATGAACACTGGTGAAAACAAGAGTCATCATTTGCTCTTTTCATCTTGTCTTTTCACATCAGTCCTCCCGGATCCCTGATCATGTGGCGCACCCTTGAACAATACGAAGAGGAGAAACAGTTAAAATCTCCAAAAGGCCTTTGAGGGCAGTGAAGTTGTAATTTTCAGACTTGGCTGCTCTCTCTCACCGTGGATGTGGGAGTTTTAGATGAGATGTGGTTGAGGCCAGGTCTCTGTGGTCAACCGACAGGTTCAGTAATAAATTAAATATGAGAGTAATATTTGGAGAAATAGATGGATTCTGGGTACATACTGTGAATAGACAGCACACGTACAACTTTTCTAACTAAGCGGAGAAAAGCCTTTCATTCACCAATTCACACACATTCATACACTGATGCCAGCAAGCTGCTGTGCAAGACGCCGGCCAAACCATCGAAAGAATTTTTTCTTTCTCAAGGATATGTGGAGAGACGCAAGTGATCAATCCGCAAACTGTACAGGCTCCTTGAGCCACAGCTGCCCCACTTACATGTACATTATATAGGCAATATTATATAATCATTCATTATAAATAGATTAAGGCTAACGCGATTATTCCGTAACATCGCATGTGTGTCCCTCTGTGTCTTCTTTGCTACATTTCTGTCTGCTTCTCTGCGTTGTACATGTGGATTCTTATGCATCTGCTTTTCTTTCTGTCTGTGTGTGTGCGTGCGTTTGTGCCATTTGTGCTGCCAGTGTGAGCAGTGGAGTGGCGGAGTCTCTAGAGGCACTGCCAGCCAATAGCTTCCCTGTCAGAGTGCTGCCTTATCTGATGATCCATGAGCGCGTGAAGCAGCAGTGAAAGGCAGTCCATGGAGTGGAAATATCACCTGATAATGCCCGATCAGATACCCTCTTTCATAACACATGACCTTGCAATTTATGACTCATATAATGCTGGCGATGCATGGGGGAAACTTCCAGGTGAGACAGAGATTATATAGGTTGGTTTTGACAGATTATTTCTGTGACGGGGAGAAAAAAAAACGGGTGGAAGTGAATTGGCACCCAGCAGTTAATAAAACAAGAAGATCCTGATCAGCAGTTTGTCACAGAAAATAAAAGCTAAAACTTCTTTTGTTAAATGCGTTAAAAACAACACGCACAGAACATCATGTTCTAAAGACTTCGCGCTGCTTGGTTGTTGAATATTTAAACAAAACAGTAAAAAAGCTACAGAAACAGTTTTCAAAAAGCTACTTGGCAGCATTAAAATTTGCAAAGCACCCCCAGATAAACAGCAACATCCTATCATGCATGTTGAGCAGCGTTGCTAGGTGACAGTGCAAAAATGTTATTGGGCACGAGGCTGACAGTTGTTCAGTGGTCATTTAATTCACAGAATGACAGCAGGCCAAATGGACGACAAAGCTAAGCGACTACAACCACCACCAAAATATAAAATACCCATTTGGGAAATCTAACGTGACCTTAATGCGGACTGTCATTTGGAACAAATGTACCATGTGATTTATGAAAAAAATGAGAATTTTGTCAACCAAGTAATTGTTATCTGCATTAATAATTTGCCTTAATCACTTTTTTATCATTTGGGAGCAAAGACTTATCTGTTTCATTTCTCTCTCAACTCATTTTCTGCTGCCTTTTCATAGTCCATTTTCAAACTAAGGCATTTTGGTGGCGCATGGAAATGCTGCTCTTTGTCATCTTACATGGTCTATTGATGAAAGAAGAAAATGTCCTCTTAAGGTGAAAACCAGGAGACTTGACCTCTAGTCCATAGTAAACGCAGAGTGCAGGTTGTATTTGACTTCTGAATTGGGGATAACATTTGCAAGGCAGCTCATTGACAGTTCATTGCATGCACATGAGTCAAAAGTCCAGAAAATCCATTTGTAGATTCTGAGCAGATGCCCAATTCAATTGTCATCTGATCAGAGACCACAGTTTTGGTAAAAGAGAAACTAAGGATTCAAATCCTTTTTTCATCGCATTAACTAAAAAAAAGGTAGGGTTTTGTTTACATATAACAACAGACTCATTGTAAACTTAGGAAGGACACCAACCAGCAATGTGGAGCTGTACGTACGTTCAACTATTGGCTCAAACAACTCAAGGTGTGTGTGTGTGTGTGTAACAACAAAAATCAAAAAACAAAAACTGATATGAAATCGCTTTGCGTTTGTTTCCTGTCGCGAATTTCCTTCAAGGAAAAAACACCAACAACAAGGTAAGTCCAGGTGGGTCAAGTTAGCTGGATTTCTGACATGAGAAAGATTTAATGAATATACAAGTGATTTCTAAACAAAAACAACCAGGAAAATCTAAAGAAGTATGGCATAAATTATGTCTAATTTATGTATATCTATGCCTGTCTCCACTACTTCCATCTACTTTAATTACTAATATAACAGCTTCTCACAGTTTCTCACTCTCATGTGTATACATTTCTAATTTAAAAGATAAACCAACCTATCACAACACAACAGTGTGACTCCACATAAATGTGATATAAAGCTACCCCATTTTAATCTTTCTCATTCTCAAAAGGAAATCGTGCCTCCAAAGGTTGGCTTCATACAAAAGAAACCAATACACATTCAAAAATACTGTCATGACATAAAACCGGCAAACATAAAATTTGTGTTGGCATAATTGTTGGCATAAACTTAAAATTAGAAAAATTTAAATGAAACTAGAATTCTGGCCAATTAGAACAAAACTTTTACCTGAACCATTGTACAAATCATTAGTTTCCCTTTAATCTTTCAATCATGACATAATTCAGTCCGTATCCACGCGGGTGAAACAAAATGAGGACTTACAGCCTCTTTCAAAGCTGTTCTCAACTAAATTCAAAGTCATATCCTGCCGCAGAGGCTTCAAGCACCTCGCCTCCCCAAAATGAAGTCAAACTGACTCGCATTCATCACACCGTAACCAAGTTGATCACAGGAAGTTCTCCGCTCAGCGTGAATGCACAAAGTCATCACTTCAGTTGGTTGGTAGCTGCATGCAGTATATGAGAGGCATCCATTCACATTAGCACCCCACCCACTCATACCACATCACTCACACTCTCTCTGGGCTACTCCATATTGATAATGGATTCCTGTCTTACCGTAAGCATTAGGGTGCATGTGTGTGTGCCCGGCAAAAGAAATGTCTTCCCAAATGCCCTGCCTCATTTCCTGGATGTTTGGATGGCAGTGTAAAGTGTTTTGATTTCTGGATGTCACTGTGACTCCTCCTGTGGTCATTCAGTGTCTGACTCACATGAGCACACACATAAAGACATGCGAGCACAGATGCAAAAAAGAAACATAAACAGGGGATGTCGTAAATACGAGCAGACAGGCCCTGAAACATGACTGACACAATCTCCGGCCAGTTATTTAGTGTATGTCGCAGATGGACGCACGCAAATACACAGGCTGACAATTTCATCCTGAGATTGAAGGTTACAGTAGGAGGCATTTCTATCTGTGTTAGCAGGAAGACAAGAATAAATCACTGCCACAGAGGCTGAATGGAAGGTACAGACACACAGTGAAACAATCCAAAATCCAAGACCTGCATTCACAAATTTTAAGCGAACAAAGCAACAAATGTTCACCGGGAGAAAAAAAGAAACAGAAAAAACAAGATATTAAAAGACAAACTCTTGTCAGGCCTATTGCTTTGAGCCATCCAGGGCCTTAAATATAATATAATCACATTTGAGATTTGTGTGTACTCTCAGTAGTTAATTGAAGTTGGATTAAAGTAAAGATCTTAATTGAACAATCAATTTACATCCCCAGCCTTGTCACAGACCTTCAGCAGTGACCCAAAAGAGATGAGTATCCAAACATGCATAATGAAAGAATTTTTTGTGCATTAAAAGAGTACACCACTGATTTAATGCTGCACTTCTATAACAGTGTTGGCCTTTTAAAGTTAAGTTATGCAGTAAAACCAGAGATATCATCCTTTGTAATCCACCTGTCTTTTCACTCCTCACAAACCTAGCACCTTGTACATTACCCACAATGCAACTAAATCACAGACAGTCTGGTCAGAGATTCGGGTGTGTTTTGCCAGCAGGGGCTAATATAGCCTGGAGCCACTGGCCTCAGGCAGAACCGAGTAGTGGCCTACAGAGGTCTGGTCCTTTTTAACTCCACACCCCCAGATATTTTCATATTCACGCTTGTAGTCTTCAGAACTAGCCGACTTTGCCCAAGTCACTTGAGGCAATTTATCAGACTTGCCTTAGGTCCTCCTGGACCCACAAAAGGCTTTGAACAAGTTTTTTATACATTCGCAGTAACACTTTCCGAGACTTGTAAACACCTGCAGACACCTCTCCTTAAAGGAACAACACAACAGCTTTAGAGGTTACATGTGTCAGATATGCACATGCCATTGCAAACATATACTTCCTTGAAAATGGAGCTATGCATTTAAGCTATGTGTCCTACTATGTGGAGATGGTAAGAGCTGTGATAGGTCACATTCAACTTCTTGTGTTTTTCAAATGATGCCATCGAGTGATACTATCAGGCATGTTCTAGAAAGGCTCAGTAATCTTTTGCTTCTCCCTCTCAGTAATCTGTAATCACTTCTCTTTTCCTTTAAAAGAAGCCAGTTCAAGCGACTGGGCATCTGATTGGGATGCCGGCAGGACGCCTCCCTGTGGAGATATTCTTGGCACGTCCACCTGATAGGAGACCCCGGGGCAGACCCAGAACATGCCGGAGGGATTACAGATCCCATCTGGCCTGGAAACACCTCAGGATCCCCCAGGAAGGGTTGGAGGATGTGGGTGGGGAAAAGGGCATCTGGGTACATTCGTAGTTTGATTCAGTTGACTGGACAGGCGGGTGGAAGGATCTGTTGAGATTCATGCAAGATCTTCTTGTTCTGCAAGGTGTGTGTGTCTGTGGAGAGAGCGTAGGAGTGAAATAAAACTGTGCTTCAGTGCTTGCATGTCTACGGTATTTTTTTTTTACCTAAAACACTCAAGCAGCAAGGGATTCAGCAAGCATTAGGTCATTATTTTCTCTGCCATGTCAAAGGCTGAAGGTCAAAGGCTGGCAGGGCCACCTGACCCTGCAGGAAACGACTGGGTCAGATGGCCTGTAAAGAATTGCTTGTCATAGTAGGAACTCCACTGGGACAGGATACAACAGACACACAATCTTTTTAAATGATTTTTTTCCTGTGTTTTCATGGTTGCACACGAGCTGCTGGCTGATGTGGCCTCAGAGATCAGACCGGAAGGACTAGATTATAAGGTCAGATTTCGTTCGACCAAAACAATGGATTCATGTAGACGCCAAAGCTCATTAAGTTGTTTTGCAGTGGAAAGCGCCTTGGGTACAAATAAGATAAAAATATGAAAAGAAAACCTTTAACAGTTGCCAGAGGGACCTGAAAAAATTGTTTAAAATGTGACCTTTTTTCCACAACTTTTCTCTTTTCACACTTGGGCAGTGGCGCCTCCTAATTGAGTGTAGAATACACCTAACAAGGCACTCAGCCTCACTTACAAATGACTCTCAGTCCCACTCATCCTTCTTCTGCTGACCTTTAGAGGTTTATTTTACGCTCTCGTGGACGACCGAAATGCACAGTCGGTTAGGCCGAGTATTTATGTTATAGAGGTTTAATATAATGGCAGCAAACGGCCAAGAAGTGCATCCCCAGTGCTGAGGGCATCTCCATTGCTCTTACTTGCTGTCTGTCCTCCTCCTCTCCTCTGTGGTAGTGAGCAGTGGAGAAGATGTGACAATCTTGTCGAGAAATGACAGAAGAAAAAAAAAACTGAGGCAAAGTGCGGAGTGAGTGAGAGGCAGAAAATAAAATGCAACAGAATGAAAAGGACCAGTAGTCCTGTTGTTTTGACTGCTTCTGATTTTACTCCTCAGGCGCTTGGAGAGAAAAACAGATAGAGACACCAACCGAATAAAAGAGGAACAGGGAGATAAATACAAAGCGCTGAAAGCTTTACAGAAAATGAGAGCAAAACGCCAGCTCCTGCAGGAGGAAAATGACTAGGAGGAGGCAGATGCAGAAAGAAGGACAGACGGAAAGCCCGGAGCGGTGAAAAAAAGCACCCACCAAACAGTCCACCCCAGCTGTCATAGGGGGACATTCATGGAAAGGCACAGAGAGGGACAGAGGAGGGTTAATAAGAGGAGGGGCCATAAAGTGAACAGAAGCTCAGAGCAGTAGGAACAGCGATTGCAACAGCAATCAAAAACATCTGCTGGCAGCTTCAGCACTGGCAACCATACCACTCTGTGCACTCCAGGAGAGATGTTTGAAATCAGCGAAACGCCAGCCAGAGATTGTTTACGGAAGACAGAGGGCTGAGCTCTCGGCGCAACACCTTGATGCTTTAAATGCTCCAGAGAAAACCCAAAAAATATCTGATCTGCACAACTGGCAGAGAATCAATTGCTCAAAGCGGCATCAGATGCAGAACAGGAAGGTGAGACCCAAGAAGAAAAACAAAAAAATCAGAAAAAAAAAACATGCTCGTGGCATACATACTTGACGCCCACTTGTAGTTTTCAATCCAAAACATGGCTCAATGTTGCCAGTGAGCCAAATCCAAGCATCTATTTGTATTTTTGCAAACCTGTTTGTTATCCATGATGGATTTTGCTCACACTCAGCTGTCTCCACTGCCCGTAGCTTTTACAATGGAAAGAACTGATAACTTTGCAACGCCAACAGACAGAGATACACTGATACCATCGCTAGAGATTAAGCTGTGTTCCATACTAGATATCCTGTGTGTGTGGTCTCTGTGTGTGGGTGGCAGCTCCCACCCTCTCTTCTTCCTTTCACCATCATTTCCTGCTCTCATTTCTACTCTTTTAAATGTTTTCTCTCTCAGAGCACATAACGTGCCATTTGGTATCATTTGATATACACGCTGCACGCTGGACATTTTATTAACAAATACCCAGAAGGCCCATGTGGTGCATTTAACAGGACAGGATTGTGATGCGCTAAGTGTTAAAGTGAGAACACAAACCACCTGATCAGTAAAACGAGCTGGGAACCAGAAAGCAAACAAGGCAAAGCCCCGTAATGCCCTTGAGGAGTTAAGGTATTAGCAGATGAGCCAAAAAAACTTTGAAAAGACTTTGAGTTCCAAAGCAAACTCTCTCCGACAAACAAGCCCTGAATATTTATTCTGAATCTTCAGCTTTGGCTCATTGGTTGACTAACTCAATATGCATATTTTTCTTTGACTTTGTCTGTTTTTGAGTCGATTTTTAGTCTGTTTGCCTGTGCAATCTGGCACATCTCACCAACCGTACAGTCTTTTGCTCTGAAAAAAACAAAAAAAAAACAAAACAATGAAAACAAAGCACAGCTAACAGTTTATTCATGAGGGGGAATCTAAACTGGCGGGACATGAGTGAAACAGAAGTGAAGCTGGGTGAAGAACAGAAGAAGAGAAGAGCTTCTCCAACGAGTGAGTGATGTCTGAGGGTGCAGGGCAAAGTGACATTTGCCATTGGGTGTTATATGAAAACAGGAGAGTGAGATCTGAAAAGGCCGGTGTCCTCTATTCCACCTCACACACACACACACTCGGGATTGTGCACATGCAACACACACACAAAGTCCTAATCAAGATGAATGAGATTTGCTCTTCAACAAGGACGTGTCATTATATTATGAGACAACTACATTATTGCTCTTATCCCACCACTTTGACTGCTTGAAATGTAGAGTGTGTGTGTGTGTGTGTGTGTGTGCGTGTGTGTGCTTGTACCTATGCTTGTGAAAAAGAGAGCCTTAATGATTAAATGGGATCGTTGCACCTAAATGTCAGCCTGTAACGGCTTTAATTGGCTAAACGAGTTTCTGCGTTGATGGATGTTGATAATTGTCTTGCTCCATTTGCTTGTTTCTCATCCCAATGCACGAGAGTGTGTTCACGTACAAATGAGGCCTACCGCACTCCAGAGATCGGATCAAGACTCTTGGGGTACTGTGCGGCCGGAGCCCGCACACAGACACAAACATTGGTCTAAAGATTAGAAGGCCGTCGGTGTGTGTGTTGGCACGTTGGCTGCGTTGCCGTGGAGACCCAGACGCTGCTCGCTGATCCCTCTAAATCTTCGGCCAGGTTAATCTTGTAGCAAACAATGTGTTTCTAGGCTCGACTGTGCTGTCTGATCTTATCTGCATAATGTGTGTGAGTGCATACCCGTGTGTGTATGCGTGCTGTACTGCTGGGTGTTTGCATCTTGACGTGTTTGCCATTGTCCTGCTGAACCAATTTACCAACAGGCCTCCCGTCTGCACACCATAATCACGCAGGTTCACAGCCAGCAAATCATTCTCTACCTACAGCTAACACAGACTTGTGTGGTTTCGGAGACCATTATACGGGTAGCATGTGTACATAGGACCCCAGGTAGCAGCCCATTACTTTTGCAAACAAACAGCCGGCCCTTCCATGTGACTGCCACAGACTGTGCAGTCCTCTGTGAACAGCACTCGATAATTCATTACAGTCGTGAATAGTAAAATGGAGAGCGGGCTGGATAGGATGATAGCAGACACTCTCATTTTCTATAAATCATCATCTCAATGTGACACAAAAACACAAAGTCATTAACCAAAAACTCTTCAGAGCCAGTGGATGTTTGATGAGACACGGCCAGATGACACCAACCAGTGACGCCGCCGAAACTGCTTCCTTCTTTGTCTGTTACAAAAATAAGCAGTTCTGTTGTCTACTCTTACCTATGTAACACTGTCTTTTCCACAAGTTAAATTAATTGTGTTCATTGTACATTCGAGAAGATAACTATATTGCAATGGTGCGAAAGGTCTGATAAAGATTCAATTAATTTCCAAAGACATTTAGAGAGGGGGAAAACTCCCCGTGAGTGCTGGCATAGCTCGCGTATCACTGCAAAGCATCTCCTCTTCTTCCGTTCTTCAACTTTTCAAAAACAAAAAAAAAAAATTTAACATTCAAGTCAAGATTATCTGCTCTAATTCAAAGCGTGTAGCACAACAGACCATGCCGTGTACTCCAGAGGGAGGGGAAGCTCCCAAAATGCACCATTCATCTAAGTCATGCATGCCCCGCTGCCCATCGCTAAACCAGGCTATTGTTGTTTTCTTTGCTAACGCCAAATGAAGAAAACTGGTGAGCCATGCAGGATGGGAAATCATGGCGACAAACCACCTAGGAGGTAATGTGCAGATGAAGAAAATCTCTGGTAAATGTGAGGCTTTTTGCTGACTTTTTAAAATGCAGCGGGTCCTACAGCAACGTTAGTGAGATGAAGGTGAATTGAGGCAGCTCCGAGCACCACGAATGAACAGAACAAATTACATGCCGGTTCTTACGAAATTATCAGAGTGCAGTGCTAAACCAGTTTTGTACTTCTCTCTCGCTTTTCGCTAAATAAATTAAAAAAAAAAAAAAAAAAAAGTACAACAGTGTCTCCGCTTTCTAGGGAACGGGGAGGGCTGAAGTTGTGGGCTCAGGTGCGAACTCTGATCTCGCTCTGATATATTTGCCCGGTAAATCCCCCTCAGTCTTAAAAGGGAGCCACAGATGAAAGCAAAGGAAACACATCAAAGTGGAAATTTTGGGCCAGGAGGCGGCTTGAGGTGCGGCT
>JAOXYL010000078.1:14884217-14904145 GCA_028564955.1 Terapon puta
TTGCAAAGAAAAGAAATACCAAGGGTTTTATGACCAGTTTCTGAATGAATCATGAAAAGACTACTCCTTAGAAAGGAACAAACAGAGTAAGGAAAGCTGAACTAAAAGAATCAATTCAACACAGTATTACATAATAACTCATATGATACACTGTAGTCGTATAATTATTCAGTGTTTTACCCAAAAGAGTTTAGCTTTGACATACCTAATGCTCAGTATTCAGGATGAATGACAATAATTCCCCATCATTACAGACCTTTTTTCAGTATTCTCTGTTTAACCTCGCATTAATCCCCCCGAATGCCTTTATAAAAGGATTTTACTGTTCACTTTGGGCAATGCAATTGTCTGCAGCTTCAGATTAGAGTGGCTACAAAGACTGGAAACCCATCTGGACTTGCTCCGGGGCGTTCTTATTCAATATGCATGACATAAGCATAATAATTCAGCTCATCATCTCACCACAGTGAGCAGCAAGTCAGCTCATATTATTTGTGCTTTCATTTGTAGAAATGTGAGTCATCATTTATTTTCCATTCTTGTGTTTGCTACACCGATGCGCGAGATTGGGCTGAAGAAAATCAGAAAGATAAGCTCACGGTCTAACAGGTGCCAAGGCAAATGATGACCTAATCCTACAGTGATTAAATATGCAGAATTGTATTTGCTTGTAAGGCATGTTGGGATTTGTTTGAGATTCTGTGCTGCACATAAAAATGCACCTGACTCTGTATATTTTATGGATAATAGACTTTCATTGAAAAAGCAAGCATTGCTCATCCATATTTAAAGTTCGTAAAGCCACAGAGGCTGCCATTATTTATGCCTGCGTCTTTTTTTCTAGCACTACCCGACGTAATAAAATATAAATTTACTTAATCATCTTGCCTATTTATAAATTAATGAACACAATTGTAGTCTATTTATAGGCAGGGTTGTGTTCCTCTGTAAATTATGTAACAACCCCATACCATTACAGCTGAACAATCAAACTCTCCGATATACGCACAAAGAGAAGAGTGGACAGGCTCGATAAATCCGTGATGAATTGACTCAGCGCTGACATATAATCACTGGATTCACTGGTAACTGCGGCGCTTTGGAAGCAGTTTTTAGATGGTATAATATATATTGAACATGCACAATATGCCGTTCATTATCTTAGCAATGAGTGTGTTTACATTACTCTCACTGCAGCGCGGGTTTACAGTGGTATGACCCTGAACTCATGTCAACTGCTTACATAATAGGGCATACAGCAGGAGTCTGTGATGGCATTTCATGTTGCTCCCCAGTAAATTGAGAGCACGGAGTATTTTTGTTCTCTGGATGAATGGCTTCTGCCCCAAGGGATGAAATAAACAAGATTTTACTGCAATTCTGTTATTCATCATATTTTTTTTTTCCTTTTTTTATCACAGCCAGATCATCTTGTAGCAGAAAGATTTATTCTACCCTGCTCAGTGGGGTAAGCATAACGTCATGATTATTTCAGGAGTCATCAGCTCAGTAGTTAAAAGTAGCACATGCAGTGGCAGGAGCAGCAGTTAAAACCTTCAAGCCTTCCCTCCAGGAACCTGGAAGTAATTGGCAGCACGTCGGAGAAGTGCAGCGGGATCTATGGACCTTATTGCAACTCAAAAGGAGGAGCTGGAGTGGAAGAAAAAAACCCTGACAGCGCCTCGCATAACCTTGTATCTTTAATTATTTATAAAATGGCCAGTGACAATCATAACGCTGGGTTTGACATGCAGCTGGTCCAAGACAAGGACAAGCCAGAGAGGGGTAAAAGAGACATTAGATGGATTAAGTGATTAACAAAAGTGAAATAAAGACGATCATCTACTGCAAGAAAGATCAACAAAAATGTGAAAAATCCATAAACGATGCAATTTAGATTCAGCCATTACTGCATGGGCCAGACTCACTGCTGTACGTATTTTTTAAGTGCAGCTACAACATTTCCTGCACGTTATCTTTGCTGGCTCCACTAATTCATTTTGGGCATCAACATGAAGACGATACAGATGAGGTGGTCCAATCACACAAACAGTAGTTCAGTCTTGTGGATCCTGCGTGTCCATGTTTGTATTTGGGACCTATGTGTACATGTGAATTGTGAAATGGAGCGGAAAATGCAATGTCCACCAGAGGATTAATAAAATAGTCTTACTCTGATCTGCTGCAACTTCTTTTTGTCATTTAACTTCATAATGGGCACAATTTCTATAAACCCTTATCTTATAAGTCGTTGTGCTTGGGTCCAAAGCTCGGAGTCTAGTAAGTCTTGTTGGCCTATTATGCAAATAGGACCCCTTTTACACCTGTCATTCACATGTGTGTCATATCCAGATTGTGGTAAATATTAGATAACTAAATGACCTGCATACTGACACTGGCTGGATATTCCAGTTAATATCTAACAAACCACAGTTCATTCAATTTAAGGAAACCTCATAGTATTTTAATAGTTAAGAAGCTAGACTTTGTCATTTGTTTCTAGTTGAACAGGGGGCATTAGGTATGTAAATCTCCCAACCAATCAAAGTGTGTGTGTAATGGAAACAGCTCTAGATGTCCTCAGTGGCACTCTCTGTGCCACTCGACCTTCTCTTCACAACACAGACACAGATCATGTCTGTGAACCTCAGACAGGTGGACCACAATTGAAATCAGTGTGGAACCTGCAAGACTGGAGAGAACAAGGAGGACCAGGGTTCTGGCAGTAACATGCACTTTACAGGGCATAAGAGCATGCACATTAACCAATTTTATTTTCCACCTAAACCAGCTCATAAGCAGACTCTAGTTGCACTATTACCATATCACTTTGCATTGTCTGTGATTTTGCCACGTCTATTTTATTGCCACAGTGCCTAGTTTGCCATGATGGCTTAGTTTGGTTATAATCTACGTGCTGATTTTGTTGTATTTTGCTTAATTTGTGTTATTTGAACCAAGGGCCTGAGAGAAACATACTTTCAATGCTCAGCGTGTCCTGCACATGCCACCAAATTGACATAAATGCCCCCTAGACTACTTTTGGAAACCCTGGGAACTACAAGTAAGCCTGCATTTTGAGAGCGGAGCACTCTTGGCGATTGATAAGGAGTTATCAATCCATTAAGATATGATGAGACCATACAGAGAAGCCAGTACCAGAAAAATATGGTCTCCTTTCCTGATTCTAGTCATCACCCAAGCAGCAGCAGTCTGGAGTCCTTAACAACTTGTACAGGCAGCCTGCTATAAGTGAATTACAGTAATCCAGCCTGGAAGAGACAAATGCATGGACACCTTTTCTGCCATCACTTTGGGACAAAAAGTGCCTAATTTTTGCAATGTTGCACAGGTGGTAAAAGGGAGAACTTGAAATATGCTTGATATCAGTGTTTATAATATTACGCATGCATACACGGACCGATGAACACTTGAAATTAAATGTTCAACTCACTGATCCAAATAAACAAGAGCTGTTATTGAGAAGGTTGCACTGCTTTCGCCCCACATTGAGTTATTCTACTGTATTCAACTCTAACCTGCAAGGCCGTTAAGTAATGGATGATGATAAAAGATAGCCCTGAATAAAGCCCTGATATTTAATCAGTAATATCATGTACTAGAATACAAAATCATCACATTTTTGTGTAGCAGTTCATAAGCTGGTCAGGGTCCTGGCAAGTAAGGCAAGCAAGCTAATATTTGTGTTTATTGCATGTGCTCATCATTTGATAGCATGGATATAATGAACACATTCACAGGTCCTAGATATCATGTGAAGAGATAACGATGGGCATAAATAGACAGACTTCATTCAAATTCAACAGAAACTCAGTAAAACTCTATGAATAAAAAGTACTATTCAACATGAGCAAAAGCTTTGGGCGAGGCCTTGCAGAGTGTTGTGTGGGGAGGACCAGGCGGAGCAGCCCAGAGGAGGGACAGAGCCCCTTGTTGTCGAGAAAAGGAGTGAGACTTTTGGTCTCAGATATTCTTATTTAGCAAATATTTGTTTGCTGCAATATTAAAGTTCTTAATGTCACATTTAGGATATTTAATATTTTAGCAGCATGTTTTACCAATGGCAGCTACAACCTGACCCATCAGTGTTTTGTACCACCTGTGGTTTTTCAGGAAATCGCTGGCAAGTGTTTGTAAATACGACACATTCAAATATAGAATCTTATATAACCAAACTGTCAAATCAAATGTATTTTCTCGCATCAAACGGTGCAGAATCCGGCACATATTTCTGTTACTCACATCTGCAGCTACCTACAGACCAGTGTCGAGTAAGTCCAAATAAAAACACAGCCTTCAAAATACCTGCACTTTCAAATAGGATTCAACACATCTATCTCCAAGAGAATTTGATCCATCTAGCTTAGTCCTAAATAACCTGAAATTAATTAGCCATTCGATCCACTAATAGATTACATTTAGAGATACATACATACATACAATAGGATCTTAATGCACTGAAAATGTTTCCTCTTAGAGCTTAGAGCTGATTGTAGACGAGTACTTTGGAGCACTTTGTAGAGACTCGTGGTAACCATGATATATAGACAACATAAAGGCTTTAGAAAGCAGTGAGACAGATTAATCACACAAAGTAATGAGTTGATCTACCATAAAGCATGAACTGAACATTTCATTCAGAAATCATTTACTACCAGCATCTTTAAGCTTAAAGGGTCACATAGGCACAATAAACGAGGTACCAGTATGAGACGAAATCCACCACAGTTTAACTGCATTTCTTCATGTTATTCATCATAATGCAGGAATGCAATTAATGCAGCCATTTCACTCTTACACTTCCTCATCATTATCCCTGTCGCTTTCATTGCTCTCACTCCTCACAGTACTGTGCAGGCAGGGCCTCTCTGTCGTCAACCATGCATGCATGATGCACAGCTTAACAGCAAATTAGATCTTTGTGCTCTGCTTGTTAGGGTACTAATCACCCAGAGCAAAGAGCCACTGCCTCAACAAGAGTAAAGTAGTGGTAGGCCACATGATGTGCTGTCGCTGCATCCTCAGACTAAACAGTCCTGAATCATGAATTACTGCTGCTACTCTTTTATGGTGCTTTCTTATAAGACTTTTATATATGAGTGAACATGAACGGAGGGAAGCCTGGAGGCTAGATCAGAGGAACAACTAACATCAACTAACTTTATTGCACCCTTTCCTATAAATCAGTAAGGTCAATTTAAAAGTTAAAGGCCTGTGTGCTGTTGCACGAGTTAGTGCTGCAACACTGCAGCAAAGACTTTTTGCTCCTGCTGCTGCTGAATACTTGTTGCATTTCATAAGCAAGCTCGCCTGCCAACAGTCTGATGATGTTGCTTCAGGAAGGCTTTGTGGGGAAAGCAGTCTCGCAACCCCGTTCATCGTGTCAACGGGTGGCCCCAAATGCCTGCACGAGCCACGTAAGGGAAGATTGCCCCTGTTCTGTTGTGGGCAGTTTGGGGCCGCAGTGCCAGAGGGTTTATTCTTCACTGTGTCAGTGGGCACTGCTGCTTCACTTCACCAAGCTACTGTCAGTGTTCGGTGTTTGTCCTATTATGCATATTATGAATTGATGACTTGGCTCTGCGTAGTTTGTGTTTGCATCTGTGTGTTTGGAAATCTTGTGCTTCCATTGCTGAACTGATTATTAAACTGTTTGTATAGTCTGCTGGTTAATGCTTTTGGCTCTTGGCACACTGCCGTCATTTCTTTTTGAGGCTGTACTTATATTTCTCTTGGGTTCTTAAGTGGAGTTTGAATGTTGACTGAATATTATTTGCGCTATGGGCTGAATTGTTTTTCAGACTTTTTTTTCCCATTTGGTTTTTGCTATTGTTTTGGTGGTTGTGGTTGACACTGACTTATTAGCCCCCTACTAGAGAGTAATGTAAAGGCCCTACAGCCTTCAATGTGAATCACATGGCGAGATACATTTTTCGGAAATTAGCTTTTGATTAGCTTAATTGCGGCTGCATGTATTTTGAAATTATAATAATACTACTGAAATTGTTCTGGATATTTCCTGTTTGTCCATAAAGCACTTAACTTGTACACAGTCCATTTGTACACTGCAATTATTCTGCTGTAATTTAGCCTTCATGGGAAACTAGCATATCACAAAATAATCACATTTGCACTCCATGTTGCATCACAGTTCATAAGAGGAGACTCTCTGCTACGAGATCCTGTGATAAAAACATGACAGTCAACAGGTCACCGCCCAACTAATCTACAGCAGCTAGGTTGGTCAATTCATATTTCCCACCACTGTTGGTGCTGCTTTATTGGGGACTGACTACACAACTGCTGCTGCTCAGCCTATATAACATACCTTCCTCATAGAAGCTGGACTTAATTAGTTTTTTCTCAACACACATTTGTTATTGGCATTTCCAAACCTCTCACGAGTGAATGTTCAGTGGGAGTGACTCGGTCGAAGCACAGACGCCAAAATATCAACTCTGTGTTCATTATATTTTCTATTCAAATAATACTTTGAAGACCGTCTTTCTGTTAATATTTGGACTGAGCACTATGTCATTGTCTCTGTCCACTGATTAGAAGCGCTCGTCCTTCTATCTTGGGGTAAATTGTGCAGCGCATCCTTCATAATAGTCATGTCCAACCTGGAGTAGGTATGGGAACATTCTCACTGGCTGCATCCTAATGGCAGATTAAAACACCATGGGTCTAATTGATGCTAAGTGACACATCTAATTACTCCTCCTAGATAAACAAGCTTCTCATTAGTGCAACAATTAGCCAGGTAATGAAACCCTTGTTTTTGGATGACTTCTCAGTGGCATAAATGATAGAAGGGAAGGGATGGATGAAGATAAGAGACTTAAGAAACAGGGACATCTCTGAACAAAGGGCACATGAGGAAAATTTCTCGACTCTATGAGAGACTTTTGTTCAGAAGAAGGTATTTGTTTGCGTGCATGTGCACCTCAAGGAGCCTTACTCACAAAGCAAGAGTGCTCTCACGCTAAAGTCTATCTTCAAAAAGAAATTCATATAAACAGGTGTTGCCCTTTCAACTGTCAGTAGAGAGTCCCAGATTTAAAATAAAATAATCTGTCCCTATGTTTTCCCTCTGACACAAATATAGCAAAGTCCACAGTCATATCAGCAAAAGCCTTTTTTGTTTGTTTGTTTTTGGGTGCAAATATGACCTTACTGCTGCTGATGTGTGCTCATGCAGGCACTTTCTCTTGTAAAATAATGATGTGTTCTTTAGCAATAACTTATGTTTAAAGTATACCTTACTGATTCTGGCTTATATAAATAAAATCATTCCATTATCTTCTCATTATTGATAATATAATACATACGTAGGCTGTGCAATCTGTATATGGACATATAGTAACACTGTGGTCAGTGAATGTGTGAAAAACCATTTTCTGTTTTGTGCTGCTAATGTCACATATTTGCTACAAAGAGTAAGACAAAGAGACAAATTGCCTGAAACCTTCTATATTTTCAAAATGTAATGGGCAAAAGTAGTTTTATTTCTAAAATTAACATTGTTGTGAGCAAAAAGTTGCCAAAAATGGCTAAAGGATCACATGTGAAAATAAATAAATAAATAACTATTACTATTATGTGTCAGGCTTAAAGAGACTAAAGACATACTGTAGTATGCAGGAAGAGGAAACATCTGTTTCAATGCAAAATTAATTAATTTACATGACCCTTGTTGGTCTTTCACGTTGGAAAACATTGATTTCAGCAGTCAACAGTTGTTTGGCAGTTTCATGTCCATGCTTTTTTATTTACTGACATGATGTTTTTCACTGGTGAAATCACATTATTATTCTGCACAGACAGACACAAATGTATTTTCCCCACACTGTGAGCCCCTGGAAGGTATGATTACATATCCAATATTATGGCACTTAGGATAGATAAATATTTAGTTTACAACTATAATCTGAACTCATCAAGAACATACTTAAATACCTTCCTGTTTTAGACCCATTAGTAAGTTTGACTTGTGAGCTTGAAGATCCACCTTAGCCTATTAGAGAGCTGTTGACAGGCAGTTTTATATCAAAATTAAAGTGGATTTTATTTGAAAAAAATGCTTGTAAGTTCAGTGTCAGCTCTGTGGGGGTAAAACAACAACTTAGTTGGTGAAAGCGTTGTTTGTCATCAGTGTAGAACGTAAACACTGGCTGCATTTATCTCTCGCAGCATGTTCCTCAGAGCGGATCCATTGTAACACACTTGCCCAACACAATCATCTCCATACATAACACCCCAAGGAGATGTTTTTTTCTTCTCTTTTGATTGTTGTATCTTACACACGCTGAAGGCATTGTATGTCTAGATGTATTCCTGTAAATTGTTCTGTATAAGCATATGCACAGCAAAAGAAAGCCAGAGTCAAATCCCTTGTATGTGCACATATGTTATGCCAGTAAAGCTCATTTTGATAATTGGCATGTAAACATATAACATATGATTGTTAGGCCCCTGGGGATGTAATGTGTGTACAGCCTGAACAGTAGTGGGACCACCATGCTTCATATGAAGTCAGTGCAAAGTTGAAATTTTCCAGCTTTAGCTAAACTTCTGGGCTTAACCCGAGGCTTAATCAGTAAAAACCACAGCCATATGGAGACAAGAAAACAGAGAGTAAAAGAATAGAAAGAGTTTCAGCCCTGAGGCCAAACTGCCAATGCACACAGAGGCATAATTCCATACTTATGTTGGTATTTCCAGCTATGTATTATGAATGCCATGTATCTCCCAGCTTATGTCATAACACTGGTATGTGGTAATAGTGTGTGGTATAGCCACATTTGCACAGCTGACAAAAACTGGACCCGCTGGACAGTAAATAAAAGAAGTAGATAAAAATGAAGAACCGTGTGAAAGTCAAAGATATTTTTAAAGGGCACAGTGAAGTCAGGCTGAAAGAGCAGTATGTAATTATTCAATTAAACCGCAGCATCAGATGAAAAAAAGTGTGAATGTGTTGGAACTGGCGGAGTGTGAGAACAGTTTAATCGATGATGGAAATTGTGGTGTTGAGTGTCAGTCGGGGTGGGTTTGCTGCTGTGTGACTCATCACCATCATCCCAGAATACACTTTTCCCATGTGGGTGTGTCCATGTGTGGCTCTGCCTATTTCTGTGACATCCCTCCAACCACCACCCCCTCCAACACCATCAGCACCACTACCAACCCCTCCCTCCAAGCGTGGATCTCACTCATTCTTTGATGACTAATATATGAGATCTCCACATTCATAATGTAACACAGAGCATGGACAAAGAGGGGAGACATACATAGAAAGATCCCAATGCTAAAAAAAATACAACTAGTAGAGATGTCTCTATCTCATCACATGTTAGTATAAGGATGTTTTCTTTGGATTTGTATAAAGGTTGCTTTATAAAGCTTTGTATAAAGGTTTAATTATGCATTACATTATGTATTGGTTTAGTTCACAAAGGTGTATATGAATCAGTACAATATTTTTGAAACCCACTCCACTTAAAACATAATCAAAGAACTGTAACATGAAGGGGATAGAGGACGTGTCCTTTAGTTCCTATTTCCAGCTTTTGACTCATTAATATAAAATCACAGTTCATGTTTACCGTTTGAAGCAGTATTCTGCAAGTGAACTGACGCCCACCTCATTTCTTTTCAATAGATCCTTCAGTTGAACTGAACCCTGTCAACTCTGTCATCTCATCCTCCTGGCTTTAGATGTAGGCAGTGATCCAGTGTAAAGGCAAAAAGATAAGCCAGTGTGGATGGTCAGGATGAGAAGCACGGCTGCCAATGCAAAATAAAACAGTGACAGGAGTGCACAAATGTGCACTCCTGTCACTGCATTATTCTGTAGGGCTCTATTCATTAAAATATCCATTATTTTTTTTATTAATTAATTTACTTCACATATCACCTCGTAAAGTTGATATTGCGAACATTCGCCTATAGACACATCCAACAGATACAGAGCAGCAGAACCATTTGAAGTCACAACCATATGAAGTCTGTCCATATGATGGATAGAAATACAATATTCACTTTCCTTTTAACTATGTTTTGGTCTCCACCAAATTCAGAGGGACATATCTTGCTTTTCAGCTATTAAGTGCTGAATCAGAACTGTACATTTCAGGCCACACAGAAAACAACATGCCAAAATATGGTTAAATACGTAGAAGATTTTCTGTGGGTTCATCACTATAACTCTCTATTTTCACATTACTCATGGCTGTTTGATCCATTCTTGACATAAAATAATTCATCATTTTAGCTTTAAAGATATTTGATTTTGAGTTAAACAAAACAGAGAGAAGCAGAAAACGATTACACTTGTTGAAACCAGTAAAAGTGTGGCATTTCTAATGGAGCAATTACTAACTGACTATCAAAAATGTTCAATGTATTTCTGAAGAACAACTCAGTTTACTGACTAATTATTTCAGCACCAACATCATTATTTAATACCAGCTTAGTGTACATCTGTGATATTGTTTACTGAGGTAAATTATGAATTTGTGTGATAGAATATGGTGCAGCTGGGTTTTCCTTCAAGTCCATCCATTTCTGTATCCAAAATCAGCAGACTCTGAGCAGTCCACTCAAAACTCCTCCAGGTATTGATACTAAAATAAACAAATCCCCCCACTTTTCGCCTTTGCTAACAGCAAGCCATCTCCTTTGCACACACAACTCCCCTTCTCTTTATCTCACAGAATTTTTTTCATCTTCTGCTTCTTTTGAAGCACGTAGGCCGCAGTTGGCAGCCAGTTTTTGACGATTCAGAGAGCGCCTCTGGCAGAATTCTGTCAGCCCAGATTCTTTGGTTGGAAACAGTCGCGATCTTCTGTGTCATTTTCCTGCGAAAACTAAGGTTGAGGCATCTAAAACAACATCTGCTGGCTTTTCAGACAACATCCAGTTGCTTCCTACCAATCTAACGGTGATTATTTTAGTATACAAGTATGACGATTTACAACAAAGGATGCCTGGTCTGCCTGTGCATATGTGTGTAGCATTTTGGATGAGTGAGAAAGTGCGTGTGTGTGTGTGTTTGTGCATGTGTGTTCCTTTGTGTGAACACAACTCTACACTAAGCCGTGTCCTCAGCGCTCCATGTATACCAACCACTTAGCACATGATAGGTCGACCCCAAAAGGTCACGACACAGCATGTATCCATGGTGACAGCCTTGCCAGTAGAAAAATGAGCTGGGATCAGAGCTGCTAACTGAACAAAATCAGCACAGTGATGTACGTGCGCCGACAAATAAATGTACAAACACATACACACAAACGTGCACTGCTGTCAGCGGGGAAGGATGGTTGCGCTGGAAGAAGAAGACAGAAGACAGAAGAGGATATGGAGGGAAATAAGGGTGATAGAAAAGTGGTTTAAACTAAAGACCCTGCAGGGATCCTCTATTCATTCTTCACTTTTATCCGCACTGAGCCACACAGACCGGGGAATGCGTTTGCTCCCCATCCACATGGTATTTTTATAGACTTTGGTAATTGAAAAGACTTGTCGGTCTGTCCCGAAAACACTCTTATTCAAAAACGATTTTACTGTTTCTCTACATGATCTCAGCAACCGGGCGAGCGTAGTCATCAGACTGGATAAACTCTGGTGAGAGAGAGAGAGATAGAGCTTATTTTCTCAAGCCTGCTTTTGCAATCAATTCACATTATGTTGCTGGTTATAATTAACCGTTTGGGTTTTTGGGTCCCAATCCTTAATCTAAATAGGCTTAAAAGGAAAAAAAAAGCTGGATCTGCATCAGTAAAATGTTCATGTTTGGATTCATTTAAAATCTTGGCTATGTACGCCAATTTAACCTGGAAACTGAGATTATACAAAGATTTCTTTTCATTCCCCATTAATTATGTTTGTTTCTTTGCAGATAGTTGACAGCAGTTGCACCACGGCTCTCCAAATATCAACGCCCTTACACCAGACCCTGTTCTCCCCACTGGTCACAATCAATTCCTTCATATTGCTATTCGCTTGATTTACCAGCTAGCAGAACCCACACAAAAATGTTCATCAAAACGATTCATTTTGAACCGCACGCAAGCTCTCTTCCCCATCAAACCACAAAATATGCAAAACTGGTCTGCTTTCTAACAAAAGTGTTCCATCCTCATCATTTTTGAGGTAGGTGTTTTGAAAGGATCTTCCTTTTTTTAGATGCGGTGGCAGTGAAACCTCAATAATCCATTTGCATAGAGCTGTGGATTTGTTACCTGATCCTGTTTCACTCTTTCTCTCTTGCATAAAGGAACAAGAGAGTGGGATCGCTCTCCCCTGCTGTCTCTGTCTCGCTCTCTCTCTCTCCCTCTCTCTCTCTCTCTCTCTCTCTCTCTCTCTCTGTCTCTGTCTGTCTCTTTGAATGACTCACCCTGTTAAATAGAACATCTGTGTGCCACATATCAGCTGTGAAAACAACAGCTGGCTGAGCCCTAAAAACAAAATAAGCAAATAACGTAATGAGTATCGCGAAAATAAGATAGGATCATCGAGCATGTGGTGTAGCATGTAGCATGTAGTGTAGCATGTGGTGTATTAGACAGCATTTCAATTAAATATACATTACCACCCTTCTGAACTGCTGAGACAGAAAACGTATAATTCATTACCAATATATTGAGTCATTTTTGTGTTACACAATGTTTGTTTTGTAAAACAAACAGTAAAACAGAGCATATATATATATATATATATATATATATATATATATATATATATATATATATATATATACATATGAACAACACAATTTATATTTTTACATGACAGTTATTCATTTTAACAGCACTGTATACTGTATTGTAGCAGTATTACATGACCCATCCATCCATCTTCTTCCACTTATCTTGGCCCGGGTCGCGGATGCAGCAGTCTGAGCAGAGATGCCCAGACTTCCCTCAACCCAGACACTTTTTTCAGCTCTTTTGGGGTGACTCCAAGGTGTTCCCAGGCCAGCCAAGACACATAGTTTCCTGGGTCTTCCCAGGGCCTCCTCCCGGTGGGACATGCATGGCACACTTCCCAAGGGAGGCATCCAGGATGCATCCGAAACAGAAGCCACCTCGACTGACTCCTCTCAATGCGAAGGAGCAACTCCGAGCTTGTCCTGAGTGACTGAGCTTCTCAACCTATCTCTAACGGAGTACCCAACCCGAGGATACTCATTTCGGCTGTTTGTATCACGATCCTTTCCTTTCGGTCATTACCCAATGTTCATGACTGTAGGTGAGGGTGGGAGTGTAAATCGAGAGCTTCGCCTTTCGACTTAGGTCCTTCTGCACCACGATGGTCCAACCAACTGCATAATTGAAGAGGTTGCGCCAATCTGGCTGTCAATCTCACACTCCATCTTTCCCTCACTCATGAACAAGAACCCAAGATACTTGAACTCCTCCTCTTGAGGCAGGACTTCTCCACCCACCTGGAGAGGGAACACCACCCTTTTCCGGTCGAGAACCATGGCCTCAGATTTGTAGGTGCTGATTCTCATCCCAGCTGCTTCACACTCGGCTGCAAACTGACCCAGGCCATGCTGAAGGTCCTGGTTCGATGAAACCAACAGGACAACATCATCTGCAAAAAGTCGAAAGATGAATTCCTGTGGTTCCCAAACTTGACTCCCTTCCGGCCCCTGCTATGCCTAGAAATCCTGTCCATAAATATTATGAACAGAACCAGCGATGAAGGGAAGCCCTGCTGGAGTCCAACTTACACTGGGAATAGGTCTGACTTGCTGTTGGCAAATGCAAACCAAGCCCTCTCTCTCTCACTCTCACTGCTTTTGCCTATTCAGTCCTCCCTGTTGTTGTAATAATATTACTGTACATACACATTAAATTTTAAAACATCCCTACAGTGTCATTTATCTCTGTGTACTGATTAAACATGAAGTTGCCAATCCTTAATTCCCTTGCATCTTGTTTTTCTTCCTCTACTCATTCACACATTTGTCCTGGTGTTTTATTGATACCTTGTATAATGAGTAATTACTCATTACTCATTTGTGGGTCGTAATTTACAGCTTTTACAAATAAAAATTCAACTGATGCTTATGTTATTTTTTAATGGCAATTCCCTTGCTATGACTAATTCAGCAACATATATTCAGTTAAATGATACCACAATGTGATAATTACATTACCCTCAACAATTGATTTTTTTCCATATCAAAAAACACATACTTAATGTTTACTTCAACTGAATTTTCACAGTGTGGCATTAGCACTTTTACTTACCTAAACACTTCCTCCATCAGTGGATTTGTATTGGGAGTTTTCAGAGAGTGGCCACAGTAATTAAAGGTAACTATTGATACATCAAGTACATAATTTGTTTTGGGTTAGAGAGCTGGCTGGTGTGCTGGTAACCACAGTGCCAAAAGTCAGCTGTTAAATTCGTTTTTATGTCCTATTCGTTTTGGTAAAGCTGGCACTGTGAAGCCTGTTGGGACTGCAACTGGTATTAAAAAGTGTAAAATCGAAATTTACTCAGGCAGAAACTGCACCACATAAATTTTTTTCTCCTTTCCCTCCAGTAATGTTCCTTTTTCTCTGTGAGCATTACTTGTATCTCTCCATCAAACGTTCGTTATCGCACCAGACATGGTCGCTGTGAGATTTATGACACAGCTGCACGGCCTCTTTAGATTTCCATCCCCGAGATGACTCAAGGGATTTTTTGGCTGGCTAAATTTGCTCTGGCTAAAACATAAACCAAAAGAAAAGTAAAAGTTCAACCAAGGGAGCAGGTTACGCGTTAAAAACTGTCCCAGTTTTCTTCTTCTCAGGTCAAGAAAACAACCGAAAACAGAAGAAAAGAAACAACAACAGTACTAAAGTATAAAGTTACAGAACCTTTACAATAAGGCAGCAGTTCAAAGAGGGTTAGGGTGACAGCAGGTTTCATTGCCTCATTCATTCATGGAGCTTTAAGGTACAAGATCAGATAACCTATTTGTAACATTTAAACCCAGTTTTCCCACTATATGAGCATCATTTGAACTCAGTGTACTTGGTAAATGTTCACTTTGGTCTAAAGTAAATATTTAAGCTCTATTTTATCACTTAGAGCTGTAACAAAATACAAAGACAAGTATTTAACTCAAGGGCAAAATTCATTTGTCTACTCTAATCCTTATTGACTTTGTTATTACAGTAGTTCAGGCCTGAATGTAGGTCACATACTTCGAACAGCATGCCAAACTGTCTCAAAAACGACAAATTAACACATGGCATACACATGATAAAGGCATTTGGCCAGAGAGTGCTCTAAAACCAGATTATAATTTACTCCAATATAGACTCAAAGCTTGGATGCCTTTTGTTAGAGTAGGGTCTCAGAAACATCATTTTTATGTCTCTATTTGACAGGCGAAAAGACAAGACAATACCAGGACATGTGGATGTAAAGGAAATGGTACAACCACTCCTGGATTATTAAAGTGCCTCCATTATTAAGGGTGGTTAAGGGTTGGCTTACCTTGATTGTACTGGAGCAAGCACAGGCAAGCTCTTACAGAGAGATTACAGTGCCAAAGGGGAAACTCCACTGATTTCAAACATCAAAGTCTATTTACAGGTCGCAGGGAGTAGCTACTGCTGTGTGTGCGTGCGTGTGTGTGTGTGTGTGTGCGTGTGTGCGTAAAAATATGTTGTATAAAGCCTTTTGTGTCTCCAGAGGGAGCTGTGTGAAGTCTGATCAATTGCCTTAAGCTGAGGCTACTTCGGCTGGGTCTGGTCATCCGCGAGAGTCAGAGGTGTGGAGCTTGTGAAGAAGTGAGCTCACCGGACCTCTGTGGCCCTCTCCTCATTTCTGCTTGAGGCCAGCAGCTGGTTGAGTAGCATGCTGGGGAATGTCAGCGCCGGGTTTTGACAGAGAAGACGAAAGCAGGGAATCGAAAATTTGACATCTCCGGATCTGCTGCATCGATTGTGTGCCTTTTTTTTCTAATTATCCACCAAATATAATAATAATAATCTGTTTTACCATCCTTTGTTTTACAGATTCTTGAGTAACACGCTTCATTTGAGTCATAATATTAATACATTTAATCAGGAAATATACATTTGTCGACCCCCAAAATGCTGCACTGAAGGTCTTGACTCTAAATCTGACTTCACCACAATAAGATCCTTTGGGGAAACTACAGTAACAGTCCCTCGCTCAACACGACTGTTTTGAACGTACAGTAGGAGTGGCGGTTGGCTGTTTTTTCCCCTCCAGATGTTTATAATGGTGCAGCGAGCATACCAGACTCACTCTTATCTTTTATGTGTTTACCTGCTCACGCATTTACTGTTCTGTCTCATCCCCCGGTGGGTATTTGTGTGCGAGCCTTGCGTCACAATTATAACGCAGTGTGTGTGTGTGTGTGTGCTTAGACCGACATTGAGTTTGCAAATGATTGGGTAGATGAAAGCGAGAACCAGCGCTGAGTGCGAGAGCAAAGGTAGTGGTTGATTTCAGGGTGCCAGAATTTGCTGTTCAGAACTCGGGAGGAACACGCATATACCGTTTGTGTCACACATTTTCATCCTGACACCAGATATCCAGAAATCCAAACTGGGTTATCTGGGTTTCAGAAAAATTCAAGTCTGTTCTGATCTCGGTTTCGGTATAACCCCGTAAAAACGCTGGCTTCCTGTGTTATGTTGAGGAAACACTCATTACTTGAGCGCTTACTAGGAATGCCAGCAACAATAAGCGTCGCTCTTCTGCCACCGACCGCTACTGGCTTCACTCAGCAGATGCGACAGGCAGGGCACACTGAGACTGAAAGCGCCGTCTCTCATTTGAACTATCATTCTCCTTTTCTCGCTGTATCAGATTAAAAGTTACACTAGCACTGACTCCGGCGGTTTGCTCACGGGGAATGTAAACAGCCTCTCCACCTCATCTACCCTCATGCCCTGGTTGCAGCAAACTCACCGACTTGGTGTCCCGATGAAACACTTGAAGAGCAGGTTTACAGCTCTTTTCTGTTCTTTGCGATAGTAGAAGACCCATTATGCATGTACGCACATGTAACGTTATATAACTCACGCAAAATCGCTGCTCATGTATACGTCTGAGATGGTGACATGATTAAAAATGTGCGATGTTACTGCATATTCTAAATGCCACTCAGTCATACAAACACTGCTATGGTGTTAACTGCTCTTTATGAGTCACACAACCACTCGTGACTTCACTATTTGAATGTTTACAACTTTCCTATTTGTCAGCAAAATGCATTTTTATATCACTCAATTCCCACAAATCTGCTTTGCATATGTGCAAAGAGGGTAAATATGCACAGAGAGAACTACAAGTCCTGAACACACTGCGGATGAATACAGTTTCTGCTCTGACACGACTTTGGCTCTGACGCTCTTGAGCACAAAATTGGCGAATAAGAACATCTCATAAGATAATTCCCTGTGTGAGAAATCATGAAAAGCAGATGGCAGCTGAGTTTTGGACCAGCAAAAAAGCAAAAATGCTGGCAAAATCAGGCCGTGGATGGTAAACCTGCCACCCCGCAGCCACTTTGTTGTCAGCTAATTGGTGTGTGTGTGTGGCTGATCTCTTCTAAAACCCTCTTTTGCTGCTTATAGATCATATTGCCTCGTCAACTACTGGATCCAAAGGTCACTGTGGTCAGTTGACTTGAAGGTTAGCTCCATGGCTTTCTCGCTATGCAAAGCAGATACTGATATGGAAGACCTAAAAATTTTAGGCTTTTCATGCAGGGGAGCTGCCACACAATAACACAACATCTGTATCTCAGACATAACAGTGGTTTGTGCTGCAGGGAAAAAATGTGACAACTAAGCAAATTAATGAGTATGAGAACACACAATCAGATAGGTATCTCAAAAGTTATTTGAATTTTCTTGTGATAACAGAAAATTATGCAGGCCGCTTAGTGAGCGAACTTTTCTCAGTGATCAATAACTCAGCAGTGGGCGGAAAGAGAGTTAGCAGTTGTCGTTCACTTGGACCCCAGGAAGGTCACAGTCCAAGACGATGAGAAGCACATATGTAACGTCAAGTGAGGTTATGTAATAAGGAGCATGTCATCCCTAAAAAAAAGGTCTTTAATGCCAGATCTGACAGTTTCTAAGCCCCATCTGTCTACTGCAGTATAGTACATTGATTTACCACTTAATGTGCTAGGGTAGTACAGGAACATGCTACATTTATGGTGAAATTTGATCGCTTTTGTGCCATTAATCATAGCCCATACTAGTTTTTCATATACTGAGGAGGTTTCTGTGTTCAAATAGCGTAGTTCCAGAGCTGTAGATTGACACGAAACTCAAGAACAAGAATTTAGTCTTTATTTATCTCCATCTTTATCAATTTAGTGTGCTGGATTGGTGGTTTCAAAAAGAATGAACTTCTGGCTTTGGCTATAATTTAACACATGATTTTAAACACATGAGCTGCATAAAGAAAATAACTGTACATGAAGAGGCAAAGGAGCAACATAAATGCAACCTGTCTCCGCCTGCCTTTATTATCTTATACTCCCCATTTATATTTTTTGGCCACAGTACAACTTTTAACACATAACGTTTGCTCTCATTACTCCGGCCTCTGCACTATTTATTTGGTTCTATTTAAATCCTCAGTTTTATAGTTTGATTCCTCATATATTTCTAGACTTTTAAACACATATTCTTCAGAAAAAGCTGAGCTGAAAAGCTGCTCAGTGTTTCATGGTGCAACCACAAAACAAATGGGATCGTGTTTTTATTGCTTTTCCTTCAGCACTATGAATGAGTCAGACACAGGCACAAGAGAGAGGGGACTTTTCCCACACTGCTTTATATTGCTAACGGTATGTGTACCATAATGGTGCTCATGAACAAACATTTTTGTGTTGTGTGTGTTGTGCATCCAGATTTCCAACGCATGGTTACATTTATATTTACAGTACAAATACATATTTAAGATATTATTATAATCTATGGTTGTGTGTCCAGTTATGAATTTATCTGGAGCAGCAGTTAAGAAGAGCTTTTAATTTGACCTGTTTGGAGTCAGTGGGCAAGAAGTACTGAGATCTTTTGCTTGAGTTAAAGTAGCAACACTACAATGAGGAAACAACATTCAACTGCAAAAATACTATAAAAAGCAAAACTAAAATTACTCAGTGCAATTGATCTGAAATATCAGTATCCATTCATGCATGTTTACATGTGAATAATATTTCAGAGTTCTGATCTTTGACAATGCATATTCTATGAACTGATATTTTGCAAATAAGACACACTAGTAACAAGTAACTATAACTGTGAAATGAATGCAGTGGAGTAAGGTAGCATGAAAAGATAAAGACTCAAGTGAAGTGCCTAAAATACCTCAAAACTGAATTTAAGTACAGTAAATATATTTAGTAATATTTCATCACTACTCTGTACAGCTTGACTTGAAATAGATTTCCTGTGATTGTCCAAACTTTGTAACACTCGCCGTATTTAGCTATTTAGCATGCTACACCCATTTCGCCTCCTCTATGACTTCACAAAACATTAACAACAATTTGTAACCACAGCTTAATCCAGATAAGATGGACAAACACAAGGAGGCGTGTATGTAAGCACTTAAGCACAAGCACACTTTCTCTCTAACTGCAAGGCAGAGAGATGGACATGTGCCAAATGCCATCCAGGAATGCTAAGTTATCCTGCAGGCTTCCTGTCTGACAGGGGCGGTGTAGAGCCGAGTTTGATTGTATAGGAGCTACAGTACAGCGTGTGCTCTGATGTAAGGCTAAATCTGAATATCCAAGAAAATCAAAGACATGTTTTATTTTCCTCTGAATGCATTTAAATGCCACTCTTTAATGTAAAGTAAATGCTGTGGGTGCTTTACGCCCTTGCTCGGAT
>JAOXYL010000078.1:14927054-14937808 GCA_028564955.1 Terapon puta
TGATCAAAGTTTGAAAAGCCAATCCCGAACAAATTCACTCTCAGACTAAATAAAATGGAATACACATAATTAAGGTTTTATTATTAATCGCAGTGTTATTTTATAGACAGACCAAACCTAACCCAGGCTGCCATCCACACCCTGAGCGTCTCTCACTGCCGTCACACTCCTCCAGTTTTTCACACTCTGATAAGTTGATTTTTATAAATTAAAGCCACTGCAGAGCCCACAGCTGTTTATCTGACTGAGGTCGAGCCGCCAGCAGCAGGACGGAGTGCAGCAAGTCTGTTTCTGTCTCACCAAAGCAAACGAGACAAGTGAGTCGCACAGTTTTTAACAACTCGCTGTTGAATTCGGAGTTGAGTTTGTTCAATTTAAAATGCAGTGACTGTTGATTTCTTCTGTATGGTTAGCTTTGCACCATCATTTGTTCAGACACTTCAATTAGTGTAACTACTCATGAAAAAACGAAGCGAGTCATCACTCATCCAAAGCATGCAGTTTTCATTTCCTGTGTAATTCAGCTTGAAAATTTTAAAGTTTAAGTGTGGTCAGCTGCCTAAAGTACTTCTATGGTAAATGAAACAATGTTAGGCTACTCTGCTGTTTTGCACATGCATATTGAAACAATGCTTTAAAGTCTTTGTAATGTGATATATTATACTGCAGTACATAATATCGCATTAGAAACAAACAGTTAAGCTGTACGTGCTGTACATGTTTTTATGTGTTCTTATCTTCTGCATTACTTTTTCACACTTAATGAAAACGAATCAATAACACGCTGCAGCAAACTTTCCCGTTGTATAGATCATGTGATCTCAGCTTTATCTGAGAGGTTGATCATGAGACTTGTGTGGGAAATTGCAGTTCTCAAGATTGATGATTGAAAACATTTTCACAGCGCTCCTGACGTCAAGCGGTCACTGCCAAACAAAGTTGAGAAATTATATCTTCAAAGTCAGCGTGATGAACTCTGTTGGCAGTGTTGTAGGGGCTTTATTTAGATCAGCAGTCTTCAAATACAGCAAAGGAAGTGACCTCAGGACTCCTCACCTCAGATGCAGCAAGGGTGATGGAGTTTGCTCTGCTGTCAAACCCTATCTGCTCAGCCTCTGTAAAAGCCAGGACGAGATATTAACAAACATAATACCAGGGGATTCATCTTAGGGCTTAGCGCTACATGATATCAAATCCTATACTAAGTAAGTCTCCATTCTACTTGCCTGACTACCCTCCTACATTGGCAACAGTAAAATGTAACAACGCTGTGCAATGATCTAAATGGTTAAGCCAGTGCTTCTTTTGCATGCATAATCATATGTATTGTATGTAATCATATATAATTGTGTGTGTGTGTATGTATATCTCTCTCACTCTGATAGAGTACACACACACACACACACACACACATACATATATACACACACACACACACACACACACACACATATATATATATATATATATGTATATACACACACACACACACACACACACACACATATATACATATATATATATGTATATATATATATACACACATACATACAAGTATGTGTATATATGTATATATATGTACACACAGCAACCCAGCCAGTGGTCACAGTTTGCTGACTGTCTTTTCTGGCTCCAACGAAGACAAATTCTTCCTTGTTCCCTCTGTGACCGTCGTCTGTCTGGGAGAGGAGGAAAAGGAGGAGGAGGAAAAGGCGGAGGAGGAGGAAGAGGAGGGGGAGGCGGAGCTCTACTGTAAATGGGCCGTAATCCAGCTGGGCCAAAGTCTCTCCCTATATCGGTCTCTGTCTGCAGGTTTCTCCCTGATTCTTTCGCTTACTCGCTCCTTTCTCTCGCTCTTTCCCCAGGTTGTTCTTTCTGGATTTTTTTCTCACTCTCCTCCCCTCTTTAACTCGTTTGTTTCTGTCGCTCCTCTGTAATTTCAGCTTGTTTGCAAGTAGTGTTATTTTCTCTGAAACTATGGTTGTAGTATTTTTTTTCTCAGACTCTGTTTCTTCTGCATCCTCAGTAGCTGAAAGCTGGCCAAAACCCTCCTCTGCAAGGCTCAGCTTTGTTTGTGTACTGTGCTTTCATGTTGTTTGAGAGCCCGCGCTAACTTTGTTGTTGTTCTAAAGCTGCGGGCTGCTCTCGCTGAAATTCCTGACAAGCCTACTATTTGCCACAGTCCACTCGCCCATTTCTTCTCAGATCTTTTAAGGCCGAAGGATAGATTCTCAGGTGATCAAACCAAAGGTTAAAAGAGCTGATAGAAAATGCCAGAAATCCAGGAAAAACAAGTGTGCAAAATGTATTTGTTGTTTTAAAATGTGTGTCACACTATTCGTCATGTCAATTAGTTTTCCACAGTGCAGCCCAAATGCCACAACATGCATATGAAAATGAGCCTTTCACACCTAAGATGCCGCTCAAAGTGCTCGCAGCAACCGCGAGCGTTAATCAGCTGTGTTTCACTTTTAAGTCTGGACTTTTGGCCGTTTTTGCGTTTTTACGTAATTAGTGTTGTGCCTACTCAGCTGCTCTCCTCCGCCTCCTCTTAACATTTAACTCCTTCTGTGGAAGTCAGAGGCCTCGGTCTTTTGTCTGCCGTTCCTTTTCTTCCACGTTTCCCATCCTCACTCGTATGTCGGCCTTTTATCCGTTAATTACAGCCGATTCTCTCTCCCCTCTCCCTGCAGTCTGCTCCCCACCATTTTCTCGGTGATTGTCACCGCTGTTTCGTCACTCTTTCCTCTCTCCCTACCTCCGCCTTCCACCTAAAACTTTAAACGGTGTCTGTCAGAATATATTAGGCTGCAAAAAAAAAGAAACGTGGTCAGTGGAGCCCATTTACGTAGATGGTTTTTAGTTTTTATAATAGTGGACGTCACAGTTGGAGATCATTTATTTATATTTCTGCTTCATTTGATGTAAATAAGTTGGATTTGTGATGTCCCATGTACAGAATTACATGTACTTTAATGTACAGTACAGTATAACAGTATTTGTAGTCAGCAGCCAGCAAAGCAAACCCCCTCCACCTCCACCCCCCTGAAACATCATGCAGTTAGACACACACCTGAAATATGGCGTGAAAACCTAATCTGAGTGATGCGGTCACAAACTGGTGGGCAGGAGTCCGAAAGGAGCGGGGAAAGCTTGTTGCTTCCAGCCTGCTGGCTGATGCTGGTGTAAAACATAACGCTGCGAGTGAGACGGCTTCAGTGCACTTAGTCATGCTGTTCTCTCAGCGCTGTTACCATGGAGCTGAACTCCAGGGTCAGCTTTTTCAATACGATTCTGAAATCTGATGCATTTTGAGCTGATGTGAGCGTTGAACTGTCTGAAATGGAAACTTGATTATAGATTTTTTATTATCCCGGAGTCGCATTTTGGAGCTACAGGTGCAGGCCAGCAATCGAAATCAGTCAAGCATCCGCCCTGTGAATACCCAAGGTCCACTCACCTGACTGGCCAGCGAGCCTTCTGTATCCTTCAGTGCTCGAGTGGCTTGACATCCGCACAGATGTTTGACAAAATGTACAAAAAGCTAAAGGTTGCCATAGTGTCATGAAGTGGAAGGATTTAGCTGAATTTCGTTTTTGCTCATTGTAAATCCCCATCGAAACCACCGTTGTCCTCCTCATAACATAGCAGCACTAAATGTTTATGTGTTGGCCATCGGTTGAAATTATTTTTGCACTGACTCAATATCCCGGAAGGTTTTATGTCCTTCTAAGGATCAGAAGTGCTCAGAGATTGTTGCTTTATGTCAGCATACTAGTGCGACGCTGTAACATGTGAGTTAGCCAAAAAATGCTAAAGAAAGGGAAAGCTTACATCGTTGAGCAGATTTAAACCAGGCAGCATCAGGACACATCAGAGGGCGGTACATCCAGTCTGTTTTACGTCAATAGGATGGAAGCGCAGTTTCAAGATATACAACATAAATAACTACGCTGTATATCTTGAAAGTGCTTCACTAAATTGGTATTTGAAATTTGGAGAACTCCCAAGTTTTGGTGCTCTCAGTTAGTGTTGGATCAGTGCATACAGTGCCGGCGTTAAACAAATCACCCCGGCTCCCTATAGGTGACACCTTTTTGATTTCCTTTTTGAGTACTTGGCAGATGCGTCTGCCAAATAGTGCACGAAGAGATGCCTCTTATCTGTAGCCGACCAGATGTAAGAGGAAGAAGGTGGCAGCTGCGCAGGGGAAACGTCTGAATAACACAAGAATTAAGAGACATTAACTTGACAGTGATAATAATTACATCTGCTAACCTTTACATGTGGGTGAAACAGCCTTTTCATTGCCTGAAATAAAGATGTCAGAAACAAATAATTCCCTTCCCAGCATAATTCAGTTTAAAATGTAATCACTTGCCTCTGCAGTTATGTAATTCATGCTGTAAAGCACTTTGCGCTGCAGTCAAGCATGACCTGTATTACATATATAGACGTGGGAGTGACTGTGAAAGCGTCGAGTCGCCTCTAACAGGACAAGCGGTGGCCGTGTAAAGGTGGCTGATGATTAAAAGACGTGGCCTCTTTAGCCGGAGTTTAAAATCCCCTCGCCAAAATTACGTGAGCCCTAAGCAGCTATGATCGACGGGGTTAATGACACAGAAAATGCATTTTTGATGAGGAGGTGAGAAGAGGAGAATCATTCGTTTTTATTCCGCTCCCGTCTCATTGTTGTTAACTGTGTTTCTGGTAAGTACACAGGCTGATAATTACACTGCACTGACTCAGGCTGATGCAGCTCTGTGTTATGGTAGTTACTGAAAAAACAAACAGAAAAAAAAAACGACTGGAGGTGCTAAAGAATCACAAGATTTGCATTCTATCAGTAGTCTGATCTGAACACCTCCATATCATCAAAGAGAACTCTGCGCACTCTACAGTCAGTAGATAATCCTGAGCGTTTCTTTCCGTTTATAAATGCAAATTAAAGCTATCCCTCGATCAAAATTAAGGCATCTCGTCCAGCACCTGTTAAGGCTTCAGAATATGTCTCACCAGTCGCGTGTCCTGCTCGAAACTGCTGTGTGGCCTCCTTGCTTTATTTCATGGTACAGCATCACACCAGGAAACGCTGGTTGTAATTAACTTTAATAACTACCACCCGTTATCCATTAAAGCACAATCATATAGGAAAAAAAAAAACGATTACAAAAAGAAAGCGATAACAGAGTGCTTTTTAGTTCTCCAAGCATTTCTCAGAGAGGACGTGGTAAAGTGGCGAGTGGGAGGCTGTTTTTCTTTTTTTTTCTTTGCATGGCTGATGAGTTTTGTATTGACTGCGCAGTGGAATGAAAAGAGCACAGGACTCGTATGCTCAGAACAACTTGCGGTTTCGACTGGCTGGAGCACCTAGCGTGGAAGGCTAAGAGAAATAAAAGTATATGCACGTGAGGGGGCGGGGTGGGGGTGGGTGGGGGTAGCGGCGCATCAGGCTCACTTCTGATGCGCCGCTTTGTGGAGTCTACGCTTTATTGTGGTCGCTCCATTAATGTTCGCTCATGGTGAAAAATGCTACTTTCACCGCTAATGGTTTTGTTTACCTCCATTAAGTCGAACGCTGCTGGGTCGGCGGGGGAACATTGGCGGGAGATTCGCTGTAGATCACGTGTGGCTAATATATATTTTTTTCTTTCTCATTGTTTTTCAAAGCTCACTGTCCGTGCTCCTGGTCATTTATGTTGTTTTTTTTTTTTTTTTGCATTCTGTCGGTAAGATCTGATCTCTCGTCAACGGTTTTGGTTAAGTGCCAACCTTTGGGAATCTAATATTGAACCAACAATGTTTATATTCTGTTCCAGCAAACATGCACTGTTCTCAGCACTGTTGACAGAGGCAGAGGTAATTTCCCCTCTACATGCTGCGAGCTTGTTGTTAGTGCTATATCTGTGGTTGTTTAGATTACAATAATAGGAGCAGGGCCAACTGAATCACCTCTCCAGAGCTCTTATCAAGCTCTTTATCCCCGCCTGCTCTTTTTTTTTCTTTTTTCTTTTTTTTTTTTCAGTCAATGAGTTCACCTGAGTGAAAGCAAACATCTAGAGGATCCCTCCGAGCAGCCGTCGGCCTTCTAATAAGAAACTGAAACGCTTAAGAAAAACCCGGTGCCTTCCCTCTCGACCATCTTTCATTTTATCGTCACCCACTCGCTGCCTTTGAATAATGGTGAGCGGCGTTTATGAAATCACGAGTTGCGAAATCTTGGAAAAAAAAATATGCGCAATCTGGTCCCCCCCCTCACCAAATTTATTTTTGCATCTAATCTTATCTCAGAAGGTGAGCTTTTTTTTCCTCACTCTCTCCCCCTTTCCTCTCCTCTCCTTTCAATCACGCCACTCCTCTTTTTCCTGCTATGATTTCACCTGAAGGCTCTGGAGGGAGATATTTAGCATACTCCTCTGGGTTAATGATTGGCCTCCTTCATCGTGTGTGTCAGTGTGGACGCGTGGGTGTGTCCTGTGTGTGTGATAAAGACAGAGAGAGAGAGGACAACCTTAAGTGCATCAAAAGCAGGACAGCTAAATAAAAGCTGTGTTTTGGCCTTATGGACTCGCGGTGAAAGTCTGCTTTGATGTCACCCGCAGAAATATGGCAGGAGAGTAAAGGTGTACCATGACGAGCGGCATGCTGCAGGGGTCAAACTCGAAACCCATAAAAATGTAATAATTTTTCAAAAATGTCATGATACGTACATATATATTATATATGTATTTGATTTGCCTTTGCTTTGTTTTGTTTTTTTCAAGCTCATCAGGAGAAACTCCTTGTTAGATTTGTTTTCGTTCTGCAGACATTACGTGCTCATTAGCACAGTAGCGGACGATTGGTTTTCACTGAGTTTGATTCAAGCCAAGAAGATCTCTCTCGGGCTCGGCCTCGTCTTCGCAGGCGCTTTGACAGCCATTAAAAACAAACATTGCTTCAGTTTTCATGCAACAGATAAATATTTAACCAAGCTTGGTTGTAATGCACCAAGCTGTACTGTTTGTTGCACGCCGTGGGATGAGTTTGAAACAAATCAGAAACACATGCATATATTAATTTGTCTGCTTTTCTGTCTAAAACAGGTTGTATTTGATCCTTTTTAAGGCCTGACCTTACCTGTTTTTTGGCCTTTTTTACTTTAATGGGTTTGTTTCTGCCGTGCAGCTTTGTCTGCAGGCTGACTGAGCTGTGCATGGCTGCTTTGTTTGTTATGGTTCGACTGCTTAGCCGCTCTGGCCTATATTACAGTAAAAAATTCATGATTAGTCATCAAGACATGGAGTAGCCTGAAGGGAGGTACATTACAGAAGGATTGTGTCCATTTCATGATTTTGATTATGATGAATGACCCTATTTCTTTCTCTCTGCATTGGTTTCCTAGAATTTGTAGGTATGGTCCTGGCTTACAGATAGACAGATAAAGGTGTAAATTCATGACTGTTGATGACTGTAAACATATGTCAATAATCATTTTCAACTGTATGCTGTAAGGATATATTTGTATGTACATCATGATGGTTTTGGACTTTGAGGCTTTGACACCGGATGTTTTGCCAAACAAGTTAACAAAGCTTCTTCTGTCAAAACAGATAAGTAAATCAGCATTATCACTTGAGTACTGATTTGAAAAGTTAACACACTGCAGCAGTGTCGAAGCAGTTTTTCCATTTGCCAATATGCTGCCATAGTTAGGACCCCTGGTCAATCTCATGTTTGCAGATTGAAACATCTGTCTTATAAGACTCGCTGGGGATGAGAGAGTAATGTTTTGCATTTCAGGAAAATCTCATGCTCATGTTTGATTAATAACTTAAAATCAGTGTCTTGAGATGCCTGAGCTACACCAGAGTTGTAAAGTACACTATCACTGGATAAAGAAAGCCCAGAGTTTGTTTATTTGTTTATTATATAATTCATATTTATAATTTATTTTATTGCTGTGTGCATGGATGCACAAAATGTGCACATGGTCTTCAGTGGTTCATGAGGGGACAGACACTTTTATCATGACACAAAATGTTTGAAAATCTGTGCTTTCATGTACAGTTTGTAATTTGCTATGAGCGCAGCTGCTTGCATGAGCCTGCAAGCCAACTATGTTCTGTATACTGTGTGTCAATATACTGTTTATGAATACAGTGAGCAAGCACCTCAGACTTGGCTGCAAAAACACAATCACATTTCCATGCTAACCTCTGATAACCAATTAGGAAGGAAGTACAGTTAGAGGGAGATAATTTTCCAATCGACAGTTGCAGATCAATCTGTCATTCAAGAAGTCTTTTCACTCACTCGGCACTGTCAGCTGCATTTCCCCGCAGACTTTGAAAAGAAAGAAAATTCATACTTAGTGTACCTGAAACTCCTGGTTGTGTGTTGTGCTGTCTGATGATGGGGACTACACCATAAAGCTGATTACCAGTTTCCTCTGCTCTGCCGTTGATAAGGGATAAATGTTGGAGGGAAATGATATAGTCTGATCAACTGTTTGTCATCAGGGGTTTATTAAGTGTATCTGATATCAGGTTTGAATCCTGTGAGAAACCAAAATGGCCCCTTTAAAAATAAATACATAAATAAACTTTTGGCAGGGTTAGGCTGATTATTTTCGCTTTGCAGGTAAAATAATGAAAAACTTGGACGACTTGGCTTTAACCTGCCTCTGGGCTTTTTCACTGCATACGACGAGGCACTCTCATTCCCCGCTACAGTAAATGCTTTGTCATCTCAGACAGACTTCTTCGTGACAGAAAACTAGTTTGGCAAAGTGATTACATTTCACAGTAGCACCTCTCAAGGCTTTGACACACTCGCGAGTGGTACCGCTGTTGTATATTATGCGTGCACTGATGCATGCGGCGACTGTGTTAGAGTAAACAAAATTAAAAAAACATTTTGTTAAATTAAAAAAAAAAGCATGGTTATTAAAATGAATGAATGCTGTCCCGATCGAGATCTGATTCTGATACCCAACCCTGTGCACCCACACTTCAACTGCCAGTGTCACTTCTTGCTCGCTGTCTGTCTGCAGCATTCAGTTCGCATCTTCAACTTCATTAATCTTTTTGCAGACACAGTGGGCGTATGTAAATTTAACCCTCCATTAGTCAGGTTAAGCCGTCACCACTCTCCTCTGCCTAAAGCTGCTTCCGCGGACATTTTCTCAGCGATCTTGCCTACCAGCTCTGCCTGCCCGCCCGCCTGCCTCTTATGCGTGACCTGTTTTCCACCGCCGCTCAGCCTGTCGGCAGCGGAGCCCACAGACCACAACACTGACGACAGTAGGGTTGGGCTCCGTGTCTCTAAGCGGCACACTTTCGGGTCAGCAGGTTGCCTCGCTGTGAAGTTGCTCAGTCAGTGTTTCGGTGAAAATAAATGGGAGGATAATCACCGCATTTTTAAAATCCTGTGGGTCTGTCCACCGCACAATGACCCCCCCGTGTAAATCCCAGGAATGCTTTAACGCACATAATCTCAGCAGAGATGCAGTGAGAGGGTATGGGGCGAGGATTGATTTTAAAGTTACCGCACTTCGATCGCTGGCGGGCAGCAATACAATGCCATTCAATGTTGGGAGTCAATGGCGTCCTTTGACTCGATGCTAGCAGCCAGTAATGTCAGCCTGTTCTCGCCCCTCTCTCTCTCTCATTTCCTCACTTTCACGTCAGGTCAGACCCCGGGGTGATGCTGCGTACACATATTTTTGTGTATCACAGGCTGACATTCAACACTTGGTCAGCCCCAGCCCTCGTTCTCTGCCATGCTGTGTGTCCAAACCTTTCATGTGTTTTAGTGCAGTAAATGTAGGCCAAACATTGGAAAGGGTGGTTGGAATTTTTTTTTTCTTTTTCTTCCTCTCACCACAGCGCACCATGGCACACCACTCCTCCCCACTTTACTTTATTTAGCCTCGCTGGCAGTTGTTCAAGTACTTTTCAATTGCCGTCTTTTTCATTGATGCATTTTGAAACATCCAGTGGCTTTTTCTGTCCACGTAGTTTCACCTTTGCACAATCTAATGGCCTTAAAAGAGCGTGTTTGGGCTTTGCATTTCAACAAATTACAACAGTTTGCTTGTTTTGTTCCTCTTCTTTTTTTTTTTTTTGAGAATAGACGAGTCAAGAATATCATCCCCAACTGTTGGACTCGTATCTGAACAGGTGGAAATGCTTCCCTTCCAGCAGTAGGATGTTGGTATCATTGTGATTTATATGTTTATGTCCTTGATAAATGTTTATATAGCTGCGGTAAGCTTTCCGTTATGTAACTCCTGTTGGCTTACATGCTGCACGTCGCTGCTGCTGTCCACAGCCGCAAAGCCTGCCAATGGTTTTATTCTCAGTCACTGTTCTGAATACCACAATGACATTTCAATATTGATAGTGACCAGCGCGATATTCATGGATAGAAACGATGAATTGGTAACAGCGGACTGCGGCCGTGTCCGTCAACCTGCTGTTGTGAGCAGGAAAGCGGAAGAGACAGAGAAAGAGTAGGCGAAAGGGGGAAAGAGAAGACTGGGTAATTTGTGCGGGTGGTGGTGGGGGGGCATTAAGGTGCTAAATGAAAGCTAATTACATAAGGGCACCACGGGAAATGGGTGCCCTCAGGCCCTGGCCATCTATCTGATTTAAGATACACAATGTGTCAGCAGCAAATCGAATCTGCAGGGAGCAATTGAAGGTTCCCTTTATACACACACCCATGCACACACACACACACACACACACACACACACACACACACACACA
>JAOXYL010000078.1:14949191-14966332 GCA_028564955.1 Terapon puta
CTGGACTAACTGAGTGTATTTTGACTTCAAATACTTATGTGGCATACAGTAACATTATCGGCATTGTCCTGTGAGCATCACATATCTCCATCAGATAATCCTAATGGTTTGTAAACAGTTTATTTAGCTTAAGTTTCTGGAAAACGCAACATTTCAATCCACATGGATTTCAGAGGTGTGCTTATGTCACGGGTCAGATCCACATTTTACTTTCTTAAAAAAGAAAAAACAAATTGCAGTCCACAGTTTTAAGAATAAGTTCATGACTGAAGTCGATGATGAACTTCAGGAAGAGAAGTAACTGAAAAAAAAACAAAACAAGTACTATCACAACATAATAATTCACTGTATGGAATGATAATTACTTCTTGGAAGTAAAGAATAAAAGGGGTGTGTCTGATACCTTTCACCTTTAATTTCTGCAGTCTTTAGCACAATTACGTTACATTAAATAAATGAGGGAGCGCACAAGTCTAGGATCATAAATATCAGCTTTTGCCGGAAGGTGAATTTAATATTGTCAGTAACATCACTCCCCCCTGTTTCTGCACAATTACCTTACTCTTAACAGCACAGTTTGTTTTGTTGAATTCTAAGGCTTTTCAAACAGTTTCACCTAAGGTAGTCTCAAAATCTGAATGCCTGGTTTTATGAACTATTAATGCAGTAAAACAAACCTGTTCAGGGTTGTTTTCACAGCTCAGTGTGCCACAGTCTTCAGTCGTCTGTAGTGCAGTGTTTCCCACAATGTTATCTAACACTGTTTTAGGTCGGATTAGTCAAAGACTGCAGCACAAATAAGTTCCTCTTATAGACTTTTGTAAATTGTTTTTTTCTTGCGGATTCTAGACAAAATCCATTTCTACAGCTACAAAGCAATATTGTTTTGTATTGCTGTGTAGCAGAAAAAAATATAGCTATAATATTTTTCTATATATTTGAATGGGTTTTAAGTCTATGAATGGAGGTTTTTACATAAATTAGTTTCCAAAGGGACACATAAACATACTTTTGGCTTTTTGGCTTCTAATTAAGTAAATATATGAAACATTTGCTAACTATATCTTCACACGTATTGTGCAAGGAGTTGCGTCCTTTTATTTTGCAGACAGTGAAGTACCTACTAATCATTGCTGGATTGAAAGCAACTGGTCAGGTTCAGACTCCTTGCTGTGAGTTGACAGTGCTAACCACTGGCCCACTGAACAAACACTCATTAGTTGCAGCCTGACATCCTCGCGTTAGCGTCAAACCCAGCCAGAGGCTTAACCAACCACTGCTGATGGGCGCTGCCAGGGCCTTGTTAGCAGATCAGGGCAGGATAAGTGAGGGAGGATATCAGTGGGATTCAGCTGGCAGTTTTGACACCACAGATGGTTGTTTACGCCTTTGTTTGCAATGACTTCCTGTGATATCAGCGATGACCGCAACTGGCAGTCCTCAGGCTGTGATCTTGTCATCTCGCCAGCAACCTCACAGATTAATTTCCAGTCCATGCTGAATAAGATGATTTGTTATTTTCTGTGATTTTGGCAAATGTCTAGAGAAGCACTGCTTTTTCCACCATTATTATATACATGAATATGGGGTGGAGTAACATATCATGAACTTAAATATTACTTACTTGAGTTTTTCACCGCTTAGCTAAAATACTTTACATTTTCAGACAGTTGATTAGATTATAGCGTCAGACGCCATCAACGTAGGGCACTGCTGTTCTGAAACATCATTAAGCTGAGCTAATCATTTACTTGGTGTCCCAGATTCACTGTTTGCTGGTGCTCATAGTACATGCATTTGGGTTGCTGTACTAGACCCAGCATTCACTCAATTGTGAGCAAGCAGGAGGAGTAAATAATGTAAAGCGCTTCATGACCAACAAAATGAAGGTAGCGACGCAGTATTGACAGCTAATGCCATCAATACTAAGAAAACATACTTAACACATTTTTTAACAACACAACACATGTATAAAATTATCCAGAAAGATACTGTATTGTCTGAGTTTAGCTTTAGATGAGCATCTTAAACATTGTGCTATGTTAATGTAAGAATAATCCTTTTCTGAACATCTGTGAGAACATTTGACATTTGACAGCCCGCATTAATCCTGCAGTCATTCCCTGCAAAAGCAAACATGAAATCTGGCCAAGTGAAAGTAACATTACTGCCACATCCACTGCCCTTACTTACGTTCGCTTAGTTTCTTAGAAATCTCAGGGTGCCACCTGTCTGTTTGTGGTCTGACACAGCTGTTGCATCCCCTTGCTTAATTTTCTGCAGGATTGTAGATTAATTAATTCCAGAGACCTGTTTTCCTTTTTTTTGTGTCTTAAAAAAAGCTTTTGTTAAAAATTATAATATTTCTTTCTATGCTGCCGACCTTTGCAGTTGTTTTTATTTGTCCATGAAAATTGTAATGCCTTTTGTGATCTTTTTTGTTTTTAAAGATATTTCAAATTTCTGCTCGTCTTTTCTGCATTTTTCAGCTTGAAAAGTTGCTCAGCTAAATATGTTTTTAGCGTAGATTTCAGTGACACAACTAACACAAATGCTTGCCAGCTGTTAAGAATTGTGGTGAATCTGGAATGCATGGCCGGCCAACTTGTGATGCGTTGGTTCAGTCATTGATCACAAGATCACAAGTTTAGTGGAACTTAATGGTAGAGACGTAGCTCCAACAGAAATAAACAAACTTTTACAACGCAGTTTGAGACTTTCCCCAGTACAAAAGCAGCTCTCATTTGTTATCAGGATTATCATTTTAATATTTAGCGCATTACGCTGCCGTCATGTCCATGCGCCTTTAGGATATAGTGATAGAGGAAAACAAATTACACACTGTACAGTATTATATTGACATTTTATTATATGGCGCCAGCAGTATTATTGAATGCCCTTTACTTCAAAAAGCTGCATCAAACACATGATATTTCAGAGATCACTAACAATGTTTATGGTCTCAAAGGGCATTTTCTTAAGACACTGTTGACTTTGTAGGTCTTATTTCAGACTATTTTCTTTTTTTTTTTTTTGTGGTCATGCAGAACCTTTCCAGTGTGCGCAGTAAATGAAGAGTTGCTGGAGAGCAGCAGAGGCAGAACAAGTGGATATCATCAAACGTGATGATCTCCGCATTTATTAAGAACGTAGTGGCAAGTGTCAAGAACGCAAAACGACTGTACGGGGCTTCAGTGTGGTTATTTATTGTGTCCTCTGCTTCTGCCTCTCCCCACGTTGTAATTGCTGTGTAGATCTGCTCTATAATGACCGATGGCGTTGTATCAGAAATGACTTTAGAGCAAGCGTCCACCTTGCCTCACAAAATCTACAGTGATTTTTTTTGCCACCTATAATTTAGCCATCCAGCCACCTGGAAGGGGCATGTGGCCTTTGGTAAGTGCTTTTGATATTTCGGTGGAAGAATGTAGCTCCGAGTGAAGTGCGGTGATATGGGTGTGTTTATCCAGTGCAGCTTTAAATAGCTCAACAGTAGTTTAGTGGCAGCACTGATTTACCTGTTAATTGGGCAACTAGAAACACCTCTTTCTCTGACCTTCTGTGTCCATGCACAGAATGTAAAATCAGCTGTGACAGCTGTTGATAGTTGTACATAAAAGGCCAATTCTACTCATTTTGCTGTACAAATGAAATCATGGAAACCCTGTGTGTTTGCTGTACCCTCTGTCAGTGAGTTATATGTTTTTTTCCAGCCCTGTTGACTTCCTGTCAGTTTGTTAATTAGTCGTCACCGAAGGATGTGGCATAACCAGCGAGAATCGTTTTCACTGGTGGATGACGTTTGTTTATCCGTCCGTCTCACTACCAGCAATCTTTTTATGTTCCACAGCGTTCACATGATCTCAAGAGCAGAGGTAGTGTGGTTCTTTGTTGGCTTAGTGACTCATTTCACACATGAGAGGTGATACTCGTCGGTGACAGTTGGATTTCGTAGAACTCCTATCATAATGAAACTTGAAAAGCGGGACAAAGTGGCATGATGTTATGGGACTTGCCTTTATTAATTTTGTCTATTAGACTGATTATGTCTCAGTCTGAACTCAAAAGAATGTGTTGATGCCGGAAAGATGAGATTCATGTGACAGTCCTCAGGCTCTGCCACACAAGCGCTGTAGTATGTGCTGAGAGTAAGAAGAGAGTAACCCTAACCCCACTTCGACTGAAGTGACATGGTAACACCACATAAAATAGATCCTCCGTGTCCGACAGCAACGCAGACTGGTTTCAGAGACAAAGGAAAAAAAGAAAGCATAAGAGTTTTCCAGAAAATTAACAAATAATCTTAGAAATGTATTGCATCTGAAAATAACATTGCCTGGAGCAGCAAATCCACAGTTAGTCCTGAACCTTTATCACATCTCCATATTAGTTTAGATTTGTAGTTTTTTTTAGTTTACTACAGTAAGCAGGAAGCTCACTAGCGCACCAAATCTGCAGCAGCTGACTTAAACTAGTATGTAACAGATACACTCTTTAATCTTACATGAGTAATGCTGTTTTAGGAATTTACTGGACCCTTTAAAATCTTCAGGCTCTATTAACCAATGCGCTTGGGATAGAACTACAGACAGAGTAGGGACGTCAAAGTATAGAGAGCCACACTGTCGCCACTGGTTTCTAACAACAGAAATAAAAAGAATCTTCAGCTTTGTCCTTTAACATCTCAAAGTATTAAAGTCACATTCGAGCCCGTCCTGTGAACAGAGTCGCTTTTCACGTCTTATTTTCAAATGAATCTAATCACAGTTTCGTCTCTGGTTTGTATTCCTGCATCCTAATCATGTACGGCATTCACCCACGGGTAGCAGGAGAGTTATTTTGAGAGGGGGAAAGCGTTCATTGTCTGAAAACAAATGTGGGCCATTAGGACTCAAGCGCAGGGCCCACAACATGAATGTGGACCACGTGGACCGTGTCTAATTATTGGGCTGAAAGAGCTCTGTGCACAATCATGGATTGTGCCATATGTTCCGAGTGAAGGCTCGAGGAAGTGAAACTGTCAACACCAAAGGGATGCCACAGGCTTGTCAGGCTTACTGTAGAATCAGCAGGTGGTTAGTGTGGTCATAATACATACTGCTCAGCCTAATCCTTCTCAAACCTTCTTAGCTAGCTAATATGTGTCCTTTCCCCCCCCCCTCTTCTTCTTCTCCCTCTCCTCTTTGTAGGTCAGCACAACTACCTGTGTGCAGGGAGAAACGACTGCATCATTGATAAGATCCGGAGGAAGAACTGCCCAGCCTGCCGCTTCAGGAAATGTCTTCAAGCCGGAATGAACTTGGAAGGTAAACAGTCTGACACACCTTTGAATCACGTCGAGCTTCGTCAGAACGGCCTTAAATGTCACAGTGAAGCAGCAGATTCTCACAATCTGAGATATTTTTCGTTGAACCCGACTATGTGGGCGGGGCGTAGATCAGATCCTGCAGGTTTGACTGGACTCCTCAAAACGACTTGAGCAAATGCAGAACAATATGCAGCTGTGAAGGAGGGCTGTTGGCCCAGTCAAGTGCGGTTTTATATGATGAAAGGGGCTCAATCAAGCCCCCAGGAACGAGCTGGGGATTGGCTGTGAAGCAAATTTCGCGACTTTATCAAATTAGAAACTTAAAAATCCATAAATGTCCCTTTATTGAGTGTACTGTCATTGTTGATTGATTGGGTTGACTTTATATATTGATCAGAAACACATATATCACTGCACTGCAGTCCTAACATATGTTACAAATCACCAATGCTCATTTTTCATTGTGTCTCTGTTAGTGTGAATCTGCCTCCCACTCTTTCCATGACAAACCTCCAGTACATGGGGGTTCATGGAAAATGAGCAAGTCACATTAGGTCAAACTTAGGTCACCACACTTCTTGATAAATCATTGAAAATTTCTCATAAGAATACAGCAACAGGTATAATGAAACTTAACTATGATAAAACTATAATGTAAAAAGATATGGTTGCTTGATAAAATATACTGGTTTTGTGCCTAATTTAATTTTATTTGAACAATTTCACTCACTCCACAAGGCATCTTGAAATCTATTTAATCATCTTATATTAAATATGCTCTGGGACTAAGTTTTTAAATTAAAGTGTCTTGCTTTTTTGTGGAAAGCTGTATTTGTTTTCAAAATGTGTTTGCCAAAGGTTTATATACATCATCATCTAATGGCATAATTGAGTAGAATGTCTGTTTGGAAACCTGACAGTCTACAAACCTGCCATTTCAACGTGAAATAACCAGACCAACCAAATGCGTTAGATTACTGAAGCTGAAAAATACATAGATTTGTACTGGATACATACTAACCCATTATTAACTTACCTATTCCTATATTTTCATCTAATTTAAAAGTAACTCTCTGCCTTTCACCATAGCTTCTTACTTTATGCTCTTACCTTTTATCACTTATGTGTGAAATCTGTGTCCACAGGAATATTGTTGAGTCTTTGTCACTGTGATATTTGGTTAAAAGACCACACTTTGCTTTTCAACAGAGCCCCTCTTGACAGATGAAAACAGATGAGCACCTGCAGATTTGGAAAAAAATTCTCTTTGAACTGGTAGTTTCGATTTTCTGGAGGGCTGTAAATTTGAGAAAGTAAAATAGGACCTTTAAAAGATATTGAAAGTGAACAAATCTCCACTTGTACCATGCCAGTGCTCAGGAATGTGCCACAGCTCTGTGGAAAATGTGTCTTCTCGAGGGAAGCTTTGAACGTGAGCGCATACGTTCCATAATTGCGCAGCAACTTCCTGGCGCAGGAACCTCCTTATGGGGAGCTTAAAAATTAGAGAAAAGGTTTTAATTTTATATACAAGTCCTCCTAAACACATTGTTCTCAATGAGCGTCAGAGAGACTGCAGTGTGGCTCAGCTGGTCTTAGTCACTCATCTGTGAACGCCTGTGTGTGTGTGTGTGTGCCATTGTGTACAAATGTGCTGCTCTGTACACGTGTGCTGGTATTCAGGCCAGGCTGCATTACAGAGCGCCACCTCCTCACACGCCTCGATCAATGCATAATCCACTGTCAAGTCCCACGTCCGCAGCCTCCGATCACCTGTTTTTTTTTGGTTTTTTTTCACTTGATCCTAAGCCGTGTTGAGGTTTAGGAAGATTGTATGTGGGAAGCAACAGGTGAAGCACAGCAATTGCTCCAAACTTCTGCCGTTGTGTCATTCCAGGTGATGCTCCCTTGGGGCATGAAATTGCTCTTAGTGGTTTGTACAAATTGGCGCTGAGTGAGACTACATGTAAACAGTCCAGTGTCAGACATCGGCAAAAGTAGTTTCACATGGAGACAGAGAGAGGGATTTGATGAACGTCAGCGCATCAGCAGACACACTCCCACCAGAAAGGCTCTTAGTTGCCATAGAAACGCCAGGAGAGGAAATTAAAAAAGGTAGAGGGTTGGGGGGAAAAAAACATGTTTTTTTCATGGTAACCTCTCAACCCCTGACACATTTTGCACATTTAGTGGGAGAAAATGTCAAAACGATGCTGGGATAATCTACATCTTATGTGCAAAAACACAGTCGTTTGCCATCGCTGTTGTTGCACTCAAGAAAAGCTGCAACAAAAAAATGTAAATGTTAGAAAAATGTTCCCCCGCAAGATGCTGTGGTAAAGTGAGGACATAATGGCTTATTACTGGGCACAAATCAGCATGCCGTATTCTCATGACCTTTCTGCAGTGTATTAGAACTGGTGCACTGTAGAGTGAGTGCACAATGCTTCAAATTCATAAAAGTTCATTTTGTCGTTGTTATTATCGTCTCTCATATTGTTTATTTTTCATTTTTATTGAGTTAATTAATACTGCTGATTATCAGCTAAATTGTTTCAATCACTTGCTTACCCCTTACCACCGAGTTCCAGTGAAAAATGTAAATGGGCATAAAAAATGTTTAAAAAGGCATAATTAGTTTAGTCACAATTTAATGTGAACTGATGCATTTCTGAGACAAACGTGAAATTATTAACTGTGATAAAAATGATAGTTGTTTGCAACTGATGTGTCAAGGTGAGGTGTTCGTTAATGTGGACTGCTCATGACTTCCTTCTCAAAATAAGCCCTGGTTGGTGCATTTGCTGTGAGACACCTGGCTGCTTTTATATCCTCTCCTGTATCTCTTTTGACAACTTTCAATGACACTTGGTGCTGAAGGGTGCGCGGCTCCCGCGGGCAATGGAATTTTTATTTCACATGGTATGCCCTTAAGCTATTTATTTCCTCATCAAGTGATGTCTAGAGCCAAAAAGGATGAGTTGATTAACCAATGAGCTGATCGACCGATATTTAATAGCGACCGCAATAATTCTGTCTGCCATGTGAGGATTCACTAATTTTCTCTCTTTTATAACACTGTGAATTAAATATATTTGGGTTTTAGACTGTTGGTCAAACATAACAGGTCATTTGAAGACAGGGCCTTGGATTCTGGGAAATTATGATGACTTCTTTCTTTATATTATGACATTTCACAGACCAAATTATTAGTCAATTCATCAATAAAAGACACGGTAGTTTAATTAATGATTAATAATAACCTATTCTAATCTAATATTGCCACAATTACTTTTGTTTGGGTGTTTGTTTCGTTTAGGCCGCCTGGACAATTCATGCCTGTCTGGAGGAAACACACAACCCTCCATCAAATTAACTCTGTGACACCTCTAACAGTTTCCCGCTTTAATATACAACTTATTCTAATATCTGCTCTCTGTTGTTTGGACGCATACGAAACGTTGAAAACAAGATCATCTGTAGAATTTCTAAAAACTAAAATAATAATTGTCGCTGATCCCCTCACTTTCTGCTCCTCTGTCCCCTCTCCGTCCTCCAGCGAGGAAAAACAAGAAGCTGATCAAGATGAAAGTGCAGCGGCCCCCCGGGTCCTCCGAGCCCGCCGGCAGCATGCCTGTTCCAGTCATCCCCAGGTGCATGCCCCAACTTGTGCCCACCATGCTGTCTGTGCTCAAGGCCATCGAGCCCGAGATCATCTACTCGGGCTATGACAGCACGCTGCCGGACACCTCCTCGCGGCTCATGACCACTCTCAACAGGCTAGGAGGGCAGCAGGTCATCTCTGCGGTCAAGTGGGCCAAGTCGCTGCCAGGTAACAAAAAAAAAAAAAACTAAACTAACTAAATTCTCTTAAAATGTGCTACCTTTAGTTTGGTTTCGACATGTACCTCTGCTCAAGCAAAGTGTGTCACTGGCAGTATTTCCAGCTTGTAATTGAGACTAATGTGGAGTGAAGTGGGCCAAGTCACCGATGGCGAATGAAGTCATTCGTTACTTTTAATACACGCCGGTCAAGGAAGTTGCGTAACTTTAGGATTAAATGGAAAATTTCCTTGATTGTGCAACGCAACATTTGTAGTGTGGCTGGACATTTTGTACACAATGACAAAGCTTTTAGCACTGTTGCCCCCCCCCACCCCCACCACCACCCCCAATTGACTGAGCATCTGGTTGTCAGCATTTTTAGCATTCCTCTAAAACTAGAGAACACGAATAGCCGCAAGTTAACTCGAAAAAGAAATAATAATTCAAAATGTCACAGTCCAGTGTTTGGAACAGGTGTCACATAAAACTTTAATAATGGAGGCCTTTAGTCAATGAGAAGCAAAGAATCATTGTGGAGTTGAGGTTCATCATTCAGCTGATTTCATGTTCTTTGGGGCTATGGTGGTCCTGTGTTTTACTTCATGGGGCTGCAAGTGACAATTTGCATGTATTAAGCATTTTTCTGTGATACCACTTTATGCTTTACTGTCCTCAGAATTTATACAGGTGTCATTGATAACAAGAATTTTCCAAGTGCGCCATATAGAGCCTTTAAAAATGTATGAAAAGACATTTTGTTCCACATAATTCCTCTTGGCAGTGGAGACAAAAAGCCACAGATGTTCAGCAGCTATGCATAAAAGTGTGACCTCTGTAATGGCTGAAGCCATAATTGCAGTCAGAGGAGGAGGGTAATGGTAGCTTAGAAAGGAAAATTTCACTTTATAAACCCAGCCTCTCCAAAAGCACTTTGATCAGGTCATGACTCAGGTTAATATCTTTTTGAATGTGCGTGAAGGTGATGTCAACACAAGCCTGCAAAAATCATTATGGTTTTAAAACAAACATTCCTATGGCGTGTGGGATTTTTTAATTTCTTTTCATCTCAAAGCAGTCCAAATCACCAGTTTTATTGCCAGAATCATCTTGACTAATACTCTTAAAGAAAAAAAAAAGAATCATTGTTTCAGTTTGTGCGTTGTTGCACCAAACAGTGTCACAATCACACTATGTGTTGTTAGGCCAGAGGAGAAAGTCCACATGATCAGCTGCACTTTTATGTCACCGCTCCTATCAAATCACTGAACGAAATGAAACTTGATGCTCTGGGATTCAGCTCACGGAGGGATATACTTATATTTTACTGTTGTCCCAAATGACTTAGATCCGTGTTATAAACATCAAGAAAAATGGTAATTGCCGGGTTTGAAGGCTACCCGGTTGCATTTCCACAAAAACTAAAATGGAGGCACAAAGAGTTTGGAATTTTAACCACCCGTGCTAGTTTCTAATCATGAGAATGAAGGCACATGACCTGATAATCGCTTCAAGTATTTGCTTGGAGATTTTCTCCTCTCACTCTAATTGTTGCTATTGGTCACACCAAAGATTTAAGATCAGATTTCCCACAGAAAACCTCTGAACGAAACCGCAACGTAAAATCTCTCTTCCTTTTTTTTTTTTTCTTTTCTTTTTTTCGCATGTGTGTGTCAGTATGATGGGGGACAAATCTGACTCCAATCTAGCTGCGTGTGCATTGTACACAGCTGGCCGACTGCCAAGGTGATAGTGAGGAAAAGCTCTTGGTTGGGCGGGGGTGCCTTTTACATAACAAAGCCACAGTTTAAAACAAATGTAATGCGAAAAGACTTTTCATGTGCAGTTGTAGTTGCGACTGTGGACTCGAATGAGCCACAGTTTTTATTCCAATTTGAACATCGACATAACTTATGTCGTATCTTATGAGCTGGTGTTGTAATTGACTTTCTAAGATTTACTGATTTTTCTTTTGTTCAGTGTTTCGGTTTGTCTTTGAAGTCAGCATCACTAATATGCTGTGCTTTTATGATATTTTAGAATAAGTAAATTGCAACACACACCATCATCATTTTCCAAAGTGCAAAAACAACATCATTTTGCAGAGCTTTTCAGTGTGACATCATTAGCGTCCCTTTTCATGTGTGCGTCTTTCTAACCTGCTTGGTCTGACTCTTCTAGGCTTCCGCAACCTGCACCTGGACGACCAGATGACATTGCTGCAGTGCTCCTGGCTCTTCCTCATGTCCTTCAGTCTCGGCTGGAGGTCGTACGAGCAGTGTAACGGTAGCATGCTCTGCTTCGCCCCGGATCTCGTCATCAACAAGTGCGTGCATTTTGTGAGGCAGATTTTTCTCGTGTGTTTTTGCCGTCGAGCATCGTTCGGCGTTGCCCATTTCGGGGTGTCGGTCTCACTCCGCCATTTGCCGCACACGCTCGCCCCATCTCGTCCATACATATTGGAGATGTGTCAGTCTCGGCGTGTCGAGATGTTAAATCAGGTGAAAAGGAGCAGCTGGTGACACCGTATTTATCGGAGGAAGCGCCAGGCTGTCATCCACCCAGGTCCGACGGTGGAGGACGGAGAATATGCCGCAGTCGAACCGAATGTTGAACAACGCAAACGAGAAGATGGCAAATTGATTCTGGGCATAAGTGGCTCCGCACACAAGGAGCATTTAGGCCCGCTTTGCATAAAAGCCGTAAGCACTCAGGCTTTAATTAACATGCTGTGTCACGTTTGCTTCATCGTTATAAACTAGATTTGTGGCTTTACGTTGAGTTGGGCGCTTTTAACCATTTCTCTAACTATTGACCTGTTTATTTAAGATTTATTGGAAACGGCAGTAAGTGTTCTGCTCATCCTGCCAGAACAGGCTGAGCAAACTGTATCGGTTATGATATAATACAGCTTTTAAGACTTAAGACTTCCAATATTACTGAAACTGTAAATGTAGCAGCTGAACACAGGTGAAAGGGAGATGCCATTTAGTTTTATCATAAGAGCAAGCAGAGATGCGTCGGGATTGATATTTACATATAAGCGCTCATCGGGAACGCACATTTCTTACACAGACTAAAGAGAGTTCATCAATCACATCAATCAACTCTCCGCGCTACCCTGAGCCCACAGAGAGGCGGCTCGGGTACGACAGCAGTATGTTAATTACAGCCACATTACTTAAACCCTGGCTGCAGGAATTGATTGGAAGTCTCTGTGCTTACCAGAGTCTCTGTAGCCCCCAGAGGGAGCAGGATGGAGGCTCGTCTCCCGTCGGCCTGTCTGCACTGATAGCACTGTTGAACGTGGGCTTTTAAAATACTCAGGTGGGGTTAAACAACACTGTCCCACTTTAACACTCGTCTTTGATATTTATCCATCAAATTGCCTCGTGCTATAGTGGGCTTTTGGTGATTGCTTCCCATTGGACTACGTTATCTAGTAACCATTAGTAATAATACAAGAACTGATGCCCACACTCGCCTGTCTGACAGTCGTTATAATTACCAAAAATGTGCACTGCACTTCAACTGCTGATGAGTTTTTATTAACTACGTGCTTGGTCATCACCTCATCGATTTAACCTGATTGAAGATGCAGACAATCAAAAGAACACTTTCAAACATTTTCAATATTCACACTGATAACTTGATGCAGCAAAGATCAACATCAGTTTAGAACATTTACAGTTTGGCATGTTTGCCTCCTTTAAAATTATGTTTTATTTAATCTGTAAATCAAGGAAGAAGCAAACAAGCATTTCAGTGATACTAAATACTAAATACTTGGTCGGGGTTGTGGTCATGGCTCTTGTTTCTCAATAACCACCGACGGGAGTCACTGGGAAGTCTGAAGTGCTCTCTCGCCCAAAGTCTAAGTGTTGTTCACTCCGCAAAAAAAAAAAAAAGCCAAGCCAATCTCGCCACTGACGACCCGCAAACGGCTCATCCTCTTCATCGGACGTACGCAGAAAGAGACTCCTAAGCCTGTGACGAGCTGCTCCCAGTGGAGGCGTAAACTCAGGGGGAGGGGGGTAAAAATAGACACGAAAGGTGAAGAAGTCATTGCCAGTAGCAATGCAGTTGGTCGGGATGAATAGACGGCTCTCAACCCGGGGCTGCATACTGTATCTGGAGAATGCGCCGTATTGATTTTAGCGGCGGAAAGTAATGTGGGTTGTGTGTCAGTGGAAGTGAGGTGTGAAAATCCATCCGAAATGATTTCACAGTCTGGTTTCCTCCCGCATGGTCGTAGCGCAGTTGTTTATTGAGAACTGAAAAAAAAAAACAACCAAAATAATAAAAAAAAAAAACAGGATGTATGTAAGAGCTTGAAGTCTAATCTGTGTGTCTCTCTTTGCCTCTGTTTTTCTTCCCCCACCTGTCCTATACCTCCCCCCCATCTTTTCTGTCTCCCTGCTCCCTTTCAGAGAGCGTATGAAGCTGCCCTTCATGAACGACCAGTGCGAGCAGATGCTGAAGATCTGTAATGAGTTTGTCAGGCTGCAGGTGTCCTACGACGAGTACCTGTGCATGAAGGTCCTGTTACTGCTTAGTACAGGTAATGGCACACACTAAAAAACAGATTAGAACCATCTCTGCTCACAGTTTAGCCGTCTTGATGAGAGTGGATTCATGTGAAGGTGTGTGTGGCTCAGACGTTTCTATCTCAATATGGTTACTGCAAGCAGATAGGACACCTGTAAATGAATGAATGAGCCAACGAGGCCACTTAAAGTCCAATATAACAGGTTAGCGATTTTTTTTTTTTGCACCACTTTACTTTACTCCACTTAACTTAAATAATCGGAGGTTTACGATCTACAGCTCACACACGTACGTCCTGTGTCATGTGGGTATTTCAGCTTTGTCGGAAATGCGGTAAAACGAGGCAAACTTGCAGCTCCAGAGAGACAGTGGTGTTTCTGAGAAGAACAGTATGGTTTAAAAAAGTCATAATTCTTATGGTGTCAGTCTTGTTTTCTTACTTCAGGCCCCAGAATTCTGTTCATCAGCTCACCACAAACAGTCATGCCTTAAGATTTGAGAAATGTAACAGAAGAGCAGCGAGTTCACGCCACCTTGGCGATGTGTCGGAGGTGCGCTGGTTCACCTCGCGGCTCGTGTGCCTTTCCCTACCTGCTTCATTCCTCCCTACAGTATTTAAAAAATGGATCCGCTGATGAAAAGCACCACAAATTATCTTGTCCTTTTGGTTTTTTGGTGATCAGTCAGTCAGTGTTTACCACAGCGACGCTTTCAGTAAAGGGATTCACCTCGAAATGTTGTCTTGCATTAAGCCATGACTTCGTTGGTCGGTTTAACCATCATTTTTTATTCCGACGCTTTAGTTGTCAAAATGTAATATTCTTTCATTACTCTCCTTTTGGCCTTGAAACCAAACTAAAAACACCCACCAAGGCAAAGACATCAATACTAAAATAAAACTCCATAGACCAGACTGCCGTGCAAATCCTCAGTAAGATTATGTAAGGAGGTCGAGTCACTTTTCTGGCAGTAATCTACAGGTGTTCGTGGAAGGGTGGATCACAACGCTCATTACATCACAGATTTATGATCTGTAGCGCTGAATGAGTTTGAAAAAAAAAAGTGACATTTTCCTTCAGAGTCCCTTCGTAACAACTTTATTACTCCATTCAGTTTTATGAGCTCTGCTGAAAACTGTTTTTTTTTCTGCGAAAGAACGGCCTGTTCATCTTCTGCAGTCACTGTCTGGGTTGAAAAGGTCTTGGAGGGTCCCAGTTCATCTCTGTAGACGGGTCATCGTTTTCCCCCGCACTCACAGAAACAGCTGCTGCCTTGACGTGCGCCTGCAGATTTGCCTCCAAAGTTCCTTTGAAAATTATAGTCTGCGTGGTGAGGTCAGCTAAGAATTAAGGAAGGGTAGAATACAGATTGCCCCTTGGTTTGCTGTGTAATCATCACAGTCACAAATTGTCTAAACAAGAGCACATAATGGGAAAAAAAATAATTATGGCAAAACCTTTTCCCCAATTTTGTTCATTTCTGTTTTGCTGGTTGAAAAAATGATTCATGTATTCTCCTAAATGTATTCAGAATGCATTTTGATTTGTTGGCAGTGATTTGCTTGAGTTACTTTGAAATGTGCAAAGCGTTGACGGCAATTAAAGGCGGCAGCAGCCTCCACTTTCCTTTCTTTCCAAAGATGCAGTTATGAAAGAAGTGGATTACCAGTCAAGCTATGCAATTATCACCATTAAAATAATAATAAAAAAAGACACTGCATGAATCAAAGTATTACCGAATCAAACTTTTTCCCAATTATGTAAATTTTCCTCTGCTGACGAGTATTCTTCCTTCCGTCTCTCTCTCAGTGAATGGCAGGGCAAAGGATGCACTTTAGAGGCAGTTTGCTCATTATGCAGAGGAAATGACATTTCCATACTGAGCCTCGGTTGCATTTTTGTACCTGAGAGCTATTTCCATCTGTTCCCCTCAGGGATGGAAATACTGTCAGGTCAGGACAACTCCTCTAAGCTGTTTGAATCTTTTCTCACGCACGTGAGTGAAAATTAACAGTCACCCCACGGGACAGTTTGATTTACCGTATAAATGTTAAATTCGGCGGGGGTCCAGTTTTGGCACAGTAACAAAATTTCAGCAGAAGAAACACACACAAATCGGTCACAGTAGCTCTCTTCTGCTAAAATTCAAAGCTCTGCTAAATAAAAGTAACATCTTCTGTTATTTTAAATCAAATAATCCACAGCAGAGAGGAGGAAAGGCCATCTGTTTTTACTCTTTTCTAAACTGTCTCTGGGCCAAACCTGAACATGCATAATGAAGAGACCAGATAGCACTTGCACTGCGGTATCTCCTATTTATCTGATTATGTAAATCGGACACTATTTCACCCCGATCCTGCCCTCTGTGGCTTTGCATAATCTCTAGGCCAGTTACTGTGGCTTTGCCTGGGCTCGGAGCCAGGCCCCAGACTGACAAGGAGTCTGTGATGTGTTGACGTGGTCGTTATGACAACTGTGTATTGATGTCTTTCAGCCGGTCTTCAGTTCTCTGCCATAGCAGCGACTGGAAGAGTGAAAATACTCCATGCGCATTCTTTAAAAAAATCCAGCGTACATGCAGAGTTTCTGATTTTTATGAGGTGTGCGTGTCCAAAGATTTACTGCTCGCCTGTGAGGAAACGCTCGGCACAGTAGCGATTGATGTTACCTTTTCGTTTTGCATATTTTCCACCGCCTGCAGCGTTCAGGTCGGGAACGTGCGTACGTGCATCTGCGTGCGTTTAACCAGCGTCTCCTAAGGGTGCTCGTTGGGGTCCCACACAGCCAGTTATAATGACATTGTAATGCCCTGCGCCGTGTGTTGCGGCAGAGACCAGGATAAAGAAAAGGCCTCGACAAACGCCGGCATTACAGATGGATTTTCAGTTGGGAGACGGGCGTTTGGACGTGCATAGCCAGCTGTTCACGTCAACAGCTGTCCAGATGGCAGAGCAGATATACTGTATGTGAAAATGCGTCTGTGTGTAAATTACAAGGCTGTGTTGTAAGGTACTTGGCGCGCTCGCAGGAAAAAGATAAATTCTGCACAGGACTGCTCTTATTCCCCAGGCTGCTGCCTCTTCCCCAACAGCAGCAGACTTTATGTCCTCCTCTTATCACAGTTGTGTTCCTGGTCTATTGTGGATCTATTCAGAGGTCTTGACACAAATACCTTTGGGTGCTCCCGTGTCAAGTGTGTCTGTTTGTGCCTAAAAGCCCTGATAGGGTTTTAAATCAGCTCATTCAATGTTACTCTGGGCCCACTGATGGTGCGAGTGGTCCCAGCTACAAATAAAGATGTGAAACTCCGTCACTCATTAACAATGTTTTTTTGTTTTTTTTTCATGTTGTAATTTTATTTTACGGGTCACAATCCAACCATTGCCAGCTAACTTGCGCACTTTTAATGTGTCCCTCTGTGTCTCTGCTGATGATTGTGTGTGTGTGTGTGTGTGTGTGTGTGT
>JAOXYL010000078.1:14966432-14976762 GCA_028564955.1 Terapon puta
TGTGTGTGTGTGTGTGTGTGTGTGTGTGTAGTGCCGAAGGATGGCCTGAAGAGCCAGGCCGTGTTTGATGAGATCAGGATGACGTACATCAAGGAGCTGGGGAAAGCCATCGTCAAACGAGAGGAGAACGCTAGTCAGAACTGGCAGCGCTTCTACCAGCTAACTAAGCTACTGGACTCCATGCAGGAGGTTAGACGCACACACACACACACATATATATATATATATATATATATATATGTACTGCATGATGTATTCCATTTTCTCTTCTGTGCCATGCATATTGGAACAAATTTATATACAGCATATAGCATTTTACAAGCCTTCCTTTTAGGTCCTTTTTTTTAATAGATCAGCCAGGCTTTTTCTCTTTCATGTCTTGTGGTTCAAGTGCACCAATAACGTTTTGCTGAGTTCCTTGCACCATGCTGATTAGTGTAAACCCCTGAAAAATATGCACAGATCCCACTAAGTGCATTATGTTTCAGTTGAATCCGGCCCAGGAGCTCCCTACAAAGCCTTTTTATAACTATAAACTTTTCTTTCTTTTATTTTTAAACTGAACACTGACTGTATGTAAACCTAAAGCTAGTATCAACATAAAGGGGGGGGAAAGGTTTTATATCTAATAGACTTTCACTAATCTGTGTCTCTGCCCCCTGACCTCCAGATGGTGGAGGGTCTTCTCCAGATCTGCTTCTACACCTTTGTGAATAAAACCCTCAGCGTGGAATTCCCGGAGATGCTGGCGGAGATCATCACCAACCAGATACCAAAATTCAAAGACGGGAGCGTCAAGCCTCTGCTGTTTCATCAGAAATGACTGCCTTAAACTGTGAAGCGATGCCTTAAGTCCTGCCCTGCCCGTGTACCTCTCCGGGGCCCCAAACTTTTTTGCCCCTGGCCCTAAGCCTTTGCTTGTCCTGCCCTCCACCGTCACTCTGATGCGACTCCTCAGTTTTGTCCCGGGCCCCCTTGAGGAATCCTGCCGCGCCCCTCCGACCTCCAGCCTAATCTCGGAGCACAATACCTGTGGTCTCACAACTTTTAATCCGGCCCCAGGTTTGCCCGGTCTACGACGGGACAACCTACCACCGACCCGAAGCCCCTTCTCCTGGCTAACCGAGAAGAATTTGTCCTCCAGGGGACATCCGTTGGCTCTGAATGTCTCGTGGGCAGGATGCAGTTTTGGCGATCTATTTTCTTTTCTTTTTTTTTTTTTCTTTTTTTTAACCAGCTCCCTCAACTCCTCCGTCCACAGGCCCTGTCCTCAGGTCTCTGACGCTGGTTCTTTTGGTGTCCGCCTGCCTCTCACATCTTTCCAGTGTTTCATCGCTTTTTCGCCGACAGGCCGACTACACCTTTTACAACCTTCAACAGCGACTGTCACAACTCGCCGGATCAGCAGCTTCCCATCGCGGCTCAGCCCCCGAGTTCGAGCCCCGCTGTTCCCTCCACTCAACTGCCCTGCTTGTCTCGTTTTGGCCTTCCCTGCTCCACTGCGCAGAGAATGTAGTGAGCGATCACTCGTTGCGGTTTCCAGAGGACTGTCGACGACAAAAGGGGGAGCTTAGAAACTCTGAGATGAAAGAATCTCGTTTCTCCGCTGGACTCAAGGACAGTGAGGATGAACTGTTTCCAGCTGTGAATCAGTTATCTTTTTTTTTTTTTTTTTTTTTAAATGATATGAATCAGATTTATTAACCTGACCAATGGAAGAGAAGAAAAAAAAACACCAACCCATACAGCTAGAGGAGTATTCTTCATTTATTTCATGCAGACACGCATCTCTGACCACACACGCAAAAGTCATGCTTACACACACGCGCAGACACACATTCACTCAGCAAAATGTTTACACAGGATGTATCTGAGAAGGGAAAACCAGTGCCTTTTAGCTTTTCAAGCTCCTCATAGCCATCCTCTCTAAACTGTTCTCTTTTTTTTTGCATAAGAATCTAACCTTGACATCCTTCCACATCTTTTTTTTTTTTTTTGTTTTTCCCCGCTGGCAATTCCTTTTTTCTTTCCAACTTTTTTTTTTTTTTTTTTTTTTTTTTTTTTTTTAAGTGGGCAGCTCTCTGTGTTCCCCAGACTTGCATGTAGGAAAGACAGCCAATGGTACAGATTAGAAATGTGTGGAGCAGTGTGAAATATTAAGATCCCTTTTTTAAGGTCTTAAAAAGTTTGAGAATCACATAGAAATGATAGTTGGACAGCTAAAGTCCCAAATCACTTCAGTGTATTTGGGTTTTTTTCCCTCATGTTAGGTATATTTGATAAATATACTGTATCTCCCAATCAGTACTGCACTGTGTTGAAAGTCACAGTGCCCAGATTACATGAACAAATGCAGTGTTAAATGTTAAAAAACAGCTTTGTGATAAATGGACACCACTGGAATCTGAACATAAATGTATCTGATGTCTTATAATATTTAGGGGCAGTCTGACTGACTTAACATATGGACTTAGATCTTGAATTAGTGAGTTGTTAACCTCAATGCAATGCACAAATGTTTTTTTTTAGAATTTAACTGCCTTTAAGGAAAAAAACAAACAACAAAAAAAGACATCTGCAGACTGTGTATTATAAAATAGCCATAAAGTCAAACCGTCCTTTAATCGCCAGCTGCATTCACACGCAAAAATGGTTTCATACAAATTCATTTCAAAATGTGGCGCCGCGGAGCTCCACGACTACCTGATGACTTGCCTGGCCAGATACCCTGCCCCCACCTCAGAAGTCACAGCAAGGTCAAATAGCAGTGGAAGTAATTCCCACTGTGTGTTGAAGCAGTCCCAGACTGGTTGGATTTTCTAGATAAGGTACCATGACTGCAGCAAGTGCTAGACAGCCCTCAAGCCTCCTCCATTTGTATTTTTCCAGATATAATTGACTTCACCGTGTAGTACTCCTGATAGGTTACAAAAACACATTGTTTGTGGCAAAAGTTGGTGACTCCAAATAGCATTTTACATAAAATCTACCCTTTAATCATCTTCATCCCAGAGCGTTTGCACAAACAGAAACTGGCTTTTTATGAAGTTGCTGAGTTCAACATGGCTGAAAAGATGAATATATATATATACATATATATACATATATACACATATACATACATATACATACATATAGATATATATATATATATATATATAGATATATATAGATAGATATATGTTTGTATATATATAATGTGAACACATATTTTTTTTGTACGTGAGAAGTAAAAAATAGAGACGCCCATAATTGATTGAACGTGTGCTCTCAGCGCAGGAATTCACCTCTGAAGTTGAAATATTTTTGGATGAAGATGCCGTTTGGTCCAAATAATTTGTGAATCAAAGCTCAGGCTGTGAGTGACTACATCACTTGGATATGTTCCACTAGTGCCAAATGTAAGTTTTTACTGTATATGTCTTTTCCTGGAGATGTGAATGGGTGGTTTTTCAGTTGGGATTCGACATTATGCAGTTTTTGTAACTCTGCTTGAGGGCGTGTCACGTATGAGAATGACCTCAGCTTCATGTCACACCGACACCAGCTTAAAAGTACTGATTGTTATCATCGATTATCGAGTTTTTATTTTGGAGATGCACACGATATTGTATTTTTTTAAATTGCAAGCAGTAATATCTACTGCTCTCAGTCAGATAGTGGTTAGCATTTGGCATGTCATTTGTAATGTGTCCATACCAGCTTATGCGTCGGCCAAAGCAGATTGCATAAATTCACCCGCCCTCTCACCCGCGCGAGCCAGTGTTTCTTTGAACCGTAAAGATTTTCAGCTGTTTACTCTGAATGGTACGTGTCCCTCCGCGGCACATAACTCTCAGTGGCAGGTAACAGAGCAGGTAGCAGGTTGCCATAGAGACCAGTCATTTGTGTGTCACTTACAGCTAGCGGCTGGGCGGCCTCGGGACGCGCCCACGCCATGATTCAATAAGAGACATCATGCTTTTAATCAGCCATTCTGCCAAAGGATGGTCGCCGGCAGGAGGGTCGCTCCATGTACGGCGCAGGCTTTCTGCTTCACCCGCTAACTCAGTCTCGTGGCCTTTGTGCTGTAAAGAACACAGACTTGACTTCACTCACATCATTGTTGACTATTCTGGGGAAGATGACAAAAACTGGTTTGGGTAACTTTTGCATACAGTATTACTTACTTACTTACAGTCGTCTCCAGGTGGTGGTGCTTCAGAAAGCCAGCTTTAACGCGTAGGTGTAACCATATTCCTGCTCATTTCTAAATGGCCATAGGTGTGTATATAACATATCCAGTGCAATGTAAACAGTGTCTATTAATACAAAATATTTTTACATGGACATACCTCTATACTCTATACATTTTACCTTTCAACTACATGTTTGACTAAAGGCCTTGCGAAAGGGAGACAGAGAGCCATAGAAATAAGATTACAAATCAGGAAATAGATAAACCCTTAACGAATATCAATGCTTTTGGAGATTAATCTATTGTAAAAAAAGAAAAAGGAAAAAAAATACAATATTTTCTGCGATTTTGAATACATCAGCTTGATCCTCTTTGATATAAATAATTTAACCAATCCTTTTTGTACATTGAATGAGTCGAGAAAGTAAATATTTTTCTGTTTGTTGGTTTGTGTTTGATAAAGGTAGACGTGTTGAATACATTAGGAAGTGTTAAAACATGTTTGTCTTGTGAAGTAAATGTAAATTCTAAGAGTCAATGGGAAAGTCTATATGGATGCTCACTGTGTTTTAAAGTTTTAAAGGAAATGAGGGGGAGGGAGGGAAAGGTGAGATGGACTGGAGGAGGTTTTTTGCGTTATATAAAAGTGACCAAAGCAGAGGAGAAATTAAAAAAAAAAAAAAAAAAGATTTAACAAACAGAAGTATTCAAGCAGTTACATTTTAAGTAGCACTTATTATCCAACTTCTAGTACTTCTTATTTTATCTGAAAGGTATCTTTTGTAAAGGTTCAGGCTTTGGATCCCATGTATATTGCTGTGAGGATTTACTGGTCACTTTAAGATAGAAAATGAGACAAAAAAAAAGTTGAATCTCCGCGTGAAAGTAAATCTACCAGAGCCTGACGGAATTGCACTACCCTCATACTGGTTGATAAAGTCTATTTTGTATAAAATACATGCAAATATTATCTTTAAAGATTAAGGGCAGATCATGTTTCATTGGTACATATGGCTATGGCTTTCATTGAAGTCTGTTTTGTTCGTATTTCAGTTATGTAAATGTAATCCAATGTAAAAACAAACAAAAAATATAAAAATGTTTGTTTGAAAAAAAACAAAAAAAAACAATAGTTTGTTTTACTTCTGTATTACACCTCTTCTGTAGTCAGTGTCGATATTTTCACCTATTTGATTAAATGTTGAATTAAGTTATCTGTGTTGTTCTTTGACATTGGATTCGGCATCGTGTTGATAACAACTTGGATGATGCTTTTGTCATCACTGGTTGGAAGTGGAAATTCAGAAGAACTGATTTTATTTCAGACATCTTACACAATAAAGTTTCCTGTTTTTCAACGCTCAGCTCTTGTGGTTTTATTTTATTTTTTTTTCTGTCACAACTGTTACTGTACATGCACTGAAGTGAAAATGGATCATTTTAAAAGGACATTTTGGGAAATATGTTTTCTCACTTTCTTGCTGAGTGTTAGACGTGACCTTTGTACCGCTCCTGTCTGTGAAGTATGGAGCTTGAGTCTGAAGGGAACTGATTCTTAGTGTAAAGAGTTCAAGCAGAGGGAGGCAGTTAGCACTTAACATCAAGTAACAGGTTATATCTCATTTGGTCAATCCGTCTTACAAGGAAACTATATGCTGGACCTGCCTCTTGGCAAACAACAGATGTGACTTGTATTGTTAACACAGAAAGCTGTGGAAGGGAAGTTATGAGCCGAAGGATTACGTGATTTGTCAAGGTTTCCTCCTTTTAAAACCCCAAATTGTCAGTTTTGTGACATCACGCATCACCTTTAGGGAGAAAGTGAATTGTTTTTCTGTAAAATACTGAAAACCTCCTATAATGAATTTAACCAATATATATGAATATTTCTGTGTATATTTAAACGTTGGCAGAAGGTGATGTGTGTCCTTGCAAAGTGGTTGATTATGCAGTTAATACAAAAGCTTTTCAAGCTTGGAGGAGCACTATCAAGATGAGTTTGTGTGTAAAAGTTCAAAGCTGAACCATACTGCACATATTAAGTTCATTATCACAAGCAAATCCATTCATAGCTGAATTTATGTTTTTGAAGATTCTGGTCCAAAATGTCAGTGAAACTCGGGGAACAAATGTTCAGGCCTGGTGCTAATTCCCAATGAAAAATCGTAGAGCAGCTGTTTAACATTTATCTTTAATTCTGCACAATCTTGTCAATTCACCAAAACATCTGAAAGAATATTTAAGGCTGTAAATAGACTTAAATGATACAAAAATCTGGGCAACAAAGATGGAATTAAGGAATTAAGTTAGTATGCTAAAAATACAAAATATAAAATTTCATACTTAAAAAAATTATACCTTATCAAATGCTGTGTATTTATTTACAATGTTGATAAAACACCTCAAAATGACAGTTCAGGATTGCGCCTTTAAGAAACTCTCATAAATAAGAAGTTCAGATATGAACAAAGTAGTCTCATTTCACATTTATGTTTGTTTTTTTGTTTGATTTTTTTTAACTCTCCCATTTGATTTTCCTGTTAAAATCCTAAAATGGTCTTTCAATGATCTGTCCTAAAAGAGGAATTAAAGTTCAACAAAAACCTTTCAGAGAGCTTCCTACAAAACGTTCACCAACTGGTTCAAGGAAAAAAATTCAGCTTTCACTCATGAAATGAAATTTACTGGAGCCCCAGAGCAGACCAGGCTTCTCATACATATCCGAACAAAAATGGAATAACTTCTCTTTTACTCTGCGTCTGCATTTAATTTACTTGTGAATGAAGGTCTTGGCTGTACTCTTCAGATAATTACATTATTAGGATCACCTTTGTTCCTCCATAAAAACAGAATAAGAGCCTTGCGATGGGTCATGACGTATATAACAACGTGCCATATAATCACGTTGAAATTATTTCAATTGTCTGCTCGCTCCATGCTACTGAAGATAAAACATCGACAGTAAAACAACTGACCGAATCCGCATTATGGTTAAAATCAGAGAGGAAAAAACTAAAGGTTTTAAATAAATACATATGATCAATCATATGTATTTTTCAAATAACGCTGAAAATAAAACTCATTGGTGCTCGCTGATCTGGAAACAAATACAAGAAACTGGTTAATGGGATTTCCTAAATGGATTGGAACAGAGCAAACATGACTCAATGATATGCACGATGCAGGACCCATATTTCCAACGATCAAAAACTAATCTGAGCTAGTGAAGCGGTGCGAGGCCTCGCAGCTGGTCTTGTTTTAACCAGCAGGAATCGGTTGTTACTCCTTCGCTGCACTGTAAACCGCTGATCTGCTTGTGGAGCTTGTTTGAAATTTTTCACATTTTTTTGCGAGGGCTCTGCGGGGAGAGGCATTATAACTAAAGGATAAACCCAACGCTGACCTTTCGGCGAACTTTTCAAGGCGACCTCATCCTGTGCTGATATGCCCTGGGGCTCCTGCTGCTGAAGTGGAGCTCTGAAACATTAGCCAGGTTGAGTCTTGTCCTGGGGAATTACCGGACCGCCACAGCAAGCGCTCACAAACACATTTACGGCCGTACAACAAAAACCCAATCATTTAAATCGGCTTTAAAAGCTCCGGTCCCCCAATAGGATTAGCAATCAAACAGCGCACAGTGAGAAGGTGAACCAGCAAGTCCAAAGCTAAAGGCCACTTGCTCTGTTTTATGTTCCCTGTCATCATCTACGATATCTTTCTATTTCTGGCTGATAAAAAAGATGCTGAAGCAGTGGCAGTGCAGTTCAAATGCATAAATCAAGGGCTGAAAAATCACAAGCCTCAGAGCTCAGAAATATCAACTCACTTATACACGCAATTTTCTTGAGCCCCCCCCCCCTCCACTTTTCTTTTTTTCTCTCTCTCTCTCTCACACACACACACACACATTCCAGGTTCATTACCACATCATCTTCCCCACAACTTGGGAAGTCATCCACATTAATCCAATAACAGCCAGAACCACAGTGGGACTTTTTTTTTTTTTTTTTTTTCCTTTTCCAGTGCAATTCATGGTTTTCTCCCCGCTCCGCTCCCCTTCGTTGCTGCGTCTCATCCATTCTACGTGGTCCCGTTTGGTCCAGTTTCAGTTCCCAGTCTAGTTGAGACAAGAGCGGCCTCACCAGCGACAGTCCAGTCCAGTACGGTCTATGACATAATAGGAGTCTGGTAAGTCTCGTGCAGTCAAATCTAGTCCTCTACAGTCCAGTTTGGTCAGCTCCCGTCCAGTTCAAGTCTTATTCGCAGCCCTGGACTATAAAAACTCCACATAGTTTTCTGGTATCAGTCCCGTTCGGCCGTCCAGAGTCCCCTCCAGCCAGCCGGGCTCCCTGGAGGCATGAACTGGAGAGAGAGAGAGAGAGAGAGAGAGAGAGAGAGAGAGAGAGAGACAGAAACGGTTATTCTGGTTTAAACGGCTCAAGATGAAGGGAAAAATATTCACGACTATGTGGCACTTTAACATGAGGATGAACACATGTGCAGACAGTGTGAGAGAGAAAGAGAGAGAGAGAGTTAGAGAGAGAAAAAATAGGGGGGGGGGGTTAGTGGCCAAACATAGATAACAGGGCAGTTACCAATTTCACATGTTCCTCATTACCAAAGCGGATCTTTCATATCTGCATATTTTTAGTGGACAAATCACAAAACAAGACCTGATAATAAAACAAATAAAAATAAATAAATAAATAAACAAATTTAAGAAACCTGAAATTATATTTTGGTAAGTTGTAAAACTACAGGATCACATGTAAAAATTATTAAAAGCTGCCATGGTTTGTCAAGTAAAGTGAATTGATTCCATTTATTCCATTGATTGGAAATTATATTCATTTTATTTGTCCTATTTGTTTGGTTGACATGGTGCATTGGATGATTAAGTACCAAACAAACATAAACTTATCAGGCCATGGACACTGATCTAAAATGAGCTGTTTGGATTGATTTTATTTGATCATATAAAGAGATATAAAGAGAAGTCATTTTCCCGCTTAGATTATGTTATGTTGTCTTTCACATTCCTTAAACTATCATGAATTCATTTTTGGGGCCACTTGGGAAAAAAAAGGAATAAGCGTTAAACATAACATTGGAATATTATGGCCTTTTAAGGTTGATAAAGCCAAGATGTAAACAAGCCATTGCCCTTTCACATGCCCAGTAGACAAAAGCAGAGCAGCATTATGAAGTCGCTCTTTTAGCTCTCTTTTGGTCTCCGCCAACTCCAGAGGGAAGTACCTGGCTCGTTTGCAGCTGCATGCTCTGGGATTTTCACCAACTGGTCACTAACTTTGTTTGACCTCGTTTATTGCTGGAGCATAGGGCACAGTGGACAGAAGCAGAGGAGTGTTAACCACCGTGCAATAAAAACCACACAGACCTGGACACTTTTTCTTTTGTTTTTTTTTCTGTGTGTGCAATAGCCTCATCCACTATTCAATCATTTAACTTAATAATTTAACTTTAAGAATAATTAAACTTTTAATTTAACTCCATATGACACATGGGGCCTTATTTATTTATTTATCCTATCTAGAGTTTACTGTTTATTTTCATCCTACTCAGAGGTTACTGTTTGTTGTTTGATTGTTGTTTGTATGTTTATTGTTATCCCATAAAGAGCTTACTGTCTATTGTATCCATTTATCCATCCTTTTTCTCTATATGGTGCTAGAAATTTCAATTTTCCTCCCAAAGGAATCAATAAAGTCGAGTCTAAGTAAAAGTCGAAATATAAGTAACGTGAACTTGAAGTTGAGTTTATAATCCACCTTCAAAGCTGATTCAATTTGAGGGTATAGTGTAACATGAAGCGATGTTATATAAAAAATTGCCCATTATTGTGTATCTGAAGTACATCATAGTCCTCTGGTTACAGATCGCCAAAACAGGAGGACGTCTGGCAAGATATTGGCTAAAAAGCAGGGAGTTAACAGTAACATTGCTGCAGAAGTAAAGTGTGTGCTCACCACATTTTTTTTCCTTACACAGTCTAACTCAAAAATTCTGCAAACCATGTTAATACAGAGTTACATCAAAGACTGAAACCAAATGTGAACTGCACACAAAAGTATACAAGTTCTGAATCTGCCTTTAATCTTTGGGATCTGTGTGGTTTAAATGTTGATGTTAAAA
>JAOXYL010000078.1:14979122-14997283 GCA_028564955.1 Terapon puta
GCATATTAGCATTTTTTCTAACAGCAATCAAATCATTTACTGAATAGCACTTGATGAGTGGTTAAATCAAATTACCAGGCACTCCAACAACTCCAGAAGCAGAACTTGTGCGTGAGATGGGACAAATAAACATTTTTTTTCCCCTCCGCCATGAGTCCATCACAGCATACAGTCACACACCTTTACCACAGAGTAGGTCGCTGTGATTAGGGACGAGATGTAATTCAACCATCACACAAACAATGGGGACTGACCTGACAGGGGAGGAGTCACTGGAGGCGGAGGACGTTGGCTGCGGACTTGATGGGGCTGAGAACATCGGCCATGAAGGAGAACGTGGTGAGGTGGGGCTGGGAGACGTCGCACTGATGGACAAAATGTGCCGTTTATGGCTTCGTCAGTATTAGAACAGTTAGAAGAAATACAAGAACATGCGTTCATTATCAGCTGTGACCAATGTGACATTGTAAAATTAAACACGCATTTGTCATACCTGGTCGGTATGCTGCCACGACTCTTCGGGTTCAGCCTGGAAACATGAGATGAGATGAAAACATGATTAAGTTTTCTGTCCTAATCAGTGAGCCAAAAGGTTTTCGAACTAACATGTTTCTGGGCCTGTGAAAACAAAAGAGAGCTTTTTTCTACTGAACTGATATTAATTTATACATTATGCCTCCAGAGAGATTATCTTACTGAGGGGTTTTCCCTCCTCTCTGTCCTCTACTTTCATTAGCTTTCCAACACACACGGAATAAATGATATGTTTGCGAGGAGGACCTCCCAGCTTGCTTTGCAAAAAAAAAAAAAGAAAAAAGAAAAGAAACAAAAAAGGGTAAAAAGTAAAAAAAAAATTAAATATTCCCAGATTTGGTGGCAAGGAAAAACCGACTCCTTAATAGGTCTCAGTGGGTGATGTGATACGCATAATGTGCTCCAGCCCTGACTAAAATAACAACTTTAGATGAAGCCTAATAGCCATGATGAAGAAAACGGTACATTCTGCTGTGCTCTCAAAGTCAAAACAAATGAAGCATTTAACTGTGGATACACTTGGCCTTAACATGATGCCGGTACTTGGTCAAACTGCTGCATACACGACCGGGACAGACATGTGATATTGCATCGACAAGACAAACATGGTTACAGACTAAATTAATAGTCAGATTTGGCTGTCACGGGACTCTTTCCAAGCTTAGGGAGGAGTGTGTGTCCACAGCAATCTCATCTAATTTCAAAATGTGCACCTGACATGATATAATTTATATAAATATAATTCATCCCTCTATCTAACCAAGCTGTGCGCCTTCATCAATCCATTTGTCATTCTATCCATCTAATCTCAGGCTGCAAAATGCTTGTGAACTGACACAGTCAGCAGCCCCGCACACACACACACACACACACACACACGCACACACGCGTACACACATCGACCGAGTTGATCATTCAAGTCTCAGTTTCTTTCTCAGAAATGACACGCAGGGCGCTATCCATCACAGACTGCCCTCAAGGATGAATGATGGTCTAGAATGAAGGAAGATGAAAGAAAGACAGACAAAGAGGCATTTTCAAGACTGGAGTGCTGTAACGGCAACGCGATGAGAGGAGAATGCAAAGAAAATGCATTCGCAGTGAATCAAATTACGACGAGATCTTTTGCAAGCTCCGATATAATTTTCCTTGACAAGTTCTCATTAAGTCATTAGCATGTACGTAGATTATTACGTAGCCATCGCTGAGACATCTCTCATAAACAAGGCCAGCAGAGTCAAGGGGAAACAGCACGCCCACCGCTTTGCATTCGCGCAGCAGCCCTGAAAAAAAAAGTAGCCCGCCTGTTGTGCATCATGACTGACGACACGGGTTTCAAAGTGGAGATTTCCAGCCGCCTCTGCTTCTCCATCATTTCATTGCTCTGCCGCATATGATGTTCATATGCGGACTGATATGCACTGGAAAAACCTTAAAAGGCTGGATTACACAAGCAAGGCCTTACTAAATGTTCAGCATGGAGCACATCTACAGTTGCGGCCGCTTGCTTTTTATTAATAACCTCTAATGGGAGACAATTACGCAGAGAATTTTCTGTGAGAGACACCGCGTCCTCGGTCATGCTCTGGACGAGTAGGGACTATTTATCTCCATTGTCTAAAGCTTCCAAACCACTTCTTGAGCCTTTTACGACTGATTCCTTCTCTACAGGGATTCGTGAAGTGAAATCAACATGGTTCCTATCTTCGCATAGATTGAACTGATCAGTCTCCCAGGTTTAAAAAAAAAAGAAGCAGCACATTTGGACTGCCCCTACAATCAATGGACATTTTGGTGCAAGAACTGAGCTAATTGGTGCTATTGAAGCTAATAGCACCGCTGGTCTGTTGCATTCACTGAGGGGTTTATGTAAGTTAAGCCTTGGAACAGGAACGCTCTCCAAGAGCAGAGCGCAGCTACGTAACCGCAACCCACGGACAGATACAAGCGTGCCCTTTTTCCACCCGAGTGCTTCAGGCTACCTGGTGAATCCAAATCCAAAAAAGTCACTCTCCTTTTGATCCGAAAACCCTGCTGCTGAGAAAAACGTCAGGCCAGAAGCTAAACGTTTTCACCAGAAAGTCGTCGCCTTTGTCTGTCCGCTCTTTGGTGCTGTACCAAAGCTGTAAGTGAAGTGAAGCTGCAGGCTGTAAAACCTGTAAAATCTTAAGCGCTCAAAGGGAACTGCAGTCAGGTGATAGTCTGTGGGCTCATCACTATGAATGACAATCCATTCTTTACATAAAAATATTGATTGTAGCAGATTTATCATCCATTAAAAACTATGGTAATGTGCATACACATCACAAAGGCAGAATATTACTGTATTCTTCATGCAACCCAATTTGGTGTTTTTTTTTCCACCAGTACATTTACTTTTCATTGCTTTTTCTCCTGTCTACCACTCTGCACATAATATCCACCCATTGAGAGAAGGGCCCATTTATTTTGATGATGTGAAATGTGGTTGCCATAGTGACACTGCTATATCCTAAGGCAAGATTTGGGATAATCGCGGTCTGTCTCGCTTTAGGAACCAACGTATGATCCACTTCAATTGCCACCGTGAAGACCGTCACTCACTCGATAACACAAAGAAGAGGAGAGGGGATAAACGTGTTTTCTTTGCACATGCTGCGAGGAGTCTATCTGCTAATGGCAACCGTGGTTTTAAGTCCCCACTGAAATCACATGTTGCCAAGTCACAAATATAGACTGAGAGTGATGGATTTGAGATGGACTTGAGGTGGAAAGTTCAGTCTTGACCAACACAGATTCACAACATGATCCAGTCACAGTTTGTTGTTTTGGAGCTTTCCATCGCACCTCACGAATGATCAGTGTGAATCTCGGAAAAGACTATCAATTAAAAAAAAAAAAAAAGAAAAAAGGTGAAAATGAATTTTGCTGTTTTGTTTTTTTAAACAAGGCAGATGGAGCTCAGGCTGATATCCAGAATAGATTGGAAATACAAGAAATGGAATAGGAAGTGGAATCCTTTTAACTCAGAAACACACCGATAAATGTAAAACCGATGTGATGCCTTTATTGGCCCTTGACAGATCACAATATTGGTGCATGTAGCCAGTGTAGCTTTAACATATTAGATCATGTTTTTCACCATACAGTGCTGAATTCAGGTTCCTTTGTATTTCACTTCAACAGACTTTTGTATTGTATTTTGGGCCACCAACTTTAAGGAAAAAACTGGCAAAAAAAGTTGTTTTTTTTTATTTATATATTAAACTGTCAGTTTGAGTGACTGTCTCAACAATCCACATTCTCTCTCCATTTGTCACTCACTGCTCATCAGTGTGCCCTCTCTCATCTGCTTCCTCTTTTTCAATTTTCTTTCCGTCCTCTCTAGCTCCATCTAACCCATTCTTCTTCTTCTTCTTCTTCTTTTCGCCCTTCCTCCGGCAGAGATGCTGGAAGGGACTAGACAGGATGATTTCCAGCTAACAATGAAGATATTTGGACTGAATATATAAATCAATAGTCTTTCTTTCTGCTTTAAAAAGACTGAATCCCTCTCTCTCTCTCTCAGATAAGACTCACTCAGAATTAGCCGGCACACTGCACACAATAGATGATAAATATTACAAAGTCGCAAAGTCAATCCTCTCATTTCGGGTGGAGTCTCGCCATGACAGCTGACTTAATTAAACTGATGTCTTGTCTCTCCACCCTCCACCTGACAGGCCATCAATTCACAAGGGGAAGACACGTGATCGTTTCCTATAGCACAATGACAGCATGACTCTAATTTATCAACAATGCATGTGAGCGATGACCAACATTTTTACAGCCGTGATACTGCTGCCTCACTGCAACAATGGCATGTGGTTTTTGGCTGGATCAAAGATGACCAGTGAATATAAGTTACTACTAGACCTTTTTTCTAAACTTTTGGAAACAAATGAAAACTTAAATTCATTCATAGTGAATAGAAGGAAGCCATGTTGTTCCTTAGGGCCTTTGGTCACCAATAATGTTGTCTGACTTCCTCATCGCTCTGTATTTGTAGATAACTTCCATAGTTGGTAAAGTTACAGTGCACTAGCTGGCTCTTTTTATTCCTCAATAACATTGCCAAATCAGCAGATGCTGCAGAAGGTTAAAACAATTTTAATAAAAAGCACTGTAAATCGTGTGGGCCGTCAAAGGATAATGCTGGAAGGACAAAATGTTGAAGTTTGAATTTCTTCGCTCTTTCAGAATGAACAGGCAGGAACATTAGTTTTGTACTCAACATTACACAGGTACAGGAACTGACTATTCTGTCCAGGCTTCGTCCTCTAAGACTGCTGCTAGTTGTTGTAAGGGCAAAGCGGGGACGTGATGCATGTAGACGCATCACAGCTCATTTTAATATATCATAAGCTCAGCGATGTCACAGAGGATGTATATTACCTAACAGTCAGCACGGGGGAATGAAAACAATAAAACAAGATGAAGCCTGCCGCTGCGAGGAGTGAGGACGGTAACAGCTCAGCCCTGAGCAAGGTGGGCCAGGAAACGGCTCTTCATGCTCAAGAGTGAGGAAAAAGCGCACAGTTCAACGCCTGAAATAAAAACCACTCTGACAAAGCACTCAACACAGAGTGAGTCAGAAAAACAAGAGACATCCCGCGGACAGAAATAAATGAGCGAACATCAGAGTTAATGGCTAATTACAAGAGTTATAATTATAAACCATTTTTGAATTTTAAATCAAACCTCTTAAGGTATGACTGAAAAGTTTTGTCCAGGCTTTTCAGTTTTTCAGTCAAAAGTAGCTCATACCAGATAATGTGCTGTCTTAGTACAAGAAATATAATTGGCATCGGTGCAGAAAATTGCAAATGAACATTTAATACCATAATAGGACAAATAAGATGAGAATAGACTATTTCCATAATAGACATGGCCACTGTGCTTGTAACAGTCTGCCTATAATATAGTGAACAGTGAAGCTTTTTTTACTTAATCTTGTCCTTAACTTGGCCAGTGTCCTGATGGTCCTCATGCACATCACACCTCTTTCAAAAGTGACAAATACAAATTCATTTTACGACCTCGGGAAGACCCCCTCCGCCCCCCCGTGCAGGAATGTGTCGTCTACTGCTCAAAGGCCGTTTGTAAAAAAAAAAAAATCGTTGTGACCTGCAAATATCATGTTTGGGCTCAACAAAAAACACAAGGGTGCAAAAAGCTCACAGGAATATTTCAGTAATGAGGATCATAAATTTTAGTTGCTACTGTTGTCACAGATGAGTCACTGAGCCCAGCAGATGATGTGAATTACAGCCACGCAGAGGACAGGCAAGAAGTTAGACAAGTTAGGTTGGTTAATAAAACTGTGCTGCTTCATTCTCTTCATCCTCTTCGATGGCATGTATATGTGATGCCATGATGCTCACACTATCTCATTTCTCAGACCTTTTTATATTCCTCTTTTTTCTCAGACTTCCCATTAATGCAAACTCAAAACCTCCTCCATGTTCATCTCGTCTTAATAATTTCAGTATAATCATAATCTATTTGAAAGGCATTCATTCCATTAGTACAAAAACAGACTCACCACCAAGCTGCTCTGAGTTTCTCTTCTCTCTTCTCTTTTCATCCACCTGTTAACTCCCATCTGTTCACTTTTTACTGATCGGTGTTACGTCAACACCAGCAGATTTTTCACAATAAAAGAGCTTCAAGGCTCCAGACTACTGGTGAACTTTTAATGTGGAAAAATACAGGCAGTACTGCATTGATGGCAGTTAAACACACTGGGATTAATTGGTGTATGGAACTATATTAGTCCTGTGCATATGATGCTAAATTTACCATGCAAGATTCATTGTAGTAGGCTACAGGTAATTTCACTTTGACTGTAAATGTTGAATTTGCATCAGCATCATCCAAACATATCAAGTTGTAACAGGCAGTCCGAATTACAGACACCCTTAACTCATAAATTAGATGGAGACAAGCAGTATGAAGGAGGCGTAGGGCAGAAAATACCACAGAGAGGAAGTCTACACGGAGTTGTCTATGATGTCAATCCCTCCAGCAAAATAAAAAATATCCAGTGTTATCAGGGTTGCAGCTTTAAAACCCATTTCAAAACTTTATTTCCTCATGAGAGGCCACCAGTGCTCAGCGTTATATCTGCAGAGTGTGAGAGAGAGACACGTTCTGTTCTTTAATGTGCTGAAGGCAAAGAGAAGAGGAAAAAAAGGGAAAAATAAAGAGAATCAGCCAAGAATCAGCTCATCAGTAAGAGCAGCAGAAGCAGACTTGCGTAACCTGGTGAATGGAGTCATGAAGTGTGTTTCCCTGTGAGTGTAAATTGGTGTCATGCTGCAGGGAGGAAATATTTCTATGGCAGCTTTCCTAGAAAACATTCTATTCATCTTCGATTTTTTTTTCAGGTTCTCACCCATGACAAGTTTTTTTTTTCTTCTTCAGTCTTCAATGCAAGCTTTTGGCTTCTATTTTGCCCCTTTTTTCTCAAATGCCAAACAGACAGGAGTAATAAATAAAAATAAAATATATATATATCAGTGACTTTCCCCAAGGGACGAAAAGAAGACTGAACGAGGGGTTTTGCCATTTATACTTTCACCTTAGACTACCAGGTTCAAAGTCAAGTCTGCAGGGTCAGCAGCCTTATTAGTCACACATGCTAGCGTGTAGGGTGTTACAGACTCCCACAGCACACTGTTAATGTTGACTCACTCCTCCTACATTAGCGTACATGCCTCATTTGCCAATTTTGTGCATTTTGTTCTGCATTACTAGAGGATGTCCAGAACATGAAAGAGATATTGTGAGAGAGGTGTGAAGAGAGCTCCAGGAATTTTCCACCTGAACGCAAACTTTAAAGAAAGAGAGGGGAAAAAAAAAACCTGACCAGTAGTCAAAGTGCCAAAACTAAAGATAACATCCGCCTCGGGGGAATGTGTGGCTTTCGGAGGCCTAGTTGTTAACCTCTGGCCTTTGTACCTCTCTCTTGTCTGTGATGAGGTTGCAGGCTGACATTTCTTGGAAATTTGTGATGACTGGGCCCTGGGAGATCAAGAAAACAGAGTCTGGGCTGAGATCTGAGTTAAGCTGACCTCAGACAAACAGAATAAAAAATGAAAAAAAGTTTCATGTCTGGAGTATGAATGAGCTGGAAACAAACAAACAACTCCTTGATTTCATAGTGTCAACATTCAGAGTCATTATCACGCATTACTTGAGCTACTCACTTTATAAATTAAGTGTCCCTGATTAAGCTGATATGAGTTTCCATGGTATAATTTCATTATAGTTAATGTTTTAGTTCATCAACTTGAGAAGAAGCCAGAAGCCTTAATCTTGAAAGATCTCAATGATCAAGAGAGCTGCCAAATGTGGGCTGAGTTAACTTAATGCTTAAATTTAAACCTCCATCAGAACTGACACGTATGCTGTATCCATTTCAGAATATATTAAGAAGGCTTATACTGTGCACTTGGAAAAGTATTATAACAATTTATAGATAATATGTAGTTATTTCCCTCTCTTTTTCACTGCTCATCAGGAGAATCGTGGTTCTTATCCGGTATGGCAGAGTCTTTGTGTGTGTGTGTGTGTGTGTGTGTGTGTATGTGTGTGAGAGAGAGAGAGGAGTATGTCCTCAAAGTTCTCGTCTTCATGAAGTTAAATCTGTTTCCAATATCTTGTCACCAGCAGGTCTACATCTGGTCTGTGAGCAATTTAAAATCAGATAAAGCTTTGTATTTTCCCATTATTTTCTTATTATTTGATACCCTCTAAATCCCCCCCCCTTATTTGGTAAATTCAAAGTGTCAATTGGGGGGATTTTAATTCAATAAAATCATACTTTAATTACAGATTTCAACAACAACTCGACCATCGCACACACGGAAATTACCTGTTGGAATGATTCTCATCTAAATTTGTCCTAATAGAGGCAACATGTTTCATTCCCAAGAAGACTTAAGGCTGTCACTGCTGCCAAAGATGCTCTAAGTACAAAGCGAAAGTCAGTCCTCTATTTTTAATACATTTATTAAACACCCCAAAAACCTGTTTGTGCTTTGTCCCAGTGGAGTACTACGTGTGGATGGATGACAAATTTAAAAAAAACAGACTCCATTTTAAGATTAGCCTGAAACATAGCAAATTGTGGAAAACTTGAAAGGGTCTGCAAACTTTCCGAACGCACCGTGTCTCAAGCTGTCAGGAGAATGTTTCACCGAGGATCCTGGCAACAACATTTGTCCAAGAGCTCTTTTTAAGAACAATACTGAGACTGCATTTTTTCCCCATAAAAGTACTGGAGGTGGCAAGTTTTTCTTTATTAACATTTATTTGATGCGGCGCAGGCAACATTTTTGACTGAAAGAAAGAAGAAATGATCAAGAAAGCACATATATATTCATATGAGTGTGGCCTATTAATGCGAACCAAGATTGGAACGAATGCTGTGATTGTTTCCAGTTTGTCTAAGATAAATGTTTCTTTCCCTTCAAGGAAGATAGATTTTTCTTTGGTTTTATAAGCTGGCTCTTTGTAATGAGATCAAATGGATTATTGCTTTTATTTTGAGTCCTCTCATCTGATTCGACACACACACACAAACACACATTTCACACAGTGCAGGGCTGTTGCTATAAAAGGACAACCTGGCGCAATCTTTACAATCTCACCATGTCTATCTTGGCTTTGGCAGCTCCTTCGAGATTCACACTTCACTGACTACTCCAGCCAGAAAGCTTTGGAAAGACAATTGCGCTGCCCAACAGTGTGCAGTGTTGTCATTGTGGTTGGTTGTTGAGTAGCTGAAAAATCTCTCAACAGCTCCGTCTTTAAATCTAAAATAAAGTCCCCTGCTGGGTGTCTGCACCGGTGGAGTTGTGACCACAAACTGCTTCTTTCTTTTTCCTCCATGAAAATAAAACACAGCCATAATCCAAGTGCAAAGAGTGCAAGTCTTTCGATCCTCGATGGTGATGACGAAATTGGCTAGGGCAGAGCTAATGAAGGAAAGTCTACGTCACCTTAATCGCACATGCATACATTTAGACAACACATGCCTACGTGAACCTGATAGCACCATATTTCATACGATCATCACCTTCAGAGGGGAAAAAAAAGCAATGAAGCTTGTGAACATATCATTTCATGAACCATTAGGGCCCTATCATGACCAACAGGTTGTTCACCTCAGCCATTAAATGTCTCCTCTCATGTGAGTCATAACGGGGAGACTATCTGCAAAAACACTTAACTGTGCACCCCCCCTCTATTTTTGCTCTTGAATATCTCTTTCAGGCCCTTGATCTCTTTTTTTTCTTTCTTCTTTCTCTCTCTCTCTTTCTACATTCTTCTTCATCTTCCTCATCAATTTTCTTCCCTTCTATCACCAACATGCAGTTATGAATGACACATCTATCACTTTCCCTTCTATCTCTGCTTAACAGCCTTAGGCTACCTTTCATATTTGGTTTCGGAAATGCAAAAACACGTATATTCACGTCCTAACTAAATAGTTTAAGTAACGGTTGAATGTATCTTAACTGAAAATCTTTGATGGCAGACGTATGACGGAAGAATACAGCCAGTGCACACGCAGAACTTACAAATACGATGCAAAACTGTTCATTCAGTCAGCGCAGCACATGGAACTCGGTGACCCCTTTCAAGGCCCTCCCTCATCATTTAAGTCTGCCGAGTGGGAACAATTCACTTTTGCAGTCAACTATATTGACGTCAGACAGAGACGACGAGTTTTGTGTTTCGCCCCTGCAGATACCGTTTATACCTGACATTTAAAGTGTGTCCGTCCTTCTACATAAAGTCTGCACTTCGTGAAGCGCAACTTGCACATACCTCATTTTGAAAGGATCACAACTTTTTCAACTTATGTGGCTTTTTCTTGGTGCATTTGGAGAATGAGGCTGGTTCATTCAGCAGCAACGTCTCCTTACTTTTCAGATTTATGGTATAACAGCATCTGTGATACAGCAATTAAGTGCAGCGCTTTCATTTCAGCTGGTATCAGTGCAGGACTCCTTCAGAGGAATTTATAGAGGCAAAACCTCAGTCAGTCTGAAGCCTCCAGACAGAGAATATATGATAACATGGTTTTGGGTGTTTTTCCAAATACCACTATTTGAGGGCTAAGACCACAGTGTGCCATGGTAGTATTCATTAACTACTCTATAACATGCTTCCTCTGTGTATTTATTCACATGGCTTTTGAATTAGCGGTTGATCTACAGTGCAATTAGGCCAATAATAAGTTTCCCCTGAGGGAACAATAACATAAAACAGAATCAGGACTACTGCAGTGTACGTGTTTCCTGCAGACTGTACAAGTTAAAGTGCACTCTACTTTGTACACGTCTTCAAAGCGAAAGTATTATGCGAAAATAGTGCGTTGTCTTTTTATTGTATAATGTTACAAATCACTGATGCAGATTCAGAAGGCCGGATTTTCAGCGCTGCTACCATGTTAAAGACTTTCTGGCAAGATTAATAGCTGCAAGTATGCTGGATTTTAACGTTGCTTTAATTGATCAGATCAGTCCGATGGCGACCTGACGTCCTCATCAATGATGGAGCAGTTCCAGAAGGGAATCCCAATTGTGAATAGACACTACAGAGCAGCGGATGAAAGCAACACATGACAGCAGCACAAGGTTCAACCTGAGTGCATAAGCAAAGATGGATGATGCAACCTGTATTTATGAGATCAAGAGAGTGAAGATGAAGGAGAGAGAGAGAGAGAGAGAGAGAGAGAGAGAGAGAGAGAAAGTAAAAGAGATGGAGAGGAGGTGGCGAGGGGGAAGACGAGAGGGGGAAAGTAATCAGCGGTGACGTGAAAACATCGGGGCGACAGACTGCACTTGAAGGTCTTTTCTGTTGTGTGAGTTAATGAGATGATTGTTGTTGTCATGCACCTTGTTAGACCAAGAGAAGGTACGCTCAACCAAAGTGGCTCGTAGGAACGACACGATGATGACTCCAAGATGACTGACATGACACTATGTGTGTGTATGTGTGTGTGACGTGTATATGTACGTTATGCGCGCTCGGCCGCATCTCCTCATGAATTCCATACGCAGGCGTGTGCGCTTACACCTGTTAATACCCTCAGGGCGTGTGTGTCCAGTGTTTGCATGAGCATATACGGTACTTCTCACAGGGAGCGGGGCTTGTTCAGACCTGTGAAAATATTTTTGTTTTAGTTAAGTCCTCGGTTGCAGTTGTGTAAACTGGCTGGTCTGACGCTGAGACAGCCTGAAAAGTGGGCACTGTGTGCACAATAAAGCCAAAACATACATGGGAGCTGCTTTTTATAGTCTGATTGTATTCAAAATGTGTTTAACAAGATTATGTGGCTGTTACATGATATGTTGATGTGTGCATGCGTGTGAATGGGGTTTTGTGCCCTTGTTTTTATCTAAAATTTCCCTCATTCGGGGGGATGTAGGGAGAATCATTTTACTGCCATGCAATTTGATTTCACGTTGTCTTTTTTCTTTTTTTTAGATGCTTTTAGGATTTAAACTGACAACCTGCCAGTCACAAGACTACCTCGCTAAGCTCTTAGCTACCGCATGTACACGTGTGTGCTGACTTGTGTGTGAAAGTGCTCATGCATTCCTGTGCCTGTGAATTTCTGTGTGCATAAAAAAGCGGGTGTGTACATTCTATAATGTCTTTGTGATGTTAATGTTTGAACATGCATGTATGTTTCATGCTTCTTTGTATATAAGAATAGGTTTAACTGGGTTCAGACTCGCTGCCCTTCCTCAACCTCTCATTCAAACATCCATCAGACTCTCTCTTGCTTTTCTTGACATTCTCTGTTCTCCTCTGTGGCATTTGTCATGTTGTTTGTACAAAGCACTGTAAGATCCATTTTATAATATATTTTATTATTTACTAGTAAGAACTTTTTTTTCAGATTTTATTTTACAAAGTCTTGATCAATTAAAACAGATTCTCCTGGATTTTATGTGTTTTTGTGTGTCCCCCAACTAATTTTCACTGAAGTACATATCAAAGAAGGATATCTGATAAAATGTGAAAAAAGGTTTAAAAAAAATGCTGATTATTTCTCAGTATTTCTCAGAGTAGTTACACACAATAGATCATTAAATTGTACTGATCGGGCACCTTAAATGATTAAAAGTTTAAAAAAAACATTCACACCGATTTTATTTTAGTTTTATATTTGACCTATTATTTAGTCTTTAAAATAAATCCTGCTAAATTATCAGCACAATTGTGTCAGCAACAGTGTGAATCTGTTGTTGACTTTTGAAACGAAAACCGTAAATAACAGGCCCTAAAGCACCTGAGAGGAAAAACACGGGTTAACTTCACGTTCATATTGTGATATTTAGCTCTTTCCCACTCACAGTGAGCTGGGCCGGATCTGCCGCGTGTCCTGCTCTCCATCGTTGCTAGTCAGGCTGTGTCTCGGGGTTCGACCTTGGCTGCTGTTGCTACTGCTGCTGCTGTTACAGTTGGCAGAGGAGGAAACCGGCTGCTGCAGCTCGGCAACTGTGCCGATGACAACGCTGTTTCTCTTTTCACCTACAAGGATAAAGCGCGAGTTACAAAGGTTTGGGTGTTTCCAGACAGAGAAATGTTTGTTTGGCAGGTGCACATTTTTGCACTATGAACATCTTCTGACTATAAACTAACAAATTCAAAGCACATCGGACCACTGGCAATCAGATTTTTATGTTTTTCAACAAAAAGTGGATTTTGTAGACTTCATTTTCTCCAAGCAACACAAAGCAGGAGCGAGTCAACTCAAGCCATCAGCACGTTTTATTATTTTCATTAGGGTGGTTCAGCTCACCTTTCTGGGAGTGTGTTGGGGTGTGGAAGAGCGTGAGGGGCCTCTCACTGCAGGACGGGGCTTTGCTCTCGGCGCTTCTCCTCCGGGACAGGTTGGGCTGCATGTTGGCAGAACCGCCTGCAGAACTCGGCACCTCCCCGAATATCTGCACAAACAAGACAGACAGTCGAGTGCGAGTGCAGTCAAAGAAACGATATATTACATAACGTGTGCACAGAATGTTCTCCCTGCAGTAGAACAATTTATGATCTTCTGCAGGGGCCAATTAAATTATCTTATCACACTTTGCGGCATAGACAAATACTTAAACTTTACGCCTGTGCAGCATTGCCATTTAATAGCAAAATAATACCAAGGAAAAATAGTTTTAGTAGTCCCATGATTAACTTTATGACAATTTGCCTTTCTGCTCTGATGAAAAGTGAAATCGTCTAACGTGAGCAGATGCATCTACTATTAATTCCTGAATTAATGCTACTGAATTGAAGACGCTGCAGATCAGACTTTACTTAACAAGGCTGACAAAGCTGTTGTGTCGTAGACGTCGTTTAACTGGGAGTAATTACATACAGTATGAGGAAATTTAACAACAAGGGACATCTGTGGGCTTCAATCCACAACTTGTGCTTTGATCGTGACACTGAAATTTATTTCTAACGTCTTGAAGCCCAATTTAGGCAAGATGGAAAAAAAAATCCTGTGGGATAAAAATAAAGATTCAAGTTTTTTTTTCCTCTCTTCCTCCCAATTGCGTATCTGTACATGTCTTTCGAATAGTTTTTTTCTGCCAAAAAATGCTGCTCTGCTTTCTTATCTCAAGTCAAACATTATCGTCCACATATCCATTCATCTGTCATTGCCCTTCCTCTGCTTTTTTGGCCAGCTCCACACCCATCGCTCCACTCAAGAAGGAAAATGGGGAAAAACAGATTAAAAAAAAAACAGATTTGAGAGCTGGAGAAGCCATTACAAAACACTGGATTTGTTTGTTTGCCGAAAAAAGCAATAAAATGTAATAAGCACAATCACATGAAGCCTACAAATGTTTCAGTACAGTACGGTATATCACAAAGCTCGATTGAGCCTTTTCAGCATTGTATACAGGTAAATTAAATCTTTTCATTTTGAAAAGAGAATAAAAAAGTGCTTCACCCAAGATTGAGATCGCAATCAGAACACAAAATGGACAAAATGTTTGACAAATGGAGCTAATCATCTTTTTATTTGTGGAGAGAGGGCAGATTTGTGAGGCGCATTCCACAATCCATCTGCACAGAAGACGACAGCGACACGTGGACTGTGGTGAGATCTCTTTAAAGGAAGCAGAGCCGCTCCATCACAGTGTTTGTACTCATTCATTTTTATATTCCTGCGTGCACACAGGTGTGACGTGTCATTTATCTGGCCATCTGATAGTTTGTTTCCTTCGCTGGCTGAACGCACAGCGTGTGCACAATACTGGGGTCTCAAACAGTCAGTCTGATTTGCCTGTTGCCATGGTGACATCTGTAAGCAGCTTGACCTGCCAATAAGCTGCTTGGATCTAAAGAGGAAAGTGGCTTTAAGTTTATATAGAGTATATAATGTTATCGTGTGTGTATGTGTGTTGTGTGTGTGTGTTTATTCATGCAAATGTGTGTGTGTCTGTGTGTGTGTGCAGCGAGGGCTTGTTCAAGTGCTTGTTAGAAACGGTTAGGTGTTTGTTTTAATGGTCGTTTTAATGCACAATTACACAAAAGTTAATCTCCTCGACAAAGCCGAGGGATTCATGTAATCCTCAACCACGTCATCAAACTCAGCTGGTTTGCATACGCGCTCCCGCCCCCTTACCCGCTCGTGGTGCTCGATGAGGATCTCCACTACAATGTTCTGGAACTTGATGTCCATGATGGCCGCCACCGTCTCCTCCTGTGGGCGGAGCAGAGTCGGGCCGAAGACCACACCCAGGTTGGCGACGGTCATCAGGTTCTGCTGGTGGTGACTGGCCACACTGTTCGGGGACGGGAGGGGAGGGGAGAGGGGGAGTAGTGAGAATTTCCACCCGATTACAAAGAATTCTTTCAGCTCGTGGTTTTACAGCTTGAGGCGTTAGCATTTTGTTTCAGTGTCACCACTACCATCCCCCAGCAGCAGCAGGCGGTTGTTTTTTTTGTTTTTTTTGTGGCAAAAACTCACGTCATGGCACCTGTCCAGATAAAAATAGCAACGGGCATGTAAATTTTATTTTAGCTGCTACAGAACCAGATATTTCCCGAATGGAGTTGATGAGTGGGTATTGTGCCGACATTAATCAGGTTGCCTTTAACACGACTACAGATAACAGTAAACTGACTTTTTTTCGGTTATTTTTCACCATAACAACGTAATGAGTTAATATGACAATGTTGTGTTTGCATTTTGTTCTGCTGCCCCCAGGAGGTAAAAAAAAACAACCTAATATTAATTTATCTACAGATTTGAATGGCATTGGATATTGAATCAGACTGCCATAGCAATCAGTAGTTAAGAAAAAAATATTAGAGACAGCAGTCAAGTTTCTTTTAGAATATATATATATATAAAAAAAATCTCTAAACTGGCACAAGGTCTATTTTCCCTTCAACGAGGGAAAAACTCTCCTTGGCGAAATAATTGAAGTGGTAAGAGAAGGAAATGCACAATTTTCTAGACTGAATGTTCTTATCGTTCAGAGTGTAATGGAGATCAACATCAACATCCCAACAGGACTCTCCCTTGAATGGCTGAGCTTTTAGTTGCACACCAGTCAACGACTTCAGATCTCTTCTGGCTCACCCCAAAGCGATCGACTCCCCATTACATGTCAGCCCTGAGGAACAGCCCGGAAGAGCAACAGCAAAGAATAATATCATCTGCAGGCCAGAGCATCGGCCAGGAAATCAGCAGATGCCCAGAGACCGGTTCACTTTCTCTGTTCATGCAGCTTCTATGCTCTATCAACATGTTATTCTTAATTGATTTCAAAGTGAGTGAGTTCTAAATGGGCGAGAAATTCATATCAAGGGTAGAAGAGAAAGCAACGGAGGGAAATTTGACTTGTAAATCCTCAAATGTACTAAACAATGGAGGGATGGACGGGGAGAACATCTCACTGAATGGGATGACGCCGTCTTGCATTCTCTCTCCATCAACATACTTTTTCTTTTCCCCCAAACCCAACTATTATCTGTTTATTTCTAAGTTTACCCAAAAAAAAGTGGCAGCTTAGTTTGTTTTCTCAAGTGGCAGAGGAGCCTTTTAGCGCATCTGGCAATGTTGTTTTTACATGGCACTGATGCCAATAAAGCTTTTGTCTGATCTGAACTGAAAGAGACAGAGAGCTGAAGTGTGTTCGCTGTGATCCAGCCATTCAACCTGCAAGGCCGGAGTAATCCACTAAGCCCAGGTAAAGACGCAGATCCTCAAAATACCTGCATTCGCTTGACTCATGTTGTATAAACATGGATGATGTCCCATTTGTCGCACATTATATCATGCCGCCGCTGTTGAAGAAAAGCCCGCCAAAGCCAGAGGGCTTAGATGTGGGTTTAGAGCAAAAACACAATGCCAGTCGGCTGCATTAGAAGAATAATTGCAGATAAGCCAACAGTGTCATGCCCTGCTTTTTGCTTATGGGCTGCAACAGCTTGTGGTTATGTAATCTACAGACAAACAAACGGGTTGATTTGCAAGTTTTCCGTGTATTGCTGCCTATGAAACGGTATTAAAATAGAATAAGAGAAAGAATAAAACTTAAGAGACAATTGTAAGGGGATGGCCTTCATTTGAAAAAACAAAAACATATTTGTCTTAAAACTGATTCCTTGAACTTAATCATCTGACACACTTAATAGCATCTGCCCTGCTGAAATGTCCTTGAGTAAAACACTGAGTTCTAATCAGCTCAGAGGGTGAGTAATATCCTATTACATCCCAATAAGCACTGATTTGGTGATTTGCAGGTCAAAAGATGTTAGATATAACACTGTTTCTGCAAAAACTCCTACACTTCCTAATATCCACAGGCAGAGCTGCCCCTGGACATTAACCCCGCTTTCCCTTCTAGGAATAAGTCTACAGGGAACTACATTTGGCCCGGTGACTGCTGAATGGGCTTCTATTTTAAGGACACATGGCCGTAATACACGCGGTCAAGAGATTACACAGAGCCCTAATCCTCCTTGAGGATGGACAACAACAAAAATCAAGCTTAGGAATATTACAGAAAGGGAAGCAGAAAAGAGAGTTGACTATTGCTATTAAGGCTACATAGTAAATGCTAAAATGAAATACTGTCTACACAATGTCTGGTAAAGAATAATAAGGTATGATTATTATCCATGTGTTACATTAGAAGTCGACCTACTTGGCCAGGTGTTTCATCAGCAGCTCCAGCATCTGTCTGTTCTTCTCGGGCAGCCGGTGCACCAGAGCGTGGATCTCTGTCACTCTGGCCTCTGGGTTGTCCAACTCTGGACAGAGACAGAGACAGAGACAAGCGTCACTTTCTTTATTGACACTTTATTGGCAAGATGAGTCAACTAAAATGTCTTCTGCTGTCCTGGAAGGCAACAAGGCAGAGTTTATTCTTGTTGCTACAGAGATGATACATGCAGCAAAGAGTGGTCATTGTGCGCACAGATCTTGGTGACCTTGGTGTATGGATGCATTTCATAACATTGGACTAAGACATGAAAAGCACTTAAAGAAAAATATATGTTTTTTTTTTCACATGTCAAATAACGTCATAGCTATTATATATAGCATATTAAGGTCATCAGAC
>JAOXYL010000078.1:15005897-15020612 GCA_028564955.1 Terapon puta
TGTACAAAAATATATATATATATATTTATATATATATATCTCTGTTTTTAGATTATGGGGATCAAACAAATTAAAAGGCATTTTGCACACTGAACTCCCAAGCAAAGCACGTGAAAAGAAACCACTCACTTGCAGCCTTGATGAAGCTCCTCTGGTACTGGTACGTCATGAGGGGCGCAGGCAGCATTCTGGAAACAGTCAGTGATGTCAGGTGCAGAACATGGAACAAGGGTTCATGGTATGCTGCTCTGAGAAAAATCAATAAATGTGAATAGTTCTGGATGAGCACTTGTTTAATTATGTTCTCCCTCTCATCTTTTTTTTTCTCCACCCTGCCAGCCTGCACCACTGGACATCAGTTTAATCGCTGCTGCCTGAGGAGTGTAATGGTTCCTGCTGGTTTTCAATGAGGCCTGACCTGAGGCTCTCATGCCATAATTGTGTGCATGTGCCGTGTGTGTGAGCGTGTGTGTGTGTGTGTACTGATGGGTATTTTTGTCCATTTATGTGCCAGCGAAGTATATAGTACATTCATTCAGGTACAGTGCATTGAGCACAGCTTGACCACCATGGCTCCTCTCTCTCCGTTCATGCGTTTCTCCCTCCACTCTGCCTATTCCTGGCCTCCCACAATCCTGGTCCTGCTCTCTTTACCAATCGTTGAGATGCTCTTGAGGAAGCAATTTATCCATCAACTACAATCAGCAGGTGACCAGAGTTTGTACTGGGAATGTATATTTGTGTGCAACTGTGTCAATATGAATTGGAAAAGGACCATCTGCACTACAAACAATGGCCTCTGAGAGTAAATAAAAGTTAGTAAAAAAGGTAAAACAGGATTAACAAGAAATTATAGCATATATTTTGTGAATACACAAGAAAAAAGACAATTTATTGATGTGAATCCAGGTCAGAGATCTGCTTTATATAAAAGGCAAAGGCTGAAAGCAGCAATATGTATTTATTTAAGTACTAAAAAAATGCAGTTATTTCAGATTGAGAGGAATAATTCAGTCATGGGATGAGCAGTCAATCCATTAACCGTGGGTCTTTGAGGTCAAACAATACTTGTAATCTTTGAATACTGATTCTGATTTGAACAGTGGGGGTACTTTCATAATAACTACAGCACCCTGTTTCAGGGGATCTTCCATTTTCATACTTTTCATGTGCATTTCTGTGAGACTTTTCATACAAACCTGAGATAGTGCTTGATAGCACTCGTGATAGTCTTAATCTCCCACTCTGGATTGTCCAGCTCCACATCAGCACACGTCTTAGGATCTGATACGAAGGTTAAAAAAGCAGCAGTGAAATTACAGGGGGGAAATGTATTTTATTTTCAGTTTTGACCAAATATGTGCATGTTTCTGTGTTTACCCATGGCGAGGCTTAGTAGCTTTTGTACTCTGGAGTTGACACCGACGATTCTGTACAAGCCCTGCTCATTGATACCTGTAGGAGAAGGGAGGGAGGAGGTTAGGTCCTGCCCATGTTCAAGGACATTCTGAACCAACCATAATATAATATTTATCTCCCTGCTTCATCATCTGAGTATTATACACATGCTGCATCAGACATTTCTGAAAATAAAGGTAAGGTACACCAGACTAGACTATTCAAAGAGAAAACAAATTGATAAACAAACGGTGTGACACTGCTCAGCAGCAACAATAATACTCAGATTGCATTTTATCATCAAGGGCATGGCAGCCAGCCAGGGTTACTGTAGTGACAAACTATTTTCATACATATCCCTCATGTAAAGAATAATATCCAGGCAACTTGAAAACACAAGGCCGTCATTACATGCAATCTAACGGTGAAAGTGTTGGCTGTGCGGTTAAAAGCAAACGAATATCCCATAATGGATGCACTTAACGCAGAGGATGAAAGGATGAGGTGTTGATACTGCACATGTGGACCTTTACCGTGACATTTCAGTGGAAAGTCTATAGATACGGACCTCCAGGTGCATCAGATGCATCTACTACACACTCACACACTCAGAGAAGGTTTAAATCCTGCTGATGGCCTTTGAAACCGGTTTCAAAACCCCCTCTGCAATGCCGTTAGTGTATGTAAATACGTGTCTACCAAGCACACACCTCACAGGTATTTATTTAAATTTCCCTCTTGTATGTGGCAAGTCTCTTGCAATGTAACATGTTTTTTTCATAAAAAGAAAAAGCACATCTAGTTTCTTGTAGCAACCGGTAGATTCAGTTGCTTGTTCTGTTTGTGGGAACAGCCACTGCTGCTGTGACGTTCACTGCATTTTAAACGACATTGTTGAGCCACTATTTCACCAGATGTGTCCAAGCAAATACTGACAGGCACCTTTTATTAACTCCTCCTTGTGGGAGTATTATCTGTAGATGCTCTTTTGATTACAGCTGTCAGTGATTGTTGATTTGTGACTTAGTATAATTAAATCATTTTATGATCAGCTTACTCCTTAACAAGCCAGCCAGCTGGTAACAACAGCTATCCAAGCCGACCTAGCTAATGAGGGGCATACAACAAGTAACTGTAAACTACTGTGGGGATAAGTGCTATATATTCTACTCTTATTAGTTTACTTTTTACCTATTCAAAGTGAATCTTAACCAGATTAAGATAATTGAATGTTTTTCTTTCACAAATGATACTGTTTCTTCCGGACTTTGACAGCTCGTCTTCACTATTTTGAATCCAGTTTCCTTGTTATTGTTTTTGGATTGGTACCACTTTCACAGTTCGTTTGCTTCCAGTAAAAACATGCCTGTCTGTCTGTCTGTCTGTCTTGTGTGTGTGTGTATGTGTTAGCTCACTGCCGAGCTGTGAACCCACATATATAGTATATATACATACGTAGGGTACATATTTTATTCAGTCAACTGTGTGTGATGTGGTGGTTTGTTGTGATTTATGCTTTCCTAACATGCCTAATGTCTTTCTCTATTCACTTTGTGAACTCATGAAAACATGAATTAATTTGACAAAATATCCATGTCATTTTGTGTTTGGTATAAATATTTAAGTTTTTAAGCATGGAGTATTAAAATTATCGTGTTTGATTAGCTACCTGTGCTCTATCATCCTTTACTAGGGCAAAGTGCTTCAACATCAAACCTTTTTCAACCTTCTCTTTTGTTAATATGCTCACAGAACTTCTAAATTTCATTTTATATGCTACATTTTAGAGCAACCATTTATGATTTTGTTTGGTCAGTAAAATGTCAGAAAATAGTGAAAGAGACCAATTAAGGTATCCTACTGGAAATCCAAAGTTGAACTTTCCAATTAACTTGTTTTATATGTGATGATGGCAGGAATCATATTGCTAGAACAACTTGACTCCCTCCCATGGTGAAAACAACAGGGTGTTAACACTGTACCTCGAGTCTCCAGTGCATAGATGAATTTCTTCATTACATTGAACCCAATTACATCAAGCTGGGCCACTGACGAAATGGAGAAGAACAGAATGAGAATGGGCAATTTCAGAAAAATGAGTCAGGAAAAAGAAAAAAAAACTTTGATTTACATTTGGATTGATTTTTAAAAATGAGATGAGCATCTATTTGAAAATGAAAACAGTGCTTAAATAGACATATTTGATTGAAAGGTTCAGATATAATTACACCAAAACAAAGCATAATATTATATTCATATATAAATTAAGAATCCATGCAATTTCATATAACACTATTTCTCACGTTAAATAATGCCATCCCTTTGAGTAAATGGACAAATAAAGCTACTTACTGCCTTCAGCCTGGTTGTCTTTGTTTAGATTATACACCTGCAAATAAAAAGAAAAGCACACCGAATCCATCAGCTAAAAATATTTAGGGCATTTTACTTCACTAAATGTTGTTATGCTATGTTCCTACATGTTCCTAATAGGCTGTCAATGCTTGTTAGAAAATACTGCTCATTCCAATTATCATAAAACCTCAACATTGGGTTACATTAGGATAATTAGGAGTACAAACAAATGTCACATTTATTGTTAGTCTTTAGTATCTGCATAACTTCGGTTTCCGTGGCAATGGTGAGCATATTTTTAGGTTACTTAAACCACCTTTATGTCCGACTGACAAGCTGCAGCAGATCTTTCCAAATGTGATTGTATTGCACATACACACACAAAAACACACTGTTTATTCAGGATAAACTAGACTTGGAGAAGCAGAGGTACGGCAACATTGCGTGGCTGCGGTCAGCGTTGAGTTTGCATCGGCTAAAAAGGTGGATGTACACAGCAGCAGCCTCAGAAGAGGGAAGTATTGATGACAGCAAGGTCAGGATGAGCATAAGTGAAAGATGAACTCGGACATTTCTTGTTTTCTTACGGATTGCCTGAGCTCAATCACTGCTTGTTCAATCTTGTGGTGGCTTTATGGATGATGACTACCTTTGCACATTTGTATGTAGACACGAGGATGAGGGACGTGTTGGGACATGAACATGTCTAAATAGGACTGTGGAAAGCAGCGCTACCACACACATCCAGCCTTGAGGCAAAAAAAAAAAAGTTATATATTAAGAAGGCGTTAGCAAGTGTTGGGGAGACTGGTTGTCAGTCAACTTTGCAATTAGGAACATAAAGACCAACATTATCTATGACATAATGGCTCTACGCCAGTGAATCCCAAACCTTTTTGGCATGTCATCCTTCAAATTAAGTGATGTGCACTTGCGACCTCTCAGCACAGGTTGCAAACTATATTTCAACACTTGCTGATTTTCCCTTTTGACCATGTGAGGCTTTTTTCTCCTCCTTTCCTAACCGAGTCACCCTACCAGTCCCAGCAGAACATCGGCATCTGACTTAATGTTTAAGTGACGCTTGTGCATGAGTCCATTAGCTTATCTCACTGTCAATCAACATAACAATAACCCCAGTCCCATTCATTCTAGTGGGGAATGAGTAACTTAACTTTGTTGCCAGTAATTCATTGGTTAAGGCCTTCGTAAAGTTTTCATATTCAAGGTCTTGACCGTATAAAGAAGAAGGAAAGGCTAGTTTGTTGGTATGATCTTAAGTCCATTCTTAGAAGAGTTATTCTAAGTAATTCTTTTTGTGGTACTTTGTTTTACCTTAACTTTAGCATTTTTTCATTATTTATTAATTATGAGGCTTTTGTATGGTGATATTTCCCATTTGTTTCACCAAAGACCTCAAAGATTACACTGATTTGTCAAGCGACTATGATATAATGAGCTTTCATATTTGACACCTTCACGCTTCAAGTAAATGCCCTTTACAGCTAATTTTGTGAATCTGAATTCCACATGCATGTAGATCTGATATTTTGTTGTTGACACCACGTACAGGACAAGCGCTGCTGAAAGATGACCAATGCATTAAAAAAAGTAATTTAATTTCTTTTTTTTTATGGTGACAATTTTAGCCCTGTCCCTCTCTCTGCTTCTGTCTCTCTCTCTCTCTGTCATCACATAAGAACAAAATGGTAACCGTGGTAACCTACTGGTTCTCTCCCATCCATGGCCTCCATCCACAACCTTCGGTCTTCTTCGGACAGAGCCTGCATGGTGATCACTCCCGGCCTTCACACACACACAGAATAACACATTACCTTGTGAAATATCAAGATCAGTAGCAGACATTGTAGGTCTGCTCAGTATTAGGAGTAATATACACTGACTAAAAATACTTGGAAAATATACAAAAGCCATGTATATTCATTTTTTAGGCGCTGGAGGCATATGGATACAGTATTACTTTACAGGAAAATCAGATGATCAACAACTTTTTCACCATAAAAGAATAAAAAAATGAGTATATATTATCTAGTATTTATTTTTATCTCATTACCATTATTTTTATCTTATCTTATATTCAGCCTTATAATTCACCCACTAATGAGGATTCAATTGGCTGAGTCATTTTACTGATGTAGGAAACCTTTACTATGAACAAACACATATCACCGACAAATGCACGCATGCGCGCGCACACACACGCACACACACACACACACACCGTCATTAGTCATGTCCATGCCAGTCTTCTATAGCTTTCCAATCAGCCCTGTACAGTCTGTCACTGCCGTCACCACTCACCTTCAGCTGTCACCAGAACAGCACAACAACCTCCTCCACACACACACACACGCCAATCCACACACCGTCCTTCAATCATGACACACCACCCAGCATATAATAACACTCGTCCACACACACTCAGAATGTCAAACCTGACATAATTCAATGCATTTACACCGGTCTGCGCAATAACAACACAAAATGTATGTGTAAACAAACCATTAGAGGAAAAGTCTTTACATGCTTTAGTATTCTGTTACACACTGAAGAGACAAACAAACACACTGCAACACACACACAAATACACACCGGCAATGAAAAATAAAGGCGCAATGGGGGAACTGGAAACAAGAGGGGGAGATGATGACAAGGTGAGTTGATTTGATGAGAGAAGGTTGAAGCTGAGGAGGAGTAGGCAGGAAGGGGGGGTGGGAGGGGTGGGGGTGGGTGGGGGGGTGAAGAGGAGGAGTGTAGGAAGCAAAGCACCACAGGGGGCCGAGCCTGAGAGGACAAACAGCCCTGGAGTCCCGTGTTTAGGTCCAAATCGACCGAGCGCCCCCATGTGTCTGTCAGCTGCAATTACACACCATTCAGACACTGAGCTGATCGGAGCAACGTAGCTGTAATTTGTAACATAAAGAGAGTTCACTGGTATCCATTTATCAAACTGTCAGATATTCCTGCTGCTGAATTCCATAATATTCTGCACGACAAGCAATGGAAAAGCTCTAAAAATGCTGAAAAAACGGACACATAAAACCATAACCATTGTATTACACTTACTGAGGCTACTAAAGACACAGCCTACGCCATGAATAAGAGATGACATGGGATAAAGTGAAACAATGTGAGAAGAAACCAGCTGGGAGGTGGTTTGGAGAGACACATGCAGCCGTATCACACACTCACTGACCTGTCCACAGCCTCCACATCAAAGCAGAACCTCTTTTCTATCGAGTCCGTCTTCCTCCTGGTGCAAGATTTGAGGGTGAAGCTCTCCTCCTCTCCCTGACAAAAGAGCATAAAAGAAGAAAGCGTCATAGTACATTAGTGTCATCTTCAAAGATGCATAACAGCAGGTAAGGCATCGAAATGAGATGCACACCTAGCTGTTATTAAGCAGCCATGAGAGATGCATCCTGAACCAACCGACTGTAGGAGTATTAACCATATTATGAATGACATAATGAGATGATGATGGATGTTTTCCTGGACAAGACTGAGACAGATTAAGCAGAATGCTAGGAGGTTTTTAAAGAGTCACTCTCCTTCCTCACATGCTGGAAAGCAACTGAAGCTAAGTAAGTAGTTCCAACTTGCCTAACTTCCAATTGGCCGCACATTAAGATAATTTTTGAACACTTGCAGTGTGAGATGGGCTCTGCAGGAGCTGGCTGACAAGAAACAAGCTTGAAATTGAAACAGTTGTATAAATAGGAACTGTGGTGGTGTCTTGGAGTTTTATAACATCTGAAAGGATTTGAGCATTACCTCATCACAGATTGAACTCTGTTACATACAGTTCAAAAGATGCTCAGGTCTTTAGCCACTTAACTAATGGGGTTCAGGTAACATCCATATGGCCAATTTTGGTAGTGCCATACATTACATACAAGTCATAATATTTAAACTAAAGTTGAGTGATATTCACTAAGGCCCAGAAGGCCAAAACATGTGGACATCAATTGATCTTAACTGCACTTGGACATACAAATACACACATTTTTATTTACAGATGTATGTCAATTTCCAGTAAAGCTTACTGCCTTCCATATAATGTCGATAACATGATTACTGTGTTTGTTTGTTTTTAAATCAATTTTCATTTCGTAAAGTATTATTAAAAGTATTTAAAGTATTATTGTACATATATTGTGTGTTAAAGCACCATGTTTACCATTCAGTACACATGCATGCTGTGTTGTTATCTTTTTAAGTTTTAAGTTTAACCTCTACGATGTGCTCTTGCTGTTTTGCTGTGTTGGTGCTGAAAGGCTTTCTGTGATGTTAAGTGCTTCTTCTTTAACTTCGTTTAAACACCCCGTGAGAAACCTCCAGAAAACAGGCTGGAACTTGTGCCAGCTTTGGGATATTCAGTGTGTAGGTGGGAGAGGGTGATAACAGATAACACTTTGAGAAAATAGTTGGAGGTATGCAGTTTACGCACAGTATCTTCAGCAACACTGCACTCATCCATTGAGGGTGTTGTTGTGGGAGAAATTGCTATCTCTGTCTCTCTGTGTGACTCTGCTGCTGCTATAAAACCAAACCGATGTTAAAAAAAAAAAGCTCCTTACACTCTTTCTGAAGAACTGACATGCTACTTGACATTTTTTCTGCTGATGATTTGAAACTGTTCAACAGTTTCCTATTGCTCTCGAAACTTGACTGTAGCCTCCTCCTGAAATATATCTTGTGACATCATGTTGTGCAGTGGGAATAATAAAAATACACTAAAACCCGCTGCTCTGAGAGAGCTTGTTGTGCTGAGCAGAGTGTGTTAATGAGAGCTGGAGAGCAGCCCAGTGGGATGGACTGGATGAGAACCAACTGCAAATCAGACAACATGATGATAGGCTGACAGAACACACAAAATAGATGTGTGTGCGTAATGTCGCCTCTATGCATGTGGAGCATTTGTGTGCCCTCGACTGCGTATGTTTCCCACCAACACGTGCAGACAGATGGATCACCTGGCTTTTAGTCACAGTTTAGATATTTCTTCTTATTAAACGGCTACTCACCATTTTACCTCCTGATTTCGGGTCAAATAGGACCATGGTGACCCTCTTGGGCTCACGATGGTATGTACAGTAGTACTTCACCCACGTAGATACAAATGAGCCTGAGGGAGAGAGAAAGACATGGAGGGAGATGAGGATGAAGAGGTTAAAAACAAAAACACAAGAAAAGATGGTAATGTCAAATGGTCAGAGAAGAACAGAGAAAAGGGTATGAGGGGGAGACAGGGTTAAGGCAAAATAGAAAAAAAAGGACGAGTCTTAGTCATGCCTGCTTTAGTGCTAGATGTTACCATGGTAACCGCACGCGGTCAGAACTGCTGTCACGTCTCCAGCAGATCAGACTTGACTTCGTCAATCGTAGATTCATTATGGATCGTTTGTTTTGTCGCTGTGACAGTGTGCGTGTGTGAGAGACAAACAACATGCACATATTGTGCCTACACACACATGCCCGCCTGCGCGCCCACTCACATGGTCATTCATGTTTCCATGGTAGTGCAACACTGTAAGTTGATGTCGAATCGTATCCTCATTGAAAGATTTCACAACAGGCATGTGCACATACACACAGACATACATACATACACACACACATGGACGGGGGTGAGACACGTACGCTTTTCCTGTACGAACAAGTATCCCTCCATGGTGTGCTGGCTGACACTCTTGTGCTCATGTGGATTCTCCTTCATCTTCCTCATCAGACTTTCCACCTCCGACCGCGTGCTCTCGAAGCGGTTCCTCGTCTGTCAACACAAACAGAGAGAAGCACACGCCTTAGGGCTTTTGGTTTGATCCTGAGTGGGCTTATCTTGCAACAAAAGCATGACTTATACTAATCTCACCTTCACCTGAATACAAAATAAAGAGCCCTACTGCAGATGAGACACAAGGAATGCTCATTGCTACAAGCTTTATAATTCACTCTACTCTCTAAATTGAAAGAAATAACTACTGTACACCAGCTCCCATCTTGTAGTGAGCCACTTGAGTGTCCTTTAAGACTCAAATGCAATTTCAGATGCCCCTTTGAGCAACTGCTGTGACCTTTGAATTTCTTTCAGCCTGCAGCCTTTTCACATTTGGAGGGTTATTTTCTCTTAGACATCTTCTTGAATGTTTCCCCAGTGTGCTAATGAGACAGCCCTGAAGACCCGGGATATAGCCGCCCTTTGAACTTTCATCATGAACTGAGGATGACGATTAAGAATATGAAATTACTCAAAAGGCAAATCTGAAGGATACTGCCACTTCTGACTAAAAGAATGAACACTTTGATTATTATTATTGCGCAAACAGATCTGGAGTGCAGTGCTAAAGGTTATGACGTTAGCTTGAGCTTTGTGTGTGCGTGTGTGTGTGTGTGTGTGACCTCACATTTTGTATGCTGATGGTGAGATCAGTCTTGAAGTGGTTGAAGTCCTTTGCCAGCTCATAGCCGTGGTGATAGTAGGTGAACAGTCCTTGGAGGAACGCCAGCAGCTGAGGGAAACAAAACGGGCGAGAAAGTGAAAGAGATGAAAGGACAAGAAGATAGATGAGGAAGGATTCAGAATAAATGTACGCGTGTGGGACGAGGGGAGCATAAGAATGTGGAGGAGTAAGAAGGTTGGGGATTTGGAGATGTGGAAGAGTAGGATGCAGAGGAAGAGGAGAAAAAGTGGACAGGTATACAGTATTTTCTTTAGCAGAACAAGACGTTATGAGAATTGAAGACACAGCCTATTTTCTATTTTCCTATAAAGTTTAAAGTCCAGTTTGGGTGATGTGTATGCAAAAAAAATTGTCTTGATTCCCTCAGTGTGCACCGACACCTCTAAACAGCTGTTTGTCAGCAACAGAAGACTGTGATTGTAATGGGCAGCAGTTCAATGTGGATACGTCAAAGCAAGTAAATGCAATACAGGCCGCTGCTAAAAAAGAACATGTGTGCAAAGAAACTTTGGGGAGAAGAAGAATTTTAAAATAATAAAAAAAGCAAGTGTCAGCTTACGGGCTCCACAAAGTCAAACATTTTCCTCTCTTGGACCTCCTGCACCTTGAAGACGTACTCCAGAGACACCTCATAGAAATGCTGCCGTACATTATCTACCTGGTTGTCCGCCTATAATGGGAAGGGAAGTGAAGAAAAAATTACTGGTGCTCATGGAAGAACATGAGAAATATCAGAAATCAGCTGAGAGGCGAAAGAGGGGTGTGAACTCTGACCTCATGTAGATGTGACTCTTTCTTCCTCGCTGAGAGGCTGAGGTGCTTCTCCAACACTGCACAATACTTCTCTGTCTCTTTGTCATATTTCTTCTTGGCTTCCTGTAACAGAGAGAAAACAAAGCAAAAAAAAATTAACTTTTCTTTCTTTCAGCAGCAGGTTTTTTAATAATGCGGTTTCATTTGATGTGAATCTCTTTTAGGTTTCACAACATCTTTCCCATTTTTTTCAGATTCAGTCCAATATGAATTTGTTCCTCCGGAGAGCACAGCTGCTTATTGAACAACAGACTGTTTCATCAGAGCTGAGATCACTGACAGAAGAGACAGACACATAAATGGATGATAAACCAGGGACTGATAGAGCAGGGTGTGTATTCCTCAATATTTCTGGAGTGAAAAAATGCTGAAAAGTGTCCAGGAAGATCAAGAGACACAAAAAAAGACAGAATGCAGGCAACTTTTCTGAACATGTCCATAATTATCTATCTATTTACTTTAGGATCATTAAACCTTTATCCAATGCAAGCCTGTAGATGGGGAGAGATATGAGGACATTAGTAAAGACAGACAGAGGGAAACAAGAGGAGAGAAGCGAACATATAAACAGAGGAGAGGCAGATCAGGGTGGGTCCCCTTCTGTCAGAGAGGCCCCGGGGTATTGTTACTGTACATCTGCCCCGGCCTGCTCATGTTTTTGTATTTCTTTATCCCAGACTCATTACGTGGCCGTGCTGCAGCTTCAGAAAGAAGCTCAATATTATGAGACAAACCGTAAGATTCTGAATATCTGGTTCATCAATCCTTCGGAGGTTTTTTTACCATGACAAACACCCACAATCGACTTTATTTGTAAACTATTTTATGAGCATTTAAGTCCATCAAGTAATATGTAAAAGTAAAATGTCAGACATTCAGAAAATATTCAGTTTACTGGGCTTTATTTCACAGTAAACTGAATATTCTGAGGGTCTGACCTGTTTGTAAAGGCTGTGTCAGTGTTTTTCTGCCTATTTTCAGCCATTTTCTGTCTGTTCTTACACTATCATTACATTACCCAGCAAATCGGTTAATAGTTAAAAATTGAAATAATTAAAATAATAGTTTGTAATGACAATTAAGTGACTAGTCATCCAAATGTGTCCAGTGGCAACTGTCACCAACAAACTCCAAGAGCGCACACCAGTGTTACCAAAACCTTTCATTTCCAGCTTTATTATACAGATGCTAGAAAGTATATATGCTGTATACCGAATGAGGATTGTTTATACCACAGAAGATACCCCTGTAATGTCTGTGCTTGTATTGGGGACTGATCATGAGCCTTTTTCATGGAAGGTATTTTGACACATGACAGTAGAAAAAACAAGGTGTAACTGATTTAATGAACACGCAGCCCGAGGCGTGCAGCTGAATTCCATTTCTTGTGTGTGCAGGCTCACTGTCATGACTTACTGCGACACTAAATGGAACAGAGACATTGTTAATGCTCTTAGTAACACATACTATAACAAGTCTGCGTGTCTGCTGTTAGGAAAACCAACTGGGGGTAATGCAGTAAATCAGTGAGCAGCACTGCTTTATGGATTTTTTGGACTGACAGTGCTTTTTGATGAAATGCTTTCATCTGTCATCTGTTGGATTCGTTGCATTCGCCAGCCTCGACGTTGCGTTATTTGTGTAAGTGTGAACACGTTTTTTCCTAACCCCTCATGGAAAGATATTAAAACTCCTGTGAAAATATCTTAAAAAATGCCTCGTCAGTCTGAACTCGGACAAGCCCATGATGTCAACCCCTGCCGCAGTCACATGACACAGGTGTTTCATTGCCAAGCCAGTTTCAACAGTACGAAGAGTCCTCGGGGCCAGAGGGGGGGAACAGACAGCAGCTGCAGAACACATCAGAGATGATGAACACTCCTCTAAACAAGGCCTCTGTTTCAAGTCTCTCTTTGACTTTTTCATATTTACTGTGGAAATCGTGCCTGAAAACACTGCTGCTGCAACCCTCCGCTGTGTGTCCCCCATGATGGTTTTCATGACATGATTGTGATTAAAAATACATTTTAAATACCAACTCAAGGAAGCTGGATTGCCAGACTTCATTTGTGAATGGAATTTGTGGGAAAATAAACAAATTACACAGTCACTATAAATATATTCTATCAATCACTAGGGTTTTTTTTATCGTTTTCTGCGAAAAAGTTCAAGGGGCATTTTAATCGGCTTTACTTTGCTACTTTCACCCTCGGCCAGCAGGTGGCAATCTCCCCCCAGCGTGACTGCTGATTTTCTTTTCCTTTCTGCATAAGAGTCAAGCAAATGAAATGTGTTGATACAGGATCGTGCACTGCCACCACACTGACTCATCACAGCTACAATCAACTTAGACTCCATGCACCACTGCTCCAACATGTCAACAATTACAAGGTTCGGAGCCAGGCAATGCATCATCACTCCCTGCATGTTTCGGCATAAAGCACATGGCATGAAACTTTCTGTAAACATTCACTTTATTGCCGCTTTTTTTTCACAGCAGTACCAAAGTTTGCAGTAAGCATTATTAAACACATACTTTACAAAGAAGCATCTGCTGTGACTTTAAACTGATGGCAACTCATTCGTATCATCCATTTTGCCAAACATTTCGACCCGCACAAGCTATTCTTGTCATAAAAGAACAGATACACCCCTTCATCACCACAATAATCAAGTCACATTATCATTCTGTGTGCTATTGCTGCTCAATAAATTGAAAGAAAAAAAAAGACTTTTGATAATAGAAATTATTACAGTAATTCTCCTCCTAAGGGTATTTACATTGGCCATTCTTCACAACTGGACCAAATTCATCATACTTTGATACACTACACACTACACTTTGATCTTTATGCTGAATGTGCTTATTCAGAGAGGTTTCTATTGTTGCTGCAGGACAGATGTGTTTGTTTTTATAAAAACATGGGCCTCACATTAACAGCTGTAGGTCCTTTGAGAGAGCCTCACGTTAGCCTTAAAAGCGGTGCTATTTTTTCCTGCAACCACATGTTTTAATTGCTTGTGCGACGTTTTCAAGACTCTGGCCACAATTTGATTTGCGTGAATTCCAACGGCGAATGAGATTAGGGCCTGGGGCCCTGGGCTGCCTTTAAATAAACGGTGTTAAACATATTTCCACTATTCTTGTCACCGTAACTCCTCGCGTCGCACGGCTGCCAGGTCTGGAGCTTTGGGACTAAGGTGAAACTGTGCCAGGCAAAGATGTTGTCAGTTCTTTTCGGGCTAAACTGGGATTAGTGCATCGCTCGCAGTGACCTAACCGCGCAGATTATGCGTTCACTTCTTAATCTGGCCACCATGTTAAATCAAACAATGACCTGGTATAAGGGGGTGGATTACCAGGGCATGCACTGATAACACGTTTAGTACCGCATGTATCTGGGGAACCCCCGTGGCTACTCATCTAGGTCCCATGGCTAATGACTGCACATGGTAAGTGCACCATGACCCGATGGAAGGATTTGACCATTAAGACATGGCATATTTATTACATGGGGCAAGGGATTACTGGAAAAAATGTACAGTATATTACTTATTACTTAGAGTTTGTTGTTAAAAGTCTACAGCACAAAAAACATATATAATGTTTGCATAGTAAATCTTGGGTGCTCCTGTTTACCTACTTTCTTGCTGTTACGTTCAATGT
>JAOXYL010000078.1:15107739-15117739 GCA_028564955.1 Terapon puta
CACAAATCAGACATGTTCCCAGAATGAAACTGGTTTTCCTTTGTCTGCCGCCCACTGGATCCTCCGTGCATTCCTGTCCAGACTGATGGCTCACAGGAAGCTGCCGTTGCTGTCCCACGTCCATCCCTCGCCATCTCCTCTCCTCCTGCCTCGTCTCCTTCCTCCGCCCGGCCTCTCATCTTTTTCCGACCTCCCATCATTTTATACTCCTCTCATCTCCTCCTCGTCTTCGTTTCACCTCCTTTCCTTTGATCTCCTCGCCACTCTGGTCTGTCCCCTTTTCTTCTCCGTCTTCCATGCTCCCGCCCTCACCTCTCATTTACCTCCCATTTTTCCCGCTCATCTGATCCCCTCATATTTCCTCCTTTTCCTCTACTCCTTTCCTCTCCTCTTGTCCTCCTGTACCTCATCTGAAGGTTTAATTTAAGCTTGTCATCAGGGTGTCGGTGTAAACTGAAGTTGGATACTGCTGATGCCGCAGCCATCACAACTTCTGGGGTGCTGATAGTTCGCCTGCAACACTGTTGGTCTCTATTTGTGCCTGTTTCACGTGAAAAAAAAAAAGTGTTTCGCTGAGTTTTTGGGGTTTTTTTTAACTCCACTGAGAGCAGATACAAATGTGCAAAAAGGAGAGAAAAAACATTTGGTTCACAGACAGTCTAAAAATGGGTAACATGTTGTGGATTTGGCATGGATTTCACCAATGTGTTATCTGGCTCAGGGACAGACTGGCTTCTAAATTCGACTTTAAAAACATTAAGGGTGCTAAATGTATCTTTTTTTAAAATATAATTTCTTCCAGTTTTTCTTTCAGTGATGGCCATTTTGTATGGTTGCTCGCTGTGTCACATTTAGCATTTAGAAAAATGATGAAAAAATGCATGGGAATAAAAACAAAACAAAAAAATTATGCATAACACAATTTACCGCACAACCACATACAGACACGGTCTATACAAAGAGTGTATAGCAAGTCTGTATGATTCCAAATTAACCATGTCATTAAGTCATGTTGTAGGTAACTCCATGTCACACAGCCATGGCAACATGGCAGGTCCAAACATGTTTTAAGCATCTCCTGGGAACTTTGTCAGGAAATGTAGTTTTTTTCTGTACAATTTGCAGCTTTTCTTCATTTGTTTGTGTTTCTTGTATTTGTGCTGTGTGTGTTTTTTTATGCTGCACACACATTACGCAATGAAGACTTACTTTCCTCAAGGCCACCATAATTTTGAAAATACGGTACTCTCCTTGGTCTTTAATACAAAGAAAACCGCAGCTCAGTCATGTTTTACAAAGTTGAATCACAGTCCACCTCATACTGTTCGTGTGAGTCAAGTTAATACTTACTCCACAGATTATCTTCAAAATCTATATTATTTTACTGAGACAAAATGTAAAGCAGTTTTTTCTTTCACATTTCAAATTTTATTTGTGGTTGCTATTATACTCACCAGGGTTTAACCTCTGTGCCCCACTAGTATCTGCCTACTAGTTCTTTAAATATACCATGAAAGTTCAAATGGGAAACTGTAATAACATGGTTTCAATAAAAACATTTCTTTTTTTCTACTGGAGGAGGCTGTTGGAAATTAATTAAACTAAATTTAGCCCAGTAATGTATGACTGTGTAATTTGAATACTTCCGGAGTATATGTGTCACCACGCTTAGAAGGCACACCGATGTTAGATAACTTTGCTTCTCCTGTCATCATGACACAATCAGCATATTGAAATTTGCTTTGCGGGTTTACACAGAAATGGTACAGCAAGCTTAAAACATACCAGTGCGTTGAATTCAAACGGGAGTTTGAACTTGTATGCATACATACTTCTGTGCATAATCAATCAGTCAGTGCTCGGGCCTGCAGACAAACAGGAAGAGACGGATAAGATAAAGAGAACTTCTGAGCTCTGTCTCAGGGAGAAAGAAGACATGCTTGTTTAGATACAAAAAAATACATTCATTAGTATTTTGCAATGTAATACAGCCGACTGTCTCATTTAAATGTTAATCTACGTTAAAGAAAAGGTCAAAGTGTTTACTATAACGGGTTACAAACAAGTATGTTTTCATGATCTGGAGCTGTCTTCGTTGCTGATGACTGACAGACATCTTTCACTTCTGACAGTCAGTGCTTGTGGCAGATAGTTTGCTCTGGTCACAAAGTAATATCTCAAATATGCAGATTTTAGCAGCAAGACTTTCTGCTCTGTTCAGTTAAAAAATTTTGGTTTTGACTTCGTGGCTGTCGTCTAAGCTGGAAGAACCCCCGCTGGGCGAAGGGAGGAAAGGAGAGCTCCGGTGGAAGTTGACCTTCGGCCTTTCTTCAGAGGAGTGACAGGACCCCGACTGCACTCCGACCTCCAGGGACCGACCAATCGCTGAAGCGTGACCTGCCGTCAGGGGCGTGGCCGCAAAGGACCTCGCTTCTCCTCTCCACCTCTCACATTCTGGACATTCCAAGTGTCGCTGTGAGCACATATCATCCAAGGCACCCCAGGGATGAACACACACACACACACACACACACACACACAAATATGCATACACCACACACATACAAGTAATTCAAGTTTTCCTTTTTCATGCTGTTGCTACTTTCACTTAAGTAAAAAATTTAAATGTTCCTTCATCTTACCCTACACACTCTCATATTTACCATTACATACTGTTTTCCGCTAATGTTTCAGGGCTTTACCATATTTTCTCACCTAAGATCTTTGATTCAGATACAGAAAATATTTTTAGACTTTATCAAAAAAAGGGAAAAAAAACATCAAACAGAGCCAGAGAATAGCTGACTCATGTCTAGAGTAGACTAAGGCAGCATCAGAGTTAGCCTACAGTGTCAAGAAAACAAAGTACTAAAGACGCAAAATAAGAAACATACAATATGCAGGGCATATCTGAAAAGTGCCTGAACCAGCAATAGAATCTCACAAAAGAATTAAACATCCCAAATGAAACTACTACAACTACTACTGCATTTGTTACGTTAAAGTTTCGACCAGAGTGTAAAAGTGCCCAACACGGAGATTCTCGATTAATCACGATTTCCAGATTTCGCCAAGAGCTGGTTTAACCTCAACCACGAGATCAAATGGAAAAACCACCAAAACCTTGGTTATCTTCCCCCCCCTTCTGAAAATCACGTGGATATTTGAAAATTTAGATACAAAGTTTAGCTCACACATGCTGTTTCTGTTTCTCTTCTATTTTTTTTTGTCTTTGATGTACCCAATTCCACTCACTGGGACAGGGATCATTAGCATTTCAACTAAATTTAAAAGTGAAAACTCTGTCGCTGTCTGTCGGTCTGCTTAGTTTGGCGTGTTCGTGAGTTTTAATAAGAGTGATGTGTATGTTTTGCGGCCGCCTGGTAAAAAAGCATTCACCCCATGTTGGTTGTTCTTTGCTATTTATGTATTTGTGCATATGACTACTTGGCACAAGGGTACCAAGGACAGACCCATCCTGTGTGCACGCATGTGTGTGTGTTTGTGTGCGTGTGTGAGCGCAGTAATGTGTTTTTTATTTGCCCTCCATGTGTGGTTCGGCTTAGAGCGGTGAAGTCCGTATCCCATTCTGTGGCGCTGGCTAACATCAGACTCAACACACACATCAACCATACACACGTATAGAAACATTCACCACTCTCTCTCTCTTTCTGTCTCTCACACACACGCGCACACACACACACAGTCTCAACACTGACCCAGACAGAACCAGACCAGGCTACACACTAATTACATGCCTGGAATTAGACATAATATCAGCCAGCCGGTTGAGTATGGAAACAACGAAGGAAGGCCAAGTAAGGGGTGTGTGTTCGCGTGTGTAACTTCTGCATACACTGTATGTTCATGAATGTTTTTGTATGTCATTCAGTGCATGTATAATTGAGTTCTTCCGTATCAGGAGGCAAAAATAAAGATCAGGGAGGGTCGGGTAGTGAAAGTTTTTCACGATATTTTTCATCATCTGTTCAGAGGAGAGTCTGCTGCTTTTGATCAGAATTTATCTACAGGAGAGAGTTTATCAGCAGGGTTTAAATGATGCTCAGTTCCAAAGATGCAAAGTGTTTTTGCCAGTGTTTTGACTAGTGTGGTATCCGGTGGTGGTTTCTATAGTGTCCGTGGAGAGAGGAGTGTCAGTCTGGGAGTGCTGCGACAGGACAATGTGTAGAGGATTTCAGCAGCATCATTTCAACCTTAGTGAACAAAACACCCAACTCTCATTTATTTATCTGTGCAATACAGACATTTGAAAGAGGTGTTGAAATCTTTTATGCAATTGCAATCAAAATATATGACTCCATGAACTATTTATTTTTCACAATCTAACGTCAGGAACAGAGAGAGAGAAATAAATAAAAGAGAAGATGATAAAACTAGTTTTCAAATTCATGAAGGGCGGCTGCTTTCAATATGGAGAAAGATAAGATAGGTCACTAATTCAGATTTCGGCAGATTCCCTTAAAGCGTTAACATGGTTTGGAAGAGGGCCAACATTATACACGAGAGAGTGACAACACGCTGTGTTACAGAGAGGGAAAGATCAATCAATCACCTAAACAAAGGCAAGATACTCTTCAGAAGGACATGTCGTTTACATATTACCCTGGAAGTACTTTTTCCTGTTTTTCATCCATAAGTACACTGCTGGTTTCCGGTACTGCCCTGATTTCAACAGAGCACATAAACAATATGAACAAGAAGAAATTGTAAAAAGTTTAAGCATCAACTCAGCCCAAGGCGCGTGATTCCCTCAAAGACCACCCATGCTAAAAATGTATCACAGCATTTTAATGAGATGGTTTTATTGATCCCTACAGGCAAATTCTTTCATCACTTTTCCACCAACCCAGGAAGTTCAGAGGTCAGGGTCAGTGACAGAGCAGCGCCCCTGCAGCTGACAAGGAGTCAGGGTCTCGCTCGAGAGCATTTCAGCAGGGCAGATGCTTGTCAGCATGGACACCATGTCTAGGTCATCCAGTGAAAATATAGTCTGCATGACCTCGAGGTCAGGGGTTTCCAAACCACGCATCCTCAAGTTGTCCCTGAGAATCAGCAGCAAAATGAAGTTGACAGATCTCCAAACATTTGTCACGTGTGTGAGCAGAAATGAACCAATCATACCTTAGAGAAATATTTGTTTTATAGTTTCCCCGAATGGAATGTAATTTTTTCCCACATATAAAAAATGTCTTTTCAGTCATTCACTGAGACAAACTTTACTTAATAAGAGTCTGAAGACTATTTGCAGTTATTTTGATATCATTATTTTTTAGGCTTATGCTCAGTGTAACACTCTTGCCTGTGACAGTATGGTTAAAAAAAGGCTGTGCTTACTGGCATATGTTACTTGAAGTTGTCTTAACTATGTCCCACCCAGAACAGGTGAGGCCACATTTCCTGGAGGCTGCCCAGAATTAAAAGAAACAACAGCGTCTGATGGGCTCTCTGCTGATCTGTGCAGACCGCTGATGAGGGACCAGGCCTTCTCTAACAATGGGTGTGACTATCTGGAGCCACAAAACCCATTTCCTCCTGCGTAAGCATGTCAAATTATTGGTCACGATTTTTCCTTCCAAAATGTCAGACACTCATGCAAAGCTTTTAAAGTAATGTGGAATAAAGTTGTGTAAAAGTCCACTACACTGGCAAAAGAATTGCCAGTAAAAGTAAAAACATTTTCTTTCCTGTAATGTTGTGATTTATCTGAATGCATTTTTAGTGTATACACTGATTAAAATGATAGATGGAAAACAGAAAAAAACACTACATTTCAACCCCCTCAAATAAAGTTTAAAATGAAACTTAAAACCATTCAGCCTACAGCAGAAACTCAATCTAACAAAATCGAGAATTTACTAATGCGTTTAAAGGGAGCACAAACATTAACAAAGTCACATAACCGCTGTAAGACCGGTCTGATAAGAATCATGAGGGTACCTTTGCCAGTTTCTGCATCTTTACTTTGACATATCTGTAGAACACATTGCTTCACTAACATTTTATTCACTGTAACTTGAATTTACAGGGGCTTTGAGGTAACTTGTGGCACATTAGTGATAAATAATGAAGTGAAACTGGTGTGTTTAGTTACAAGAAATCCACAGGGAAATTAGATTTCCCAACGTCTGCAACTATATATTTGATATTTTAAAAGTAACATAAGAGTTAGGATCTTGTTACAAAACAACCTGTTGTAAAATTCAAGGCAGCAGAGGCAGTGTAGATAATTTGGCCTCCATGTTGTTTTTCCTGTTCAGGAATTTTGGAGCTCTCTAATGGCTCTAAGTGAATTAGGTCTAATGTATCCTATTATGGTGCAATGAGGGCAGGCCAAAGTCATCAAACTCTTTATTTTGATGGATGTGGACACACAGACTCACACAACCACACGTACATGCTCCCCCAACCCCCCTCCCTACCTCTCTTACCACACACCTCTCCTGACTCCAAAGCACACAAACACACCTCCTGACGAGGCGGGCAGCAAGGAAGGAAGTCAATATTTGAGGAGTTGAAGCTACCTGGCCTCGTGGTCGAGATCCGCCTCTCACTTTAGGCAAACTATAGAGTTTTCTACAATGCAGCTCTCAGCTTGCTCAGTTTGAGAGTTCCTGTAGGTTATAACACATCCTAACATTTCCTAATTCTGTTACCGTTGGCCCCGAGCCTACAATTCTGTTTAAAGAAAAATCCACCCTTACGGTAACACTTAACAAAAACACAAGTGTTGGTACTCCGCTGCTGTGCCTCCCAGCCCCCACAGCCCAGTCAGATGAACTCAAGTACCCCTTCATCTTCATGACACATCATGTTCCCAGTATCATGAACTGATTGTAAATGAGATGTTATTTAAGACTACTAATTGTACAGATGTTTGGCTACTTTGCCCAAGCATGCATTTGCACTGCAGAAGCTAGAATCCACTACTTTTAGCTGCCTAAAGCTAAATTTCCACTGGACACAATGACTTGACTCGATTCAGCTCCATTCCCCTCAATTAAAGTCAATTCAACGTGCTTTTGGTGACAGGTACTTTTCTCCATTTCGTTTTCCACTCCAGATTGTAAACCATCAGTGTAGGTGGGATTCTGTTTTATTTTATTGTTAAAATCTATTTTCATATTCTTATTTTATTATTATTATTATTTTATTCTATGTCTTTGTTTGGTTTGCGCTGCTGTTAGGCCGTAAATTTCCCCACTGTGGGACAAAGGAAAGGAAATCTGAATCTGAATCATTGCAATGTCTTGAAACGAACCACTGTAACACAACACAACAAACATAAGCAAACAGCAAATGACAAAGCAGTAGCACAAACTAATGCTGCCTGCTTGGTGTTGCCTAGGAAGCTCGCTCATCGGGGCTCCATGAAGCAGTTGTCGTCAACACCCTGGGTTTACACAAGTTTAGTATGATTCTAGTGATGTGAGGACTCTCTGACCAAACAGCAGTCTCCAGTGTTTTAATGTTGGCTCAGCTCACCTGGAAAATCTCTACTATCCATGATGGAAAACCAAAAAGTAGTAGTTCCAGTATTTTTCAGTATTTCAGTGTTTTTAGTCATTTTAACAGATTGTTTAATTCTTTTAGTTCACTTTTTTTCATTATTAATTATTTGAACTCTTTATTGATTGTTAACTGCTCTCTATTAGTTCAACTATCTTAACCTGTTATCTATGGCTTTTAACTATCTCACTATTTCAACTATTCATCTGACCGCTGTTTCTGTTGGCCAACTAGCTTTCACACAACGGCAGCTATTATTGTAAATTTACTGAAGTTCAGCATCACACTAATCCCATTTGGTTGTTTTTTTCCCTCCCTAACTCAAATATGTGGATATATTTTCAAGTTTAGTTAAGTTTATTCGGTCTCCTCCTGGCAACTGCAGAGGCAACCTTGGTTGTAAATCAATGCTCTGCTGTATGTATGAAGAGTCTTTTTTATTCACATGTATAACTTAATCATAGACCATGGGGCATCACATTGAGATTTATTGTAGAAAAAGCTACAATGGCAAAAAAACTGATGATTTAACAGAAAGAAACCACAGGTCTGTAAACTGTTAAATCACACACTGATGATTCATGACATTGTGAGTGTTCAATTTAATCTGTCTATGCATCAACATCCTTTTGCAAATTTGACTAACAAAAACTCTGCCCCACACCCGGGAAGAACATCATCATGACCAAGCAGAGTTGTGGTGATTTGTTGGAACAGTCACCCTTCTGAACGCACCACAGGTCCAATGCCACACAGCCAGAAGATAGAATAGGATTTCTCAGTGTTCCTTAACAACACAAATATTTACAGGAAGCAAGTGAATGAAAGAAAACTCTAAAGAGAGATGGAATCATCTGAGGTTTTGAACGTCTGTATTCAATCTTCAATGCAGCAGTTTATTTTTTTCTTTATTGCCTCTGTTGTGTTACATCCATTAAACATGTGGTGGGGAAATGTTTAGGAACTGATGTTGAAACTATGAACTCTTGCCCTGCATATTCAGTTAAAACTATAACTTGTTGTTTACTGTATCTGTATAATAAATACCATATTTAGCAATTTAGCATGAAATTATGAGTGCCTTTTACCATTACTTTTAGTGTCACCATCACTTCTCAGCTTTTGTCCTACAGTTTTTTTGTTTCATGAGGAAAGCTGCGAGCATACAGACGTGGTGAAACTGGTGCGAAATGGGCTTTGAAGGCATTCAAAATCTTCGGGCTGTCGCACCGCATCTGCAGCACCACGCAGCTGTTAATTGGTGAGAGATGCGTATTGTGAAGTGTCGAAGATGTGTGTGTGTGTGTGTGGAGGGGGTGAAGTCGTGATGGCTTACCTGCAACAGGAAGCTTTTGATGTAAGCACTCTGTGGAGCAATCACAGTGATTTGCATTTAAGCACTGTCACCTCACACACACACACACACACACACACCAGCTTTTCTCAGGTTATTGTGTCTTGGGGACCGCCAGGAAATACAAGACTGACAGACACCAATAGATTAGTGAAGGACATCAAGTGATAGGCCTAAGTGATAGAAACGATTAGCATTGTAATTTGATTGAGAAAGAAACGTCTGCAGATTTGTCTGGACAAAACAATTGGGGCTGAGGTTAATAGTTCAACTGGAAAGTACAGTAGGAATTGGACTTAAAAAGATGCAAGTCCTTTAAAATACAAATAATTACTTTTTTGTTGGGCTTGCACAATGGTATGAGGGGGGAAAAAAACCTTTTAACATTAAATATGTGAAACTTCTCTGGAAGCAGATGGGGCTGTCCATTAGGATCCCGAGCTCACAGCAGTAGCCAGCAGATGTGGCAGGAAGGAAGGCTGGGAGGGAGGACTCTGGAGAGAAATCTAGGCCTTCCCTTCCGTGCATGTATGCCTGGATGATCACACCGACAAGAAATCTACAATTCAACAAGCACTTCATGTGGGCCGTGCCTGCGAGCCACGCAGCTGCGGACAGAAATCTGCAAGTATCTACAGTATGTGTCTTTGTGCATCTCCCTGTGTGTGTGTGTGTGTGTGTGTGTGTGTGTGTGTGTGAGTTAGTGAGAGAGAGGAGGAACAGAGATAAGAGATGTGAGGGAAAGGAAAGAGAGGCTGCCATGTAAGATTTATATATTTGTTGGTCTGCTATGAAAACTCCCATGCTTTTATAATGCGTATTTAAAGTTGCTGCTTTGAGTCGCTTCTTACGGAGAAGATCCCTGCAGACATTAAGTAAAACCATAAAGCCTTATTAACGGGTCTGTGCTGCATCATCTCCTTTTTATAAAGCTCGACAGCAGATATAATATTTGAGTGATACTAAAATTTGTAGCTTGCAGATGCTGTGTGTGGTAGAATCCGCATCAGATCAATAAAACAAGGAAGCAGGCAAGCAATGTGATTACAATAACCTCCTCAGTCTCCATTAGAGCCTATTTATAGTCATTTAAATGCATTGTGTGATTTTTATCTTTCA
>JAOXYL010000078.1:15131118-15133618 GCA_028564955.1 Terapon puta
TGATGAGTTTGTGTGTGTGTGTGTGTGTGTGTGTGTGTGTGTGTGTGTGTGTGTGTGTGTGTGTGTGTGTGTGTGTGCGTGTGTGCCTATGCGTGAGTTGGGGAGGGGTTCATGCCCATACGCACATGAGATCCTGTGCGGGTCTGCAGGAATGCACGGTCATATATGGGGCAGACGTGGCAAGTGCACGCTGTTTGGAAATGGAACCCCTGACATTTAGACCTACAGATTGCAAAATCACATCGCCCTCAACCACACATCCACACACACACACACACACACAGATGTACAAACACACACAGTATCCCCCCGCTCCCCCTTCCTCTCCCCTCCTCTCTTTCCTCTGTGGAATTCAAAAGTAAAATGAACCTAAGTGTGACAGGATGGCCTCAGCTGCAGGAAAAACACACATTTCAACACTTGGGAAGTGGAAGGAAAGGCGAAGAGGAGAAGAGCAGGAGTTGCCGGGACAGTCGGAGGAGAACAGGGAGCAAAGGAGGAGCGGTTGTTCAGGATTCTGAGAAGCCTGTCTGATTTAATGTGCCTCCATCCTAAAATGGCCAACAAGAGCCTCAGTGTGCTTGAGCAACAACTGTTGATATTAGATTAAAAACATCTTTTCATGAATATAATTTCAGCCTTGACAGCTATTGTCAAACATCCAAAAAGTTTTCACTTCCAGTATGTCAAAAACCAAAGCAGTGGTGCCGGCACTTTTTTTTTTTTTTTTTTTTGGAGAGAAATATTTCCCAGTTCACGGCTTAAGTGTTCCTTTGAGTCCAAGGAGGCGAAAGAGGAAAAAAGACGGAAAGAAGAAGAGAAAAGAGAGATTAGCCACGATTTTTAGTGCCGCAGTTGCCTGCCTACCAGCAAGTCAGCCAGGCAGTCAGCCTGTCCACCATGAAGCCAGTCACCCAGCCAGCAAACAAGCCAACCGGTCCATTTCATTCAGTGGGGCCACTGGCATGGGACCAAGTAATGCCACTAAACAAAGAGCTACTGTCTTGCATCACTTCCCCTCAGAGAGGCCATCCAGGCCGCAGCCTCTTATCACCAGGCACTGCCAGTCTGCAGCACACCAAGGCCTTCACCACGCCAGCCTCTTTACCGCTTTCTGTTACAGCCCTCTCCCATTATACCACCATTATACTAACCCAGCATCCAGGGGGAGGGTTTCATTTCAGCTTTTAGGGGTGTCAACAAAAGGGGCAGCACATTAAAAGGACAAAAAAAGAAATTAAACCCATCAAACAGCATTTTATATTGAATTTCATCTGTTCTCTTTACATAAAGATGGAGCAGTTTTGTTGTTTGTTTTTTTTACATTTTTGTCTGAGACGGCTGAGTGATATCACATAATGGTCAAACGGTATGCATGAAAACTTTAAACAAACATCTTAAGAATGGATAAGTCCGTTTTTCGCTTCCTTTCAGTGGGCTTCAACTTCAAGACCGCAGTCCTGGTTCTCATATTTACAGCTGAGGGAGAAACATTTTTAAACATTTGAGGCCTGAAAATGTGGTATTCTACATATTATCCTACTCTCTTGTATTCTACAGTGATCCTATTATTTTCTTATTGCAGAAGTTAAGCAGTGAAAGTCTGGAATCTTAATGGGCAGCTTTGCTCCTCAGTCTTGATAAGTATTCTGCCGGTGTAGTTTGATACTTCCTTTCATTCCACAACCTCTCTGTATGTGTGTCTGTATTAGTGTGTGTGTGTGTGTGTGCGTGTGTGTCATGGATGCGTGTCTGTTTTCAACAGGCCCTGTGGCAGCCTAAGGGGGGGTGGACATGTGTAAAGGAACAGTTGCATTCCTTTCAGATCCTCCTCTCAAAGGGAAAACACACACACAAACACACTCATTCAAATCTATACAAACTGAGCTTACAAGAACACACAAACCTACACCCTCTCTCCCCTCTCTCCCTCTCTTTTCCCTCTCGTTCTCTCGTTTTCTGAACAACAGCGGAGCAGAACGGTCCCCCGAGGCGTCGGAGGGGCCAAAACTGAACCGACCAAACTTGACTTCCGACCCCGGAGCAGCGACACGCCCACTTGGCGGCGGCCTGCAGTGCATTCCTGGTGAGAGCATTGTCAAAGCCAAGCACTTCCTCTGGAGCAGGGCCAGCCCCACCACAATAACATTTCATACATTTATCTCTTGGCTTGAGTCTTACACTCAGTACTGACACAAACAGAGAACAGACACACGTGTACACGCATGAGAACGATATTGCACGTCCATGCATGCGCACACGTACATAGAGCTGTATTGCAAAACACTGTTTTGATTCCTATCCTCGCTCTCATATCTCTCCCTCTCCGACTTGCCGTCCAAGTGTTCCTATCTTAGTTCCTCCTCTAATCTTGTTTTCTCTTTTCTGAAGTGAAGCCGCTGCACTGACTCTTCCCCCTCTCACGATTGCACTACACAACGACATCACCTTCATCCTGACCTCCACTTGTTATGGGATACAGCTGATGCACTCTCCTCCT
>JAOXYL010000078.1:15138618-15145376 GCA_028564955.1 Terapon puta
CTTTTCTTTCTTTTCTTTGGCCTCTGAATCCAGCTCAGCAACAGGTCCGCGATATTCAGTGTTACATAATCGTCCACCACTTCAATGTCTGTCTTTGATAACAGGAAGGAGACTCAAACTTCTAAAATCAACAAACCCGTCCTTGGATTTTTATAGCAGTACCGTTCAAGGAAATCAAGGCATAGAGCTCCTGACCTCCTTTTCCTGCTAACAGACTTAGAAACTAAAGTATATTTTAACTGTCTCTGTCGTGCTCTAAATAACTTACTTTCAAACTATAGAAACCTTTACATCCTGGTCCACTGCTTACAATAGTAATCAATACTTTAGAGGAACAACAGCAAATTTATTTCTTATTTCTGTCCGTAATTTGTTTAACCACAAGCCAATGCGTGATGCGTGGGTTTATTTTATTTATGGTCTCACAGCAAAAATCAAACAAACAATATACTCATTTTCATACAACCTAAAAAGTAAACCATTAATTATGTAAGCAGTTCTGTTTATTGTAAATACAGAGACAAGAGGATAAATTATGACCACAAGGAAAGAAAAAAGACAAATACATTCACTTCAATGTAACTTAAAACTTAAAATATACAGTATATGCACACTGATAATTGTGTTAAAAAAAAGTGCATGCTATCCTAAAAGGTGGTTTTTAATCTCCACTACAACATGTCAGCGACTGCAACCTTGCAGACTTTTTTTTTTCTTCACAAATGCAACTTCTGTAAACCGACTGCATACATTCCAACTCAACCAAACCCTGTAGTAGCAGAGCCGCGTCACACTCATTACGGCACAAGATATATGGGAAAAGAACAGGGTACAGAGCCGCGCCGATAGGACGACGTGATTGAAGTTTGATCCAGGCCACCAATTATGTGGTTGCTATGTTTCCTCTGTTGCTACACTGGTATCTTCCTTTCACACGCCTGAGAGGAGGAGGAGGACGGCGAGGGGAGAGGACAAGACATTATAAACACATGTAGTTGGTGAAGTCAAAAATACATTATTGGTGGGACTAAAAATAGCACATTTACATGGGCTTATTAAAAAAATAACAGGAGCTTTTTGAGAAGTTTCAGTGTGGTTGTGATTTTTTTTTTTGCATCAGTTTTTCCATTTATCACTGTCTTTCGGGTTTTTTTGCTGTTGAATTTGAAGTTTGTGCAGGTGTGTTGAAACAAACACACCAGAAATTAATAGCAAACCAATAAATAAAAAACATACTTACATTTTCAGAATTATTTCTTACCAGAAAGTGGTGTCTCTTTATTTATAAGAAATTAACCTGGGTTATAATACATTACATTATGCAGAGATGTCCCCAATGAATGCAAACCTGATCAACTTCAATGCAGATAAGTGAACTAAAATAAAACAGGTCTCATAACATGCACTGATCTAACTCTAAATCATATTTAAGGGATTACTTTCAGGTGTCTTTCAGTGAGGTATCCCCTTGAACACACTGTCCCTCAGTTTTATGGTGTCAAAAGTTAAAGTAAGAGTTTGACATTTTTAAAAAAAAATACTTCACTGTCTTGCCAGGAGTTAAATCAGAAGATCATGTCACTTTCATGTTCTTATATTAAAATGACATTATCAGCCTTTATATCAGTTTAGCATACAGAGTGGAAGCAGGGAAAAATAGCGAGCTATGCCTTTTCAAAAATCAAACACAAATATGTTGTTGCTCGTGCCAAAGCTGACATGTAAAAAATAACTATTTGTGGTTTTATGGGAGCGCTACGTGCTTATTCGCAAGAAATGATGATAAATTTATAGCGATAGAAAGCGCTCCTATTTCTGGAAAAGAAATTATACAATGTTAACACTTTACTCTAAGAAACACACAATCTGAGAATGCCAAACGAAAACTCTTCCACTTCTCTGTGACCTTAATCGTCCTGTGGACACGCAGTTTCCTTGATTTAACCTCTAATATGTGGGCATTAAATCTTTGTGGAATCGCTGGTTATCTCCTCTGATTCCTCTCTTCCCTCTTCCTGTAACAGAAGGAGACGCCCCCCTCCCCTTTAACAGTGGAAACCTCGGGACACCGAGTCCAAGCCCACAGGCCTCTCGGAGTGTCAGCTCGTAATATCGCTGCTTAATGAGGGAAGAAATAGCAGTGGTTACCCATTTGGTCTGAGTCCTCTTTCAGTTGCAGAGTTTGTGTGTCTGCACATGCCTGAATGCTTGTGTGTGCGCGTTTGTGTGGGTCTGTGGGTATGTTTGCAGCGCGGCTGTGCACGAATGAATGCTTTTGTGTGGTTGTGTGTGTGTGTCCGTGTGTGCGTGTTTGTGTATGTGTAGGGGTAAATGAATGTGATTGTGTTTATTTGCTGGCTGTGTGTAGGATACAGGAAGCCTTGGGGGCCCAGACTCTTGCTGTTTGTTATGGAGTGAGGAGGTGGTGTGTGTGCGCGTGTGTGTATGTGTGTGTGTGTGTGTGTGTGAGAGAGAGAGAGAGAGATCGAGAGAGAGAGAGAGGTGCATTGGAAGTTAAAGCCGTGTCTGCTGTCTATAACTGCTGGGCATGGAGTCTCTGTGGAGCCAGAGCATGGTGCAAGGGCACACAGACACACACACACATACACACATTCGCACACAGACACACACAGAGTCACAAATGGTAACACTTTATTTGAAACATATAGCAGTGATTTATAGCGGCCTAATGATCCACTCAGGCCTTGAGCTGATTCATCCCTTATGTCAACTTTCGCATCGTTTTCATGTTACTTCTTAAATGACATGAAAGTGGAATCCTGCAACAGCACTGATAAAATAAAATCCCTCTTTGTACAGGGGGCAAGAAGATCCCAAACGTGCCTCACGTCTTGCAGCGGAAGAGTGCGTTCTGATGTATCGGGACATCCAGTGTCTTCACTTCACTGGCAGCAAACTCTGATGCTACTGAGAACTTCTTTTTCTCATTTCTGTCACTGAAAGCCGGCTCAATGTTGCACATTCCAGACGGCGCTGAGAGCTTTGCATGTTTTTACCACTCAGCACAGAGTGGAGCAGGAAAGGGAATTTAATCTTTCTCAAATTGTGGAGTTACGTATGAATCGATGATTAGCAGTGTTGCATTTAGTATCCACTCTTTCAGACAACCTTCAGTCTGATAACCCGGCTACTAAATAAAGTTTGAAAGAAAAGTGATGTCACCTGAATTACTTCTCTGAACAAAGACGAATGTGTCAGCGAATCACAAAATGCGCATATACAAGACGGAGCATAGCATTCATAGACAACATACTTTGTTTTCCAGACACATCCTCTTTCTCTCTACAAACGTAACAACAAAGGCATGTTTTAAAAAAATTATATGGTTATTTTCAGGCCATGGCAGCACTTGGTTAAGGTTAGCGAGAGACTGTGGTCTTAGTTAAATACTGAGAAAGTCAAAAGCACAAGACGTGACGTGTTTGCTTTAATGACAAGTAACAGAAACCCCAATCTTTACCTAACCTTAACCAGAGTGCGTTTGGTGCCTAAAAGGTCTTGCGCTTTGTACACCCTCTATTAACACTGGGAAACTCCCCAGGACTTGTTTGTGGTACTAAAAGTTAGCGTTTGCTACAGCACACTTAAAGAAACGTTGCCACTGGACATAATGTAGGTATTAATTATGTTTCCTTCCAAATATGGAAAAAGAAATTGGTTTTATACAAACATATTTTCTATGGACAAGGATGTAAACTGATTTGGTCTTGTTGGTTTCTTTCACTAATCTCTCACTCTTCTAATTATATTTCAAAAGGTTTGCAACATCTACAGTTCCTCTCAAAAAATTAAACATGCTTTTTGTTGTCTGCAATATTCCTGCATCATGATTGTTTTCGATGTAAATACAAATTTCTCAACTTTTCCATCAACCATCATTTTCAAAAGTTTTATTTTTGTGAAATGATGGCTTATCTGGCCTAAAGAACAGTCAACAATTGTAGCATTTTGAATGTGAATGTGGCCTTACTGTTTGAATTTTTTAAAACAAAAAAGAGCATTTTGATTCCTTCATCACAGAGCAGAAGGGCTATTCTGCTATTCTTATCCTGGATCAATTCTTATCTAACAAAAGTACTATTAGAAAATGAAAACTGTAAGATATTGACAAAATATGCTCACTAGCAGCCAGGCCTCTCCCCTGACAACTTTTTAAAATCACAAATTCTTTTACAAATACCATTTTTCTTTGCTTGTTTTGCAACACAACGGAAAAAAAACATCTTCTCTCCCTCTCTGTTTTTCGCCTCCTGAGGTTTTGCTGCAGTTTCCTTAAGTAATTTGACAGTTTCACCACATCCAGTTTGGTTTCTGGCCGGTGTCTTGGCTGGGAGCGCCGGCCGAGCTTTTTCTGGAGCCTTCTTCTTCTTCTACCCCCCCGCTACAGCTCCAATGTGTGGTTTCATCTCTGAGGGCCTCCAAAGCACATGGCCGTCGTCCCAGTGGGAAAGAAGGACAGAGAAAGAGAAGAGAGGCTGTCGGGGGGGTGGATAGAGTGAAAATGAGGGGATAAGGAGATGAAAAAAGTGTTAGGGGAAAGAAAAAAAGACCAAAATGACCGCAGCGAGGGACGTTTGTGCTCCGAGCAAACAGGCCCGAGAAAGCGTCGGCCCGGCGCTCGTCCTTCCAGGTTGTCCTCGCTTCCTCTCTCCATCCCTCTCTTCTTAAGCCCAGGACATACACCAGACCGGCAAAGAGTCCAAACTAAAGAGGAAGAAACGTTTGATTTAGCAATTTGTCCTTGTGTTCTCTGACCTCCACTAACCTAACCTAACCCTGTGCTTTACAATTCACTGCTGGACCAGGGACAGAAAACACTCCCTGTAGCTCGCAGCTGAAGGGTTTCATTGTAAAGTGTCTTGTTACGTTGCGTAAATGCGAAAACAAAAACTATTTCTCATGCCCGGCTTTAAAAATAGCTTCAGCAATGTCTATCAAAGGGGGCTGTATCCTTGAGTAGCACATCTTACTTAAAATAGCACATTTGTCATCATATAAACTCTCCAGACATTTGATCACGTCCAAAGACTAAATGAATGCTCTCACTCTGATTTGTATTAAAGAGTCATAATGGGGACATAAAATAACAACCTAGCTTTATGTTATGTGATGTGTTACTTGGTACAACTTGTAATGCAACCTGACTGATGTTATTGGGATATTAGAGAGACAACTACATCTGAATATCTGTTGAGATGTTGAAATATGACTTGTGTTTTCCCAACAAGCTCCTACAGAGATGCAAATGATGCCTGTTATCTGTAAGTAAAGGCATGACTTTTCTGTGATTGCAAAATTGTCTACTACAGTACAATGTTGATTTTTCTTTCAACCATCAAGGCTCTTTAACTAAGAGACTGGCTGAACTAAACACAGATTTAAAAAAACAGGCAAATCAGTCAGTCACTCATGAGTCGTCCTTTGGAGAAAATAATGTTGTTGTTGTTTTGTTTTTCTTTGTGAGTGAGGGAGGTGCTACAAGCTTCCATGGCACATGAGTTATAGGGAAATAAATGGTGTGTGTGATTGGGTTCCAGGCAACAACTGCATTTTGGTTCATTCAGTTAAATCTAGTTAAATATAGCAAATATGTCTCTTAAAGTTACTGTTGACTTTCTTTATATTTAACAAAGGCCGTGATCTTTCCCAAGTCTTCCCAACAACTCTATCATGCTTCTGTTGTGTTGTTTCCACTGTGGTTGATATGTGAATGAAAAACATTTTCTCATTATGTTGATTAAATCTACTTTCTATGGATCAAGGTTGTTGAAGGGCACAACCTTCACATGTCATGCAGGTAGATATCATTTGGCTTTGCAACTTTAGAAAAGTAAACAGTAAAACTTCACAAATAGAAACTCTAAAACAACTCAATAACTATGTTTATGCAGTTTGTTGTGATTCCTCTGATCTGTTAGCAGAGCTCTTCCACCATTATCCATGTTTTCTTTCAAACTTTTTAATCTCCCTCTGTCGTTCGTCACTTTGTAGGATACCGATGTCCATCAGCGCCAAATGTCATTGAGTTATTTTTGCACCTTCTTATTGAAAAAACAAAATGAATTCATGCAATACCATTCTACTGGAACATGCCCAAATATTCAGAAATAACTCATCCATAGGTGATAAGTACAACTGGAAAAAGTGCACGCTGGTGTTGTTATGATTAAGAGTTATGACGTTACCCAGAGGAGACAGAGAGGTGCAGGGGAGAGAGAGGCAGAGAGATGGAGAGTGGGAGAGGGAGGGGGTGAGTAATTTACACCAGGAAGTAATTATGTAAATTCTAAACCGGGTCTTCTAGTTTACAGTCCAGCCATAAACCCACTGTGATGTCTGGCTCGCAATAAACATTATTTATTTCTTTGTTTATTAATGCCTCCACTGGCACTCCTCCCCCATTTTCCTGTGTTATTTTTAAAAGAAAAAAAAAACTAATACAAACCGCTACAGACTGGGAGGCCCAACTAAGATAAATGTTGAAATATTGTGTTCACGTTTAAAAAAAAAAGTTATGTTAATGTAATTATTTTTTATGAAAGAAACATGAGTGCTTGATGTGGGTTTGTTACATGTGGTTTGATATGTTTTGTGTTTGTGGCATGAAAAACTGAACTTTCAGAGTGGGCACTAAACATATTCAAAGGCCTCAGGACAAAGAAAGCGAACAGTTAAAATCGGATGAGGTTAAGTTTCACCAACCAGTGTCTTCTAATCACTTTGGATGTGCAATTTTT
>JAOXYL010000078.1:15159020-15178893 GCA_028564955.1 Terapon puta
GAGGGGGAGTTCCGGAGAAGAGGAAACCCCCGGGGCAGCCAGGCACCTCACAGATGGTTAGCAAATTACACCTTCATTACCTCGCCTCTCCTCTCCTCTTCCTCTCTTCCTCCGGCCAGCACTTCACAATGACTCGCTGTTCCTGTGACACCTCACATCTGTCAGCAGCTGACCTGCACACTCATAAAAGTAGCACCTATTTAAGAATAGGTCTAAAAAAAACTGCTTTCATTATGACTGTTTGCAAGTTACCCGTCTTGTGTATGAACTAAAACTGAATGTAATCTTCAGTTGCTATATAATCATTGTCAAGCACATCTTTGTTATCCTCAAAGCTTTATGGCAGTTAGTCACTAGTTTGTTGTACAAATGACACATAACACAGGTGGAAAGACATGAACGCAGCCCAGGAGGCATTGTGCAAGGTGCAGTTTGTAATCAATCATTGTAAGGGCTTGTTTATACACGGCAAAACATGACAAGCCTGAAATGTAATTTTATCATCTAATCGTGCCAGCTGTGCTTCAGGTTGTTGCTTTTTTTCTCATTGTATTATGTTACTGCGCCGGGACATAGTTCTGCTAATTTCAGCCATTTGAACTTAAACAACACAGTAATGCGTGTCATTAAAACTATATCAAATGTAACATGTAATTCAATTTTTAAAAGTGCCTCAAGAGATTTTTTTGCGTTTGATCGAATTTCCCTGAGAAAAGTTACATTATCCTGAAAAAAATTGCAATTATTGAGAACAGAAAAATCTTGCAATCCATCAAGCACAAATGTATGTAATATATTACATGTGAAGTGTGAGTGTGTGTGTATAAATGTGTATATATATTATTTATTAATTTATTTTAGGGGCCAGAGGACAATGGAAACATAAATCTAAATTTGTAAAGCAAAGCTTGAAGAAAGGCAACTCTTGCTAAATCTTTCATCAATAAATCACCATCATCAGTAAGCCATATTAGGTAATAATTTAAACAATATCACTTTACAAATAGTAGGATGATCTACGAGAACAGTAATCAGCTCTGAGCTTTCTTTTGGCTCACTCTGAGGGTTCAGGCTCCATTTCCAGCGAGATCTTTACACATCGTCTCTGTTGGACTGGAAAGTGAACGTGTCAAAATGAGTGGGGAGGTAAAATAATAAAACAGTCTGATAGAAAGCTGCTCATGGGGACTATAAAATGGAGCACTAATCATGATTCATTGGGGTCTGATATATGACACATCAGTCTGAGCAGTCTGTTTTTTGTTATTTCATAGAGCTCGATGATGTGTCTCGAATTAAAGCTCCAAAGCGCAGCATAATTTTTGGAAGAAATTCCAGACAAAGTGTATGTAACGTAATCCTGTACATCTCTGTGTGGGAGCAGTGCACTGCAAACACAGAGTCCATGAGGAGAAAATTAACCACTGATAGACGAGTATCTTCTGCAGTTTGAATAATGACTGAAGGATAGAGCTCATTATTCAGATAAAATAAGTCAAAAATGTAGTTATTGTTCAACTATAGTAATTATGAATGGACAGACCTGGAGATGCATCATTTTGATCACATTACTATTATTTGTATTACTATTATCATTATTATTATTATTATGAAGACAAATGTTGGACCTTTTTCTTCAGCACCACTTTTGCACATCAGTATTATCCACTGTCATGGCCATTGTCAAAATATTCGGCATAGCAGACCTGGAAGTTTATATCTCAAAGTAAAGAAGAAAAAAAAAAACTCTATACCAAAAGTTTAAAAATTGCTCCCTACGTAGCACGTGATGCTGTGTCTTAAAGTGTAATTCCCTCATAGTTAATAATTAACAATCCTGCTCATTTATTTTTTTCCAACTGAGAACACAACAAGTAATGATCGTCATCAGACAGAACATGGGACCGCAGAACCTTTCCAAGTTCTCCTAATTAAAGATCTGCGGTTTTGGCTGCGCAGACTTTTTAGGTTACCAGCTGTTTGTTAATTTGTAATGACCACTGACTCACTAACACACCCTGTATCTTATTTCCATGCCTCCTCCAGCTCAGCGTGAAAGCACAGGGCCCAGCGCACCCATTAGTCAAGCCGAGGAAGGCATGGAATAATAATGAACACACCTCACACGCATGAGCAAGTAAAGTAACCCCACCACCACGGCCACCGGTGAGTTTCCAGGAGGTATTTCCATCATGTAAAATGTATGCGCCCTTCTCTTCCACAGATTTCTCTCTACCTGAATTCACTTCCTTCTTTTCTTCTGTCTGCCAAAGATTTGTTCACTTTTACATCTTGTAGCCATCATCATCATCCAAAGCTGTCCTCATCGTCATTAATCACCATGTAATAATCGGCGCCTGCCATTATGTCACCGAGAGCTTTTAATTGAGCTTCTCTTTTTTTTTTTAATGATTGTTTACCATTACTGTATGATTGTGTAACTGTATTATATGCTTTACTGTTGTGCAAACAAACTAATCAGACCAATATTGTAGCTACGGGGAGAAACCGGCCCTGCCTCCAGTCATAAAGTCTTTCCCCATGTCACACTGTGATCCACGCTACATCTGACTTCTCCCAGTATTTAGTCAGCCTCCTTGGATAAAATGCTAAAACAGTCCAGACTCCACACTATTATTATTGTTATTATTATCATTATTTAAAGCCAAAAACTGCTGGATGGAGAAGCACATTTAAGAGAGCGGAAAATCGGAGGGAAACGATTTCCTCACTCAGCTTCACTCACACAGTGGCAGCTCCAAACAGCGGCTTTCTTTCGCTTAATCTATCGGCATTTACTTCATGTGGTGTCAGCTGTGAAAGACAGAAGCTGCGGCGCAGTGCATGTGGCAATATGCGTATAATAAATCATCGAATACGCTCACCAGACTGAGTGGCGCTGGAATTAGCTTTGCAGTCTCTCACATCTTTTGTCGTCGATATACTTCCATAGAGCTGAACGCAAACACACAGACACTCTCCCACAGAGACGGTTGGCATGTCCATTCCTCGCGATCTTACAGCTGTCTTAAAGGTTGCATGGTGGCTTTTCAGAGCACATAAACAGTTTCTTCTGCTTCTTAATTGAGGTTAACTGATGTGTACATTGTTTAAAAAACTGGTACCCGACACTGTTTTTATGGCTGCTTTCCACTGAGTAGAAACGTTTTAGGGGTCTTCTTCATCATTTTCTTCAAATTTCACCAAAATGAAGTCTAAGATTTTTTAACTTTGGGATCTAGACTGGAATACAGCCTGAGTTGTCACCTATTGACCCAGTGCCGGGGTCAGTGGGTTTGAGGGGTTAAAAAACTCCGCACATCACTTGCATCACGACAGAAAGCGAGAGATGAAGATCTCCAAAGGAGAGACAAAGGGCAGGAGCCAGGGAGCCAATGGAGAGGCAGGCAGGGAGATGGAGATAAAGGAGGGAGAGCCCACAGCAGGCCAGAAGTCCTCCAGTGCTACTGCAGTGGAGTGACAATGAGAGAGGAGAGAGTATGAGTCATACACAAACCCCTCCCTCTCTCTCTCCCTCTCCCTCTCTCTCTGTCTCTCCCTTACTTCCCTCAACCCCTACCAGCACCACCACCCCCCCCCTCAAGTCCCATCACCCACCTACCCCCCCCACCCCTGCTGCTTACAGTGCCGATGTAGCCGGGTTACGTCGATCCCAACTCATTCACTCACAGCCAAGTCTCAAGCCTACTTTTGTTATACAGATGAAATCGTGCTACTTAAGAGACCATTGCGGCTCTCATTACAGTGCTCTGACATACTTTACCGCTCTGGCTGCCGGAGCCCCATTCATAAAAATGCTCCAGTCTGCTCCAGAGTATGTGCAGTGGAAGGCGCACTCACACACACACGCACACCTCCAATCCCTTATTTGGTCGTCTTGTATGGGGAATGGGATGAGGATAAGAGTGTGTCACTGCTTGGGTTTGGTGTTTAATCCCTGCTGGGGCCACCCACACTGGCAATGTGTGCGCCTATAGTACTGTGACACACTTTGGATACATTCCTGTGTATGAGCTCCCTCTCTCCTCTCACATATGTGCACCCCCATCCACCCCCCCACGCCACCACTTATGATGCTTCACCTGTATTTAGTTATTTCCCCCCCGCCCCCTTATCTTCCCCACCTCCCATTTCTCCCCCTGTGCTCCCTCTCCTCTTCGTCAATGGAGCAGCATCTACCTCCATGTGGTTAGCTCATCTCCTTTTCTTCCTCTCCTTCTCTCTCTGGTTAGCTCATCTCATCTCTAGGCAGTCAGCTTTGCAGGCAGCTAATTATAGGCCACGCTGTGGAGCGCAGGGCCGGATGTGACAGCATGCTGTGTTTGTGTGTGTGTGACTGTGGACTGTATGTATGTGCGCTTATGTGTGTTAAGTGCAAACATATATGTCGCCGGTGAGGTTTGTCTCGTTGCGGTTTGTCTTTCTGCAGAAGAGTGCGTGAGTGTGTGTGAGGGTTTGTGTGTGCGCCTGTTAAAAAGTTCATGCGTGTTTTTTTACATCTAATCGAAGACCGGTTTAAGTTTTAGACCCTCACAGTGGAGATCTCGCTGGTCTTCATTTCTAAAGGTTCGGGAATGTATCTCACAAGTGTGTGTTCACGCATGTGTGTGTGCGCGCATGTACATTTGTGGGTGTGTGTGTGAGTGTGTGTGTGTGTGTGTGTGTGTGTGTGTATGTGGACGAGCCACCAGCAGGATATCCAATCCCAGCCCCTCCCACACTGTACTGCAGCTCTGACTCATACAAGGTGGAGGCAGAGACAACCAGGGTCTGATGACTGGCAATGAGCGTGCACACGCATACACACTCACACATTCATACATATGCTCTATATCGCAAAGTAGAGCAGCATCAACATTTCATCTATATATATATATATATATATATATATATATATTATCAAATACATAGAGCACTGTATATACTTTAGAGAGACATTCACAGAGACTACGCTATATAGATAGTTACTACTCTGCTGCTGCCTCCTTGGTTTCAGCTGAAAAAATAATTCAGCAAGAAAAGTGTATCCTATCTTTGTTTATGTCAAAGGTCCAGAGGTTCCAATCAGTAAAACATGAGATAATATAGGTATAAGCAGCAACACAGTCACAGTTGTCAAATATAAAAGTATATCCCTTATGCTTTCGTTATTTTCATGATTTAAAATCTATCCTGTGATTAATGTGAAATTATTTATTCTGTAGCCACAGAAAATGTTTATGTCTGATTGCCTGGAGGGTGCATTTTAAGATACTGTTACATCAAACTTAGTACAGGTTAACGGGTCAAACACTGTCAGTGCACAAAGTATATTAAATCGACATCAACAGATCTATGAAAGAGTCAAACTGACAAACTGACAACTATTTCTGCTGTTGAAAGATCACGTACAGACCTACGTATTACATTTAACATATTACGAGCTAAAGCTTAAGAAATATTGCAATGCTATTATTGCCATTTAATACAGTGACATAATATCAACTTATAATGGCTGATTGACAACTGCATTTTTACACATCCAGCAGGCACGGAGCAATATTAATTTGTCATTAAGTGTCCACTCACCTCAAACAGTCAACTTTGCTGTTTGGTGCTGGGCAGACAACATAAAATGGATTAATCAGGACAATTGAAACTGCCGGGTTGTGTGGCAGTATCAACTAAGTCTAGTCTAAGTCTAAGTCTAAGTACAACCAAAACAATGAACTAAAAGAAAGTAAAACATATAGCTTAGGAGAACTGCACTTATGTAATAATTCAAATGATATATAGATTCTTCCATTGTTATTATAGGGATATCAATTTTGTTAACATTAGTTGTTTGGGGGTTTTTTGGACACCGATTTGGTCTCCAGTAATATCTGGCTGTTAGATGATCCACTGTGTTCAGCAGCTCCTCCCTAAATTTGTCCACCTGCTTTTTGGCAGGTGGTTTAACAGCTCTTGTCAGCTGGAACTAGCAGTGAGGGTGAAGCAAAACAGCGAAGTGGTGGGCTGTACCACCAGTACAATGAGCCGAAAACATGTTAAAACACTTCGTACAGCTGGGTTAGGTTTGCCATTACAAATAATTCATTCCACACACACACACACACACAAAAAACAGACTACAGTGTTGGTCTACATAAATGACACACTAAGATGTGCTGCTATAGAAGATAACAGACTGGAAACACCTGCTTCTTTTCCATTATTTGGGCATTGGAGCACCTTCTACAGTATTATCGCTTACTTTAGTCTTGGGTTTGGAAATTTTTACTCACCAAGGCCATGTGCAATAAAAAGAAAAACGTAGATACTGATACAAGCTACCATCCGCCATAAATGCAGAATGACTGGAAAATAATCTGTCATGTCAGAAATCTGATCCTGTTCCACAAAATCCATCAGATACATGTTGAGAATGACCTCATTTTCACCTAAAATCTTTCCACTGCGTGTCACTGTATTTATATCTGTAACCTACATTCATTCATAGTTTCTGCAAAGCAGATTAAGGCGACACAGGCTGGAAGTGTCCGCGTTAGAGGCGGAGAATGTGCACACGGATTTCTCAATGAACGAGACAAGGTTGCATCCATTCATTTACACATTACGCACATAGGCGCTTATGCCGGCACACAGACAGACAGACAATGGCAGCGGCACACGTAAAGGATGAGATCAGCAGTCGGTATGTATCTGCTCGGATGCCATGGGAACTCTCTCTCCTCCTCCCTCTCCTTCTTTTTCTTTATCGCTCATTCTTTCCTCCTCTCCTGCTCTGCGTCTGCCTCATGGCTTCCTGTGTCATCCCCTCCCCCCGCCGCAATAAAAGGAGAGAGGCCTGTTCATTCATGCATTCAGCCAGTCAGCTGAGTGAGGAGAGAGGAAGGAGGGAGGGGGGGAGAGACGGAGATAAAATGAGAGGAGAGGAGAGGAGAGGAAGAGGAGGAAAGCTTCCTCCCTGTGATGAATAGGTCACCTGTATTGCATCACTGATGGAGGATGGAGCGATGGAAAAGAAAAAAAAAGGGGGGGAGAACGAAAGGTAGGACAAAAAAAGACCAGACCCCCTCCTTCCCTTCTCTCTCTCTTCCTCTCTGTCTCCTCCTCCCCCTCCCTCTGCCCTTCTCTCTCTCTCTCTCTTTTTCCCTCTCTCTCCCCTCTCCATCACCCTCCTCCCCTCCACATCCTGACAGTATGAGTCACAGACAGACCAGTTCCCTTGATGCACTGCGGAAACGTAATGTGACGTAGCCTCCATCTCTCCCTCCCTCCCTCCTTCCCTCGCCACACGCGTCTCTCCATCCCTCCCATTCATCCGCCCGCCGCTCCCTCCCATTCATCCATCCTCCCGTCATAGCACAGCCAGTCTCCATTCACAAAAAAGCCCTGCAAGCCGAGAGGGAGAGAGAGGGAGAGAGAGAGAAAGAGAGAGAGAGAGAGAGACGGCAGGTGGATTCACATCACAAAAACTGTGTCACACCAGCAGAATATGGCACATTTCAGCATATAATACAATAATACATAAAAAAAAATTGATTATAACACAAAATGTGGTGAGTATAGTAGTACGCAGAGGCAAATCATCAGCACAGGGTACCATGACGGCTCAGCGAGGAACGTAGAGGAGAGAGACGGAAAATCTTGGCAAGTGTGGTCGAACATCTTTGGCTCAACCTGCGAGTTAGTTACACGACTTCTTTCGAGTTCGACCGTTGATGCTGTGCGAGGTTTACTGTTGCCATGGCGACAGCGTGTGCAGTCAAATATCAGCCAGATTGCAGATTGTAATTAAAGTGTTGACAGGAAGCGTGTTCGAGGTGTCCAAGACAACTCAACTCGGAGTCAAAAAAAAAAAAAAAAAAACGACAATAAGATCAGTGCAACACAATTCAGCGCATATTGTCCAGTTCAGTGTGATACAGTGTAAAAGATAACAGGGTGTGTAGTAAAAAAAATTGAGTACGTGATATTATAACACCATGATATGAAATGCATCACAATCAAATACTCGACTGCATTAGGAGCAACCAATAATCCAGAGTCTGTTAGGCAGAACTGATGAAGACCGAGAGGCCAGGTGACTGCGCTCCCTCATCTCTGACATCACCACGGGATGAAGTCATGGATAAAGTCGCCTCTCTGCGTCTGATACAGGCGGCATCTTATTAACCGCTGGCATTCACAGACATTTCTGCCACTTGATCACACAGACAACACGACGGGGCCGACGTTTTATGACACTCTGAGACGCCCGCGGGAACTTAACTCGTCAGCACATCCATGGAGGCAAGCAGTAAAGTGAGAAACAAGGGTCATTTTGTTACAGACTAAATAATGCCACCCAGCATGAAAGCTAAAGGGAAAGATGTGATGACGTTACATTATTGCCGGCGGACGATTACCAGAAACGCAGTGAATGGACGGTAAGCCGTGTGTTTGAAAATTGCTAATTCTGGATATCATACACTGGCGGTAAATGCTGACAAGGACGGCCACAGAAAGCACATTCTGTTGTGCTGGCCTTTTATATGCTGTACATTTTATGCTTGCATGCAGACAACCTTGCGTCTGGCGCAACAGAAGAATAATGTTACATTTCCTGTGTGCAGCACTGTAAGTGACTGTCAAGCGTCAAAGCAACAACAGCCATGGAAAATGAGTCAGTCATCGCTGTATCCAAGCAAGTGGCCCGCGACATTTATTAGATTACTACTAATGAAATTATTGTTCGGGTTTTGGGAAAATTCACTGTTTGTTAGATTATGGATTAAATTATGGATGCCTTTTCTGTCATTGTGCAGTTGAACAGTATTGAAATCTCATCACAGTTTTTCTAAGCAGACAGTCAGATAAGATCCTGACCGACTAACAGGGAGCAGTAAACTTTTTCCATAAATTAAAGAAATATACAGATTTAATGATAGTTTTTTTAGCTAATTAAAATATTAGCTAGCATGCTCTTTTTCTTCGTCTTACCCCTTGTTGGCACATTGCTGTGCTTGTTTGCACATATACACTGTATGTTGAAATAACATGAAACTAGTAGCGTGTATATCACATCTCCTGGATTACCAGAGATCAAAACCTACATCAGGAACTTGTAAACCTCACCACCATCTTTGGAGATCTCTAACCTTTCAGCAGCTCCCACCTTAAATGCTTTTGATTTTATTCAGCTAACAAACTAAACACATCATTAAGTATTCTTTACAAATCACATCTAAAGCACGAGCTTATTTGATTCTTTTGTTGAAAAAGCACAAAAAGCTGTTCAAACCAGAGCAGTGCTACAGACGAGTGCTGCACTTGTATATACCATCTTCGTATGAACCAGATTATATATGTCTGACAGTGTCTAATCCCTTCAATTACATAACTGAACACGTTATAACGGATGTTGTCTCTAAAGTTAGCAGTCACAGTAGTCATACATAAACGCTTCAGCAATTCGAGTCTGGTTTTATGAATGAACGGGTGACATTCAGGTTTGCCCCGCTGGTTGGCTGAAGACAGGAGCTGAGAAAATCTCAACGTACAGTATGATTCACCACAACAAAGTGTTAGGGAGGGGGTGGTGATGTCATTGGTGGTGGTGGGGGAGTCATCTGTGAGTCAGAGAGGAAAAAGAAGAGGAGGAGATGGAGGAGGAGGAAGAGGATAAGGAAGAGAGGTGGGTAAAAAAAAACACACACACACACACACACACACACATGGGGAGGTGGGGTACCTGCTGTGTGTGACCCATGGTAACAGGCAATGCTGGCCTGCGGATGACTCACCGCTGCTTTACCAACCTCACACACACACACCATTCGCCACAGCACACATACATGTAAGAAAGAAAGGAAAAAAAAAAAAAAACATCACGCAACGCACAAGCATGGGGACGTCCACACAGCACAAACACACGCCGCTCGCACGAGCACACGCACGTAGACGCGCACGCCTCAGACACACACTCGCACACGCCACATGAAGTGCAAGGAGAGGAGGGGAGGGTCAGGATGACTCACACATCAATGATAACACCCCTCCCCCTGCCCCAATCACACACACACACACTCACACACACACATATAGAAGAAGGACATATCATTTGGATTCAACCCACATCCTCCCCACATCCTGGGGAACCTCCCATCTGAAACTCAGACTGACAGCAGGAGGCTCCAAGTGACTGCAGTTTGTCTAAGGTGATGGGAAATCTCTGGCAGGATGTTCAGACTTGAAATAAGTAAATTATGAATAAAGTCAAAATGTGCAAGTGGTACAACTCCACCAGTGTCTCAAGGTCTGCAGGCTTACAGGTGTTCGTGTCATTTTAGTTTGGTTGATATCGAAATCTTTGGTTGATATCGAAATCTTGCTATAATCAGAGCTCAGTGGAGACGGAGTCACTTTGAAATCACACTCATCTGTGTTTTTTCCTCTGGCAACTTGAAGTCACATTTCCTCTGTGATAATAAAATCAATCAATCAATCAAAGTAGTCTTAGCAAATGGGCACACCTGATCCAGGGTCACATGATAGCCAGTCTGCCAATCCAATCTGCTTTTGACCGTTACGCAATGCTCTGATTTTAAAATGCAAATTGGTGTCCCCCGCGTACTAGGGATATTCTTTTTCACACCTGCCATCTGCACAATATGGCCAAAACTGAGTTGTGGGGCAACTTTAGCAAAAACTATTTAGATTCAAATTGTCCTAACGAGTCTTCATGAGGGAGGTGACTTCTGTCGTGACTCACTCAAAATGCAGATTTTCTGAAAACGCATCGATCTCGGCCACTATCTACCACACTCTTGATTCAAGGAGTAGTTCAATACTGCTCTTGTGTCTGTGTTGATTTGTAGCAACAGCCAGCAGTCAGTTAGCTTTAGCTTAGCATAAAGACTGGAAGCGATTCGTCTGACACAGGCCGACAGGAAGAAAATGCGTCCTCCTTTTAAGCTTATTAGCGTGTGATATGTCATTTATTTAATCGACACAAAAGTCAAAAGATAAATTAAACTTCTCTTTCAAAACATCTTGTGTGAAAAAAGTGTCTAGAATTTGTTATTGTGTCCAATATCACAAGCACTTTACTCACTCTGTGTCTTTTAAACATATACAGATGGTGGACAAATTAAAGGAAAAACTGTATACTGTGGTGGTGGTGATGGGTGACATTGTTTGGGTCCCCTTGTCCCCTCAGAGGGAAGTCATTTTGAGTGATCACGGTGTTCATCCACGTATGTAGGAATATATGTCACATATATCAGAGCTGAAAAAGCACGTTTGATGGAAAACAGTATCATTAAAGTTGCCTGCAGTGTCACGTTTCACAACCTTTGGCCAAACGTGAGTAGTGTTTACAGAAAATGGGATTTTAAAGATCTCCCTATTGTTCCGGCGTTTAGTCGGAAACATATCGTCTTAACGCAAAAAGTCCGTCTAACAGAAGCCAGAGAAGTATAGCTGGTCTCTTTGGAAAGATGGCTCACTCCCAGGCTCTCTGTAAATCAAAAAAGGCTCCCTCTTATCTCTTGATAGCTAAAACATGCAAGCGGCGCAGGCGCTTGGCTAGCACACATAATTCCCATCAATTACTCCAAGAAATACTTCCGCCTCTGTAAATCGAGGGCAGCTGACAAGACACAGACAGCTCTTGGCACAATGGAGTTATTTTATGAATGACATCTGGATAACAAGAACACCTGCACCGGGTGACCCTGCCGGAGCGGAGGAAGGGTGACGTCACAGAGGGATTGGAGCGGGCCGAGGCTGAATTTGTGTAAGATGCGGATGATAAGGAATTTTGTTGTTTGTGTGCTTTGCCGGGATTTACAGCTGAAACACTGTCAGCGGGTTAAACCAGTCTGCACCTGGCGAAATGAGGTTTGTTTATCCAAGGCCATCTGGTGACGTGGTGGTTCAGTGGGCCGCTGTTGCTGTTCTGTCGTATGAACTTTGCTCTATTGGTCTTTTTCTGCTCTCCAACCTTTGCATGCTCTTTGTGCTGTTTAAAATCTAAGAAATGAACACAAAAAAAAATTTTCTTTTTTTTTCCTTTTCCCTTTTTAAAGCGCAGGCAGTTTAAAGTTTGCATTTTTTAAGCCCAGAGCTACTGAACATCTGTCATTTCTGACCGACATATGTTTCTATTTTTACAAACGTGCACAGAGCAAAAGAACAAATGACTGATTTGAAATCTGATTTTCAAAAAGAGGCTGTGCTGCAGCAACTCAGAGGTGAACGATGGAGAAAATGTGCAGTTCATGGGGAAGAGAAATGCGTTAAAAACATTAAACAGTCTCCTTTGAATATGCAGTAAAATACATGCTATCAAATGTCATTTAAAACAGTTACACTCCACCAAACAGTACAGACCAAATGGGAGAGTTTACACAAAATATTCTCATGCAGCACTTCTGCTCTTGGGAACAATTTAATCACATTCTGGAAAATAATCATTGTAGTGGAGCAAAAGTGGTATTTTCTCCTCTGCGCACTGTGAAAGATGACCAAATAGACCACTGGAGGCCCACCAGAGGCCATCCCCAGCCACAGAGGGGTGGGGAGACACGGAGAAATGATGTGACACTGTGCGCCTGTAAAAGCGTCCAGTGAAACCAAAGCCTGTTTCAGTCTTCGGTGTGACATGTCTTCCAGGTGGGGTGACCTTCACTTCCTGTTCCAACAGCAAGGAAAAACACTGCTGACATGTATAATTAGCCACCAGCAGTAAATCTCACACACACACACGTCTCATGTGTGTTAAATTTAGCATGGCTGAAAGCAGGTCTCATGTCGCTAACTGAACATCGTGGTCAGCCAGGCTTCCTCTCTCTGTGGCTGAAGGCTGGTCGGATCTCCACCTTTGTGAAGCCTCCACACGCCAGTCACGCTCTAAAATACTCCACGTGGTAGATTGCGTTTTCATTTAGGACCAGTAAGGTCATGAGAGTGAGGTCAGGCTCAATTTTAGCTTGATTAAGTGCAAAAAAAAAGTATTTAAAAATGTATAAAATAAACGTATATTCATGTTTCTCCTTTCTAGGCATGTTGGAGGGGAAAAAAAACATTTTAAAAGTCTTAATGATCCTGCGAGGGAGATATAAAATCCAGCAATGAAATAAATAGATCCTCCATTTAGTTTACATCTTATCTTGAAACAGTTCTCAGATGTCAGTTTTTATGATCGAGCGCTGCAGTTTCAAGCTGCTGTGGTGAGCCAGCTGAGAGGAAGCGGTAACCTGCAACTCCTATAAACCTGCAAAACAAAAACGACTGTTATGTCATGTGATGTTTTCCGTGGTAGCTTATCATCTTTTTTTGAGAAATATTTCAAAACAAAACCAAAATGTACTCTTTTTTTTTTCTTGTCCACTTTAATTGCAAACATTTTCCAAGCCGGATACTTAAAATTCTTGCAATAAAAAAACAATCATCCCACTTCCACTAGAATGAGGGTAAAACATAAAAAGATTGAGTTTTTAAATATTTCGTTGTAACGTCAAAAGGAAAAATAAAAGAATCTCTGCTCAGTATTAATACAGTCCTTGCTCGTCACAGGGCAGGGTTTCCAAATCACATCTGGCGATACAATCATTTTTTCCCTTATTGGAGACCAATGGGGTGCCAGTGACTAAGATAGGGCGTCGGAATCATTTGTTCAACCAGAACCGTCCAATTGTTTCTTGTTCCATCTCTATCACAGTCTCCTCGAGCAAGGCAGCTATTTTCAAAGAGCTCTGCCTCCGGCTACATGTAACATATATGAGAAAACGACAATCCTGGTGACAATATAAGCGTGGACAATTCCTAAACACACGAGGGGGGGTTGGAATACGTTAGGGGAGACCCAGCCCCTGATCTTCTGTACATGCGGTCCTCAACCTTTTTCAGCCCCCAAACTCGAATGGTTTTCCCTTTTCAAAATTACCTGATTTATATACTATTTCACAAGGGACACACACATTTTGGTCAGAAGGGTTAAAAACATAGCATTGGCGATTGAAATATATTATTTTATACTGCTTAAAATCAACCCACAACTCCAGAAATACCCACTGACCCCTGGGCTGAGAACCACCTTTCTATACAAATGACTTCATCAGACTGGTGGAATAAAATAACACAAACAAGACCGCCCCCTGGTGGCTAAACAGGAGAACAGTGCATGCTGCAGCTACCAAAATAGTAAAACAGTTAATAAGGCATTAATTTATACATAACACACTTCATCATTGCAAATAGCACTTAACAGTTCACCACTAACAACTGATTTTCTTTGTTGTTTGCTTGTTTTTTTTTTTTTACAGAATTCTCAGCTTTCACTATTTTACACCAAGAGGGGAGAATAGATGTTGTATTATCCAAATCATGTCAAACAGGACAAAAAAAGAAAAAAAAAGAAAGTTCTTTTCTTCCTTTTGCATTTGATAAAGCCAGATAGTATTTCTCACTGAAAAGGAGAAAAAAATGATGAAAAATTGATGGATTGTGAGCTCAGTAGATGAAGAGGACTCGGGTGCGGGGCATGGTGGACAACGAGTCAGCCATCTTGCGGATTCTGGCGTAGTTGATGAACCCTCGAAGGAAGAGCAAAAAGCCTGAAGAAAAATCAAAGACAGGAGAGTGAGACACGACTAGATGTGCTACTGGGAACAACACTATGGCAAAAACAAGACACTGCACAGGCAAAGCAGCAAAAGGTGACTGCCCTTCCCTTTCCACAAAACAAAATCAAACGATAACCCTACTTTTTTCTGATAACACACAAATAAAATGAAGTGTCCTGCTGTGTTGTGTCTCCAGCACACGACACCCTAAGACTGTTGCAGTAGAGTTTCAGAGAGCAGAAATGTACCACAAGCTGGACAAAAGCATCCGGCTCCTGTTTGATTGATTTTAAACTCAGAGGTCGGCAACTTACCCATCACCAGGAACACCCACCACAGCCAGTACTGTCCATCAAAGTAACCGGGGAAGTATGTGGAGAACTAGAAACCCAACAGAACGACAGAAATGACTGGTTAGAATAAATATGGCCTTCACTGGTTTCCCTCAAAAGAGTCCTGCATTTTAAAAGTGAGCAAAGAACGCGGCGATCTTTGGGGAAATAGAGCAGCGCCAACAAGCCAACCACTACAGAAAAAACATTAAAATACCACAGTGGTGTTTTGGGGCTTTTGAGCTGTTTGTGCGCACATGAAACCACATTTTATGCGTCTGTATGTGCACTGTGTGATGTCTGTGTCTCTGTTTGCGCGTGTGGGCCAACTGTTGTACCCTGACTATGAGGATCCATTTGATGAGGGAGAGGCCGAAGCCTGAGATGGCCCCGTAACGACCAGCTGCTGAGGTGGTCAGACAGAAAGACAGGAAGAAGCCGATCCAGTTGAAGAGGAATGCCACTGGACAAAGGACAGAGGAACAAGAGTGTGTCAGACATGTAATCAGAAAAATACATAAAATCCAATTTGAGAAATGGGAAAAACAGATGAGCAGATTTGGGTAACTAACTGAAAAAAGTGAGCATGAAGATGCCGTCGTTTCCTATCCTCAGCTGATCAGCATCTTCAAAGTCGTCTCTGGTCACAAAGTCTTCATCCTGTGAGAGAAAAAGGAAGAGAAAAGACGGGAAAAACAAAAACGTGAGCTATTTCAGCACTCAAAGTACTTCGCCACAGCACAACGAGGTAGTAGCAGAGCTTTCCAGGGCTTCACTTCATCTATTTCAAAGAATTTCCTGTCTCCAGATCAGTCAAATCTATGGAACTGATAAACTTTGGTTAATTTTAACCAATTGATAATGGAGCATTTCATTTAAAAATAAATACAAATTACAATGTTGCAGTCAAAATGAATAATGATTAAGCACGGGCAAGCACCTGCTAGTGGAAACTAAGCTTAGCTGACAACAGGGACTGAATACGAACACAAACAACCAACAGACCAATGGAACTATCACAACACAGCAAGCCTATTTGATCACTACCACGGTCACCTTACTTAGTCTAAACTCAGTCAAATTCAATATAAAGCATCAAGAAAACCAGTAGATCTTGTATAACTACAAGCTACTTTCTAGCTAGCTCTCTAAATACACACACACATACAAGAAGGGTGGAGCACTGAATACACAAACACTGCAGGTACATCTGTGTTGTCACACACCAAACCGGGACCAAATGCACTTCCTCTCATCACACACCCTCCTCCCGCTCCTCCCAGTTACCTCCAGTGAACTGCGAATTACATCGTCAAAAGTCTCCAGGCGCTCCCTGTGTTGAGGCTGCTGCTGAGCGCCAAGGCGGTGCGTGGCAGAGAAACACAACACCAACAATCAAACAGGGCGACCCCACATGCAGTAAAGCATCAAAGTGACCACTGGGGGGCAGAGGCGAGCTGTCATTTTTCACATGATGGATACTTTTGACTGTATTTTTTTAAAGGCCCCTTTCAACTTAAATGCATTTATTCTACCAACAGTGGGATTCAGAGGTGGCTTTTGTGTATGAGCTGCTAGTGACAAGCCTGCACACAGGAAGTTAGATTACCGGTGTACTTTTCAATCAGCCCGCAGGCATTAATTACAAGTTGACGACGCACTGAAGAAGATAAGAAGGTGCTCGACCTTTTGTAAATAAAAAGGAGAGGCTCCTTTTGTGTTTATGAATGAATGCAGATGATTTCTAAAGCAATCTTGCCAGTAAAGCTTTGGAAACATAATATCTTCACAAAAACTTTATTATTAAAAAAGCTAGTTTAAAAACATATCACTAAGTATAATGTAGTTGCCACCACGGAGAATTATAACATCAGAAAACTCTTCTTCCTCCACGACGCGTGCAGCTTTTTGACGGCAAACTGCAAATGAAGACTTCTGCAAATTTCACAGGTTGCAGGATGAGATAAATTTTGATACTGCATGTCATAACACTTGTATGCCAGTTTCACACAGACTTTACCTCCATCACTGTAAACACTTTGACTGATATGAGGGTAGCAGAAATGTTTGAGAATACCACAGGAAATATCGGTTTCTGTGGCTAACATCAGCTACACTGATGCAAACACTGCGTCTGTGTCTATGTTTATTCAGATTTAGGCAGAAATAACCTAGATGCAAAGTGCAAAGAGGTTAGTTCAGCGGAAACATTAACTGTGTTTGCACCTGTGAGAAAGACTTTGGTCATAATGCGCATAAATATTACTGTACATCCTCTAACATCAGTGATAATAAATAGAAGAGCCCATGTGCGAGAGCCAGCGACATAAAATCAGATATGTGCAAGCACGAAAAAAAAAAAAACTTTCCACAGCAGTGTGATTAGCCTGCCTTGAAGACAGCACAGGAAGTGTTTGAGCACAAGCTAAAATGAGTGTGTGTATGTGTCAGAGAGTACAGAGTGAATGTGACCATGGGGAAAGAAGGGAAAAAAAAAAGAAAGAAAGAAGAAAAAGTGAGACACTCACTCTTCCGGTTACCAGGGGAACAGCCGTCTCTGCCTTGCTTCTTTCTGCTTCATCATAGGAAGGTAACGTAGTTGCTACGTTGTAGGATGGAGGCTTGGGGAAAACCCCATCCTCCTTGTAGTCAAAGTAGGCTGAAAGAGAAAACGGCAGTTTTCAAAAACAAATACAGAAGACTCACTGATGCAAACTCTTATTTCATATTGACAGCTGACTTGTAACAGCACCATTTATTTACTGTTATTACCAAAATCAAGGCTGTTCAACATTAGTGACTCAAGAGGTAGAAACACTTTAACGAGAATTTCCACCAAATCCAAAGCCATTGATTTTATTAGATTACAGTGAAAGTGACGTTTAACCAATGGAACAAATCTCAAATATTTGTCAGCCTCTGCGGTGGTGACATTACCTCAGAAGGTTAAAGACATATGGGTCCTGTTTTTTGTCTCTTCTTTCTTAATTAGGAAATGTAAAAAAAAAAAACATTCAGCACCACGCTCATTTTTAGCCACTTTGTCCAGTTAAAATGACAAATGAGGCTGGTGGCAGGTTTTATCAACAACTCTGTGAGTAACTTGGTGACAAATTTTACTTGGCTGTTGTGGGTCTGCGGGCTCCCCACAATCTGGTGCCAAAGACTGATTAGAAAGTAAAATGTACAACAGCGAGCGTTTCATCGGTTCACACGTCAGTCGCATTTGTCCCAGTCGAACTGTTATTCAAATCCCATCGACCATGTGAGCTTATCAACATTATAGTTTTGAATAAGGGCTTTCGGTACGTGGATCATGAAGCCTGTGAGAAATCAGGTGTTTCAACTTTGGAAGGCTGCATACAAATCAAGCGCAGCAGACAACCAGTATTAAAGGATTCGGATGAAGATTAAGGCCGAAGAAACGTCACTGCGACATCCCTAAGACGAGCATTTATTTTCAAACACTTTATTTCACCTTTTGGAGCTTCATGTTGTTTACTGCTGGTAAAAACACATAGAATTATCAATTCTTACTTTGCAAATCAACACAGACATCATTCCTGCTATGCCAGCAAAGGCAGTAAACCTGAGCTCCAGGGAAACATCTGGATAAGTCATGGTCTTACCAGCATTGTCCACCGCAATGCTGCTGTACGGGGGCGGAGCGTCGGCCGCCACCTGTGGACTCTCCTCTGGGTCCTCCTCATTGGGCAGCTGAGGGAGGGAAAGAAAACTCTTTATTTCAGGCCGCAGCACTCGGGCGTTACTGGCTGCTCTCCGTCTGAAACAGCCGCTCTCAGATAAAGAAGCTTCACACTGCCTGCGTACTACTGAATGATGATCGCAACTGTATCGATTTAAGGAATAGGAGGGGCACGCCGACATTAAAATTATCCATCAAGGATGTGAACACGATAAAGCAAGAAATGAGCATCCACCACAAAATGGTGTTCACTTCTCCCTATAGGTCATTTTGTCCTTGAAAAGGAGGAAACACTTGAGCAGGGCGGTGAATAAAAAAAAAAAACAAAAAAAAGCCTCAATCACAGTTTTGCCTCCAACCTCAGACACGGAAGTCAGACTCGGCCACTCCTTATTCCTGATTCAGCGAGACAAGCGTTTAAAACCGAGGCCATGTGATCAATTAAGACGGGTTTCAGTTTCCAGTAAAGGCCACTGAATGCTAAGATCAGAAACCTTTGTTCCCCTTTTGGTGTGGGTGCCTCTGTATTTTTACATGTCCCTCATTTTCTTATAATGTCACAGAAAGGAACAAGTATCCCACCTTAAATTGGTAGGATTACATTACTTTGAAAATGGGAACAGCAGTAACCGTGACATTTCCAATTCAAATAATACAAAGTAATTAACTCCCTTATACTTTAGCAGGACATACAAAAATGTGAAATTTGTCCACAGGCACACTTTGACCTCTCAGATGTGAGATATTTTATAGTGTCCTCTTTAGATTTTAAAGGATTAAATTATTCCTTTAATTTCTCAAGTCGCAATTGAAACTATTGGATGTGAACTGCTCAGGCTGACCCACTGAATGATTTGCTTCCCTTTTTTATATAATGGTTTGCGATGGATAAACATAATCCAAGTTTCCTGCTGTCAGATGATGGACTAATATGTTTAATGTTTGTTTTGTTTTTATGCACTCTGGATCGGTACGCCTGTGTCTGCGCAGTCTCTGTTTAACCTGCTTGAACAGGATGACTTAGATATATAAAACAAATAAGTGATGGCTTCATTTTCACTTCTGTTAAAAATGGAGAACCTGTTTTAAGGAAATCAAGCATAAATATATCAACTTTGCGCAAACACAACACACCAAACTCATCTATAAGTGTTACATTTTAAATAGCTTTTTCACAGACATACTTTTAAAATATATAACCAATAAAACAACAACAACAA
>JAOXYL010000078.1:15220864-15241296 GCA_028564955.1 Terapon puta
TGGGTACTTGGAAATTCAGCAATGCCAAGTCTCAGGCCGTTCAACAGGAACAACAAGAAAAAGTGTGCAAGATTGAAGCGCAGTGCTCTCAAAACTGAGGGGGCCTTGTTTGAATAAACCAAATGCATGATAATACGCCCTTATCTTGCTTTATCACCTCTGGCTTCATCTCCTCTCTGACGATTTCAAATGAATTTAAAAAGTAGAATCAAAACATTAATCGTACAGATGCTACTACATTTTAGCAGTCTTTTTATATATCTTTTTCTTTTTCACAAAGTAAGAGCTAATTGTGTCTTCAGCCAAGGCCTGCAAGTTTATAATCAAATCTTATTTCCTCTTACAAAGAGAAGCTTGTGGAAACTAAGTTGTTTGAAGGCTCTCCCAGAGTCAGCCAGTTTAATTAGCCCGAATCTAATCAGACATCAGCAGCTCTTTTTTTTTTTTTTTTTTTTCCTTCCTATCCCTCAGTACTGTTGCTCACACAGCAGAAAAATATGCTACTCACCGTGTCCTGACCTCATGCATCTGTTCTTCAGCTTTTGTTCTCCGGGACGTGAGTTAAGCTCTCCTGTGACTATATAGTCCGACGGAGGTGAAGCTCATTAAGGCCATTTAATTTCACAGATCTGGCATACATCTGTGCTGCAAGGTGCTGCTCTATCATATCGGCCTGAAAATTGGAACATCAGCCCGTTTGAGTAGTATTACCTCTGATGAACGGCAATAAAAATTCACTGGCCGCATTTTTTTCAGAGCAGGGTAAGTGCTTTGCAGGCAATAACAAATTGATCTATAACATAAACAGCGTTAGTCCCACATGGTGTGATGGATCCAGGAGAGTAAAATAAGAAGTAAAACTTTTAGAATTTTAAGAAACTAATATCTTCAGTTTCCTTTGCAAAGCACACACAGGATCTTGGATGGCAAAGACCCCAATAAATGACTCGTACGATTTTATTTTTAATCAGCCCGGTGTCTTCATTCACAGTTGGCCACGTCATGTATCAAAGCATCTGCTCTGAGGATTGAGAAGGTTCAGAGTAGTAAGCTATAGGTTGTTTCTATTTGTAGACATGCAGACACTCTAGTGTCAGATTTAGGCCAGGCCGCTCTCTGAGTAATAAGATTGTGACGGATATGTGGAAAACTCTTAAGAGTATGGGGATTTCATATGACTCCTCAGTAGCTTCATTTTAGACTCTTCATATTATCACTTGATAAATAGAAAGCACGTCAGGGTCGTCTATGTCGAACGATGCCCTCCATTTTTAATTACTTGACTCATGTTTCAGCTGTGTTATGGTAGTTTCTAGAAGGTGAAATTACCCTGACTAAGGAACGGTTAATTCATGTTTTGGTGGGGCAATGAAACGGAGTGCTTGTAGAGTAGGAAAGCATTAACACTTCAGGCTAAAAGACTGTCTGGTGTAACAAGTTCTAGGTTTGTTTGATCAAGCCAAGATCAGTTTTGCATGTTTCTTCTTGGTTTATGTCTTAGGGATGAAAATTTCATCTGCTAACTTTTATGATCGATAGGAATATAAAACCAAATTTTACCCCGGGGATAAATAAAGTAGTCTGATTCCTAAAACAAAAAACATGAAAATAAGAAAAAAATAATCGATAAAATGTTTACACGGACTGTTTCTGCAGTATAAGCCAAGGTAATTAGGTATCATTCTCACAAAATGGCTGCTCCTTCTCCCACTGTTGCTATTAAACAAATGGCCAAATTCAAGCCATAATGCTGACAGGCTTATTAGAGTACTTTATTAGGTTTAACACACAATTTTGTGTCAACTTCGTGAACTATTAGTGTATGTATCCCAGTTAAATAAGATTATTTTTAAGAATTCAGCTGTTTTTTTTTTTGTTCCCTCTTTGCTTGTACAATTTGTTTTTATGCATAAAGTCTGGATGATCACTGTTAACGTATTCAAGTATTTTTACACTACAGTGGTAAACATCGCCACAGTATTTAGAATAATGGAGGTATAAAGTTATAAAAGCGGACTAATCTAATCTCCATGTGCAGAACATGCTGGAACATGAAGACTTTCAACTGGTGTTGTGTCATGCTTCTGTAGTATGTTGACTCAGTGTTGATTCAAAGCCAAGGGAGTGATCGTAAAGTCTTAAAAATGTTACCTTAGTTCAGCTATGGGTGAAGATATCATGCATTAAAAAAAAAAACAGACAAAACAACTCAGCAACCACAAGACTCTTGACCAACTTGGTGTGCAAATTGAAGCGCCTGAATGACGCAGGTTCTCTGGACACGGTGCCAAGATAATTGAGGGTTGTGTGTCATGTTCCACTAACAATGTGGCAGAAAAAAGTACCCTGAACATTTTGTTATTCGTGTCCAAGCCAAACAGGGGAGAACATTTTCTTACTGAGATCATGTGATGTTATTAAGTCTACATGAACTTATCACACACTGAAAGCATGTTTGATTTACCTCGCAGTGGATCGAGAGGCTGATTTGAGAGACACAGAAAGTGAATGTAGCTATAAATACCGTCAGCCTAAAAATGTGAGAAAGTCGCTGCTGAAGCATCAAGTGCAGTTTTCAAAATATACATTTCTGTGTCAGAGGTTTGTGTTCGTGGAGGAGTACTTTTCACCTCTTGGGAAATAGGTTTGCTGCATATCAACTCTGAAAACTCTCCTTAATTAGTGTTGTATTAATTAGTTTTTAAATCCAGAGGAGTCACAGCACTGGGCCCTGATTGGTAAATGCTACTAGCTCCCCTTTGATTCAGATAATGCACGCCTGCTGAGTGGAGGCATTCCAGCCTGCGAGTCTGTTCAAATGCCTCAGACCTGCCTGAATGAAAGGATATAAGCAGTTGTTTAGAGAACATGCCAATCAAGATTTGGAGTCTTGTTTTGATATGTTAATTGGAGCTAATCTGAAGCCACACAGAAATATTTGAAGGGTTTTCACCGAAGCAGGAACTAAAGAATTCAGAAGAATTGGACTTAAACCTACTATTGACATTGTCTTTATCAAACGTCATCAGCTGGATACTTTGATATATAAAGCATGCAGAAAATTGGGCTTATTCATTACTCCTGTTATCATGTGAATGCGATATTTGTGCCACAGCAGTACAGGAACATATCTCTAACAGGATCATTTATATAAAGAAATTGTGTTTCTTGAGAAAAGTTCAGGTTTTGTAATAGCGTTGATTTAAAGTCACTGCATGTTTAGTATTAAGCTTTTTGCGTATTTCTGCTAGTCCTCGTCCTAGTAGCCTGTGGTTTTGATGGCACTCGTCCCCAAACAGCTGCTTATATGAGGCAGGTTTACAGCATTTGAATGGACACTCCCTCAGGAATGCCTACTGTCAGCAGGTTTGCTTCAAAAGCACCAGGGGAGGTGGCACTGGCTGCCCATCTGTACCCATTACAGAGAACTTGTTCAGATACATTATAAAATTAGTTAAGAAATACATCCACATATAACAGTTTTGTGATTGACTGACACACATAACTGATTAAACTTAATGGTGTATTCATTATGTAACATCATACATAGTCCAGAGCAAGTTTGACCATTTCTGAACATCACAGTAACAAGATTTTTACATCCCATCAATTCATTGGAATCACACAGCTCTAACGTTAATTGCGTAAACTTAAACCGAAGGAGAAAGGAATCACTGTTTTAGATTGAGTATTGAATTTGAATTATTCAAAACAGCACAACAAGCTGGAAAAGACCTGGCGCCATTCTCAGTTCTGTACAGGCCTATACATAAAGTTTCCACTGACAGCCATGTCTAAAGACAAGTTACGCATCTCAAAATGTCACAATAATGTAACTGTGAACTGAGTCAAGGGGAGTTTCCCAATTTGGACGTCATTATTTTAAGTCAGGGATTTGTTTTCGGGATTGTTTTATTCTTGTTCACTTATTGCATCGAGCGCATCGTAAAAATTATAAAATGATCCAGAAATCATTAAGCATTTTTCTCAACGTGGAATCTTTGAAACAAGCATAGATGTCTTTTGACACACTAATAACCTTTTTTTTTTCTTATTTAGTTATTTATTGCGACAAAATTCTGTAGGGAGTAAATACAATAAAACTTATCATCATCAAAACACTGCAGAAGTGCAAGACAGATAAACTAGAATCACAAGATGTGGAGGAAAACCTCAAATGATGAGAATAAAGATTTTATAAGATTTGTGTAAATAAGTGTTTTTGGAAGAGGTTTAAACAGTGGTAGGAGCCTGAGCAAGTATGAAAAGCATGATTGCAAAAATGTGGTTATGTTTACTTAAGTCAGCGTGTATTTGTATGGCAGATAACAACGTATAACATTTAACACCTGTTTAACACAGTTTTGATATAGAGCGGGTGAGGGGGCAAAGATATACAGGAGATGTTTTTTATGTAAGAAGTTGCAGTATTAAACTTACAAGATTCAAACCCAAAACGAATTTATTCTAATAATAGATTAATATATGGTGTCAATTAAGGAGCTAGCTCATTGGCACTTTTAAGAGTGATTAAATTTTAAAATCAACCCCACACATAACAGGAAGCCCGCAGAGACACCAGAAGTGAGATGGTACGATGATGCCAGTTTTTCCACTTGATTAAAAGATTAAAAACTCAAAACATTGCAATGTGTGATGATAACACATTTGTTGGCGTATGTCATCATCATATGCAGCTGATGAAAAAGCCTCCCCGCTTGTTACAACCTGCGTGCCGGAAACAGCCGACGCTGTCTCTTTAACAAGTGCTTTGCCCTGTGCTCCAGGGCATAGTGGAGGGAGGGAGGGAGGGGGGGTTACGGGGGGAGGGAAGTTGTTGACGGAAAGACGGCCCCCGATTGGCTGGGCGTTGATGAGGGCAGTGACATCACGCGGAGGAGAGGTCCTGTGGTGTAAAATAACATCTCCTTTTATGGGACAAAGCGGACCGTTCCATTCTCGGGGAGAGGTGAGAGTCGCGGCTCCCTTAGTGCTGTTTTCCTCTCTAGTTTGTCCCCAAGCGGCATTTAAGGCTGTTTTTGTAAATTAATACAGCTTGTTAATTTCTTTAGTATTAATCCTCTGTTTTTAAACCATCTGTTATTTAATCAGCCTTTGTTTTACTTCTAATTTTGACTTGGATGGTGTAATTATCCCGATTAAGATATCTTTCTCTTCTCTTATTGTCTCCCTTCTTTGTTTCAACTTCAAGGTGTAATTAGTCAGATTAATTTTTTTAGATGTATTACACTGTTTTGGCAGTCTTAGCGAGTGCCTTGTCATCAGTAGGCTTTGTTGTCGTGCTCAGCATTGTGTTTGTCTCCTTGAGATAATTCATATTCTTAATTTACTGCAATTGAAAAGACTCCTCTGCTCCTCACGAGGCAGTTTTTTCCCCTCATAGCCGAAGATTAAAGTTGGCATGAAACATTAGCAAGACTGTCTGGCAGTCCCGTGGACAGACACACATCTCTCTGCTTGTATCCCATCTTTCTGTGTCACATTCACTCCTAACATTTACACACTTCACACGCTCAGCCTTTTATTCTTATCCACCCCTCTTAACCACGCAGCCCCCCAGTTCTCCACACATGCGTTAACCTCAAAACGCACCACAAACAGAAACAAAAGCTGCAGACCACCCCCCCACACACTTCACCTGGCATGTGACTACCCCCACTGTTAGCCGGCGTGGTTTCTCCCGGAGAGCGAGCAGTCACCTCCCCTCCCTAACTCAGATTTGTCACCACTCCAAGGAAATACACTGAACCTTCGAGTCGAGTAAAGAAACTGTAGTTACACTCTTCCAACCGGACGCCCACAGACACTTTTAAAAAAAAAAGAAGGCTAGGCTGTCTTCTCTGGAGGAGGTTGGCGGTGACATTTAGACTTACAAGTAATGAAGAGAGTACTTCTGAATCCCTGGGAGATCCTCTGAACCCTCCTCCCTCCTTCCAATGTTTCAGTGGTTGGGGCCATGGCCTCTCAGTCAGGGTAAGAAATGCACAGCTAGTTGGCTGCTTCACTTATTTCTCTTGGTTTCTGGGAAGAATAAAGCGCTTTACTTAATTTTGTTAAGTAAAAGTTGTACAAAAACAAATAAAATGCTTTGGGTTGGTTTTTATATGATGTGCCACACAGTCCTGTATACATGTGGCTCAGATGACCATCAGTTCTTCCTTTTTTTTTCCCCTTTCTTTTTTTTCAGGTTGTTTTTAAGACATGACCTGGCTGCTATGCTTTGCAGCAGAAAGGGACAAATGAGCTGATTAATTTAGGTACAGAGTCATCTGCCTCTTCAACTCTGCAGACTTTGACCTTTTCGGTCTGGCACAGTGTTGAATGATTACAGTGAACGTAACTGGCCGATACACTTTGATAATAATAAATGCCATTTAAACTCAGGTTGTGCAACAAGTGATTTGCCTAGGCAAACTTCTTCCTTGCTCTGAAACAACCTACGTTTCCTACCTTGTCGTGTTGACTCCTCAGGCTTTGGATGAAGGCTCGGCCCAAAAATTCAAACTAAGGCTCACCTGTGTCTTTAACATTTGCTCATCAGACGAGTAACATGGAAATAAAGGTTTATGTTCTCAAACTGATATTTAGATTAGGCAGTAGTGTGTGGTTTTGCTGCAGGCCACAGGTAAATAGCAGCTGAGTCTGCGGTTGTCATGTCATGCCTTCTTTGTACAGTCCACAATCTTTGTTTCTGTCCGCAGAAACAAATCAGCAATATTCTCAGTTGGTCCCCCCTGAACTGGTAAAGGAAATCCCCAATACTTAGCTTGAAAAAGTAGATATTCAACTTGAAAGTAAGTTCAAGATGCCTGTGCCTGTCTAACAACTAGCTTTAGTTTGGTCTGGGGTGTTATGACTGAGACTGGGGACGTCCCCTTTCACCATGTCGTAGTATTGGTAGTTTTTGCGCAGTGGTTACTTTTTCATTGTCTTGTGATGGCAAGCCACACTTGCTCACAGAACCGACATACTGTAAACAAGAAGTGTGTGTTGATTTACTTACTTTACTTATCCATATTTAGTCTTACAATTTCTAGCATTTGGTCAAAACAAGAGCTTAACATGTTGTGCCTTTACTTCTAATAAACGTAAAACAAGTTCCTTTGTCACGATTGGAAATATTTACAGAAAGTCATCAGATCCTGTTGTAACTTTTTTGTGCTCGTATGAATACATTGTTGAATTCGGGAGTGTGTCTTGGTTTTTACTTCTCTGTGTAACGAAGTTTGAGTTTTGAGGCTGGTCTATGGCCAGCATAAAAACAGGTTGAGCTCGGAGGCTTGATCCATATTCACACAGTCACATCGTGTCACCCACACCAGTGCTTCACATCCTGTCTTCCATCAGAGTCCTTGGTCAACTTACTTACTTTGACTTGCCGTTCATAGAGCGGTCTAGGGTGATCTTTAAAAAACAACACCAGAAATGAAGCCCATGTTTCGCCTTTCATGTTAACTAAGATTTCTTCAAAGAAATGGGGAACTTCATTTTAAATTAATTCCAATTTTGCAAAGGCACAGAAGTAAACTAGACCCCAGTATCGTAGAAACCAACAGCAGGCAGTTGAGCCTCCTGCCTGATTAGTGCTGTGCAACAGTATAACAGGGTGTAGCCCCTTGTTCAGCTAATAAAAACCAACAGATCAGGTCAATTAGTTGGGCCGAATGGACATTAGCAGTGTTTTCAAAGGCTCCTGTGCCCCGAGGCTTTTGATCATTTAGCTCTCTAACTGTGGCCCATTCACACATTCAGCCCCATTCTTAAACTGTCAGCGACAGGCTTGTTTACATGTAAAAGTAGCACCAGCAGGCGAAATGCACCCTTGGTACATAATCATTTTTGTCTGATTATTTGTCTAACCAGTGGAGATGTAGAGGGTGGTATTTTTAGGGCATGAAAAGGTTTTCTTTTTCCCCTAAAACCACAGACAATATTCATAGCATGAAAAAGCTTCAAATGATAGTCCTTGCTTGTCAGAAGGGTGATAGAGTAGGCAAAATAACTAACATCTAGCAGAACTGACTAAACGTGGCTGGTGTAAATCTTCTGTGCTGTTAGCTGTAGTGTAAGTTTGTTAGCTCGTATTTTTACTTTTAACAGTGACGGTGCGTAACCTAAGCTTGGTTCTTAGCCACGCTGCAGGCCAAATAAAGTCCACGGATTATAACAGTGGAGTGTTGATGGATGTTTGGATGATGGATAGCCTAAACAAAGTTTTCTTCCCTTCTTTGCCACCTCTGCTGATAAAAAGCAGCGTTAATGGAGTATGTCAAACAGCTCGTTGTGGGTAATAGCTTTGGTGTAATGTAGCCCAGCTATAGTGTGTAAAACCCTGAAGCCTGTGAAGTCATGACTCAACGTTGAGTGTTGTTGATGTGAAACAGACAGCGGCCTTGTAAGACATTGGTTGAGATATTTCTATTTAGACTTGCAGATAAGCTTACAGACGACCAGTCAAAAGTTGTAAACAAACTTGGAACCCGCCATGCTCAAGTCGCTGGCAAGTTTTAGTTCTCCGCAACCTTTGACTGACATGAAAAAGTCTTGCTCATGTAAGAATAGTGTGAAATATTGCCTCGAAACTCTCGTAGCCCGGCTGCCTAGTTCGTCTACCTTTCACATCTTGTTTGCCTTCCCTGTGTGCATTGTTTTTTTTCCATGCTCTGAAATGAGTTTCCCATCTGCTTCTTTTCATCTTTTCAGTCATACATAGTGAAGATTGAAAACACCCTCGTGTGTTTGTGTTTATGATCTAGGAGGAGGAGGAGGAGGACGCCCGGGTGGTTGCCGCATAATCACGCTCTGTCAAAATCATTGTTGTCACTGGCAAAGCCTGAAACTGTCGGCTTAAACCGGGAGGCGACGTGTCTGGCTGATAACTCGCTGGTTTCTAGTTTAAAGGCTCTCCAGATGCTCTCTGTTAACCAAGGTGCACAGGAGACATATGTCGCATTTTGTCAGTCCGGCTGTTTCTAATGAGCACACATTTTGTCTCTCCAAATGTTGTAATATCCCAGCTTTATATGACATTTTATCGTTTGATGAAATATCATTACTCTTTTCTATCCGTACACAGTTTTATTATACGTTCATGCATTTGGTGTTTGTCTCTCTCTGGTGTGAATCTATACATGTGCTGACGAGGTTTCTGCCCTCAAATGGCTCTCTACTTTTATGTTTGCTCTCCACACAGCACGCTCTGAGGGGCAGTAAGAGCAGAGTTGTGTTTAGCTTCAAGCTGCACTTTGATAGCAGTAGCCTATTATTCAATCCTAATTACAGTCAGTTTTACCTTTTTTATGCTGTCCTTATTTACATTCTTTTCATGTAGTGTCAGCTGCGTCCAGCACACTTATACTGTCCTCCCAAACTAGCTTTACAATACTGTATATTTGGTGAGCTAACAACCATGCTAACTGTAGGAAATAAACTTCTAATTATATGGCAATATTGAAAATTTCTACTCGGATTTTCAGCAGGGTTACAAATTCACATCGGCCATCTGCACAGAGCGATTATTTGCGGTAGATTGTCTAGACTAGTCTAAGCCTATTAGGGACTACTTTCTCCACAGGTCATCTCTGCTCCCCTCTGTTCACGATGTGTGGGGTTCTGCTAATGATGGCTCGGTTTTCAGTAGAGAGCAGACGATGGCAGCCTGACTGCATGATCTGTTAATAGTTGGAGACTTGAACCTGTTTATTCCTTTCCGAACCAAGTTATGTTTAGTTATGCTACATCACCGTTCACCAACTTTGTTTTCCTTTTTTTAGGTCAATTCTTACCCACTCGACAGGTGTTTCTCACATGCACATCTCACTCTCATAACCCTGCTTTCTTTTATAGCCATCCTTGAAAAACCCAAGAGATAAGAAGCCTGTTTGCTGTGTCTCCTCAGCGTGGTTTTTTTTTTTGGTTTGTTTTTTTATTTATTTTTTTTATGTTGACTTATTGTTGTTCTGTTTGTGTTATTAGCAACATGAACCGTGAGGACCGGAATGTGCTCCGAATGAAAGAAAGAGAAAGGAGAAATCAAGAAATCCAGCAGGGAGGAGGAGAGGCCTTTCCAGCGAATTCCCCTCTCTTTCCTGAACCCTACAAAGTGGTAAATTTGTTTACCTCACATTCAGTTTTGACATGTAATTTCATTAGTCCGTTCAGAGGAAATTTGTAACTGCGACAGGAAGAGTGGATTGCACATACCACCAGGAGCATTCATGTCAATCTCATATGTCAACGCATGATTTAAAAAAAAAAAAACATTTAAACCAAACACACCTTTGCCTTTTGCTTTTTTTTTGCATGTTTTGCTAAACCTGAGAGGAATGTTTAGCTTAAGGCCTCCGTGGCAAAGGTGGAAAGTGTCTTGTGTGGGTGCAAGTGTTATGTAACATTTGTTTGACTTCATTCCTACATCGCTTCAGTCTGACCTTTTTGGTTCTAAGTTGATTAGTTTTTCACAAGAGAACTTATATTTGATGAAGGCTTAAACCCATTTGTTGCTGCCTTATTAACTTGTGGGGGGGAGGAGTAGAATAGAGTGTGTTTTTGTTTTGTTTGTCGTTTTTCTCTTCTTCACAATGACCTTCAGGGTCCTGCTTTCTTGGATTTGTTTACAGTTTGCGCGATGAAAGCTAAACACTCAAGATATGCTTTAATACCCATGCGGGAGCTGTTTCACTGTACATGACATGTCTGAACATGCTCGACCGACGGTGACACACCTTCTCATAATCAAGATGATGTCATGCAAATTTCAAGAAATAATTGGCCGGGCTCTGCGCTACACACCACACGGTTACTCATAGGTATTTAAAATGACAGGTGCCTCCTAGAACACTAGCAGGTTAAATTAAAAGATGATTAGCTGTCAGATAGTCCACTGCAAATACAAGAGACTCAGATTCATCGACAGCACCTGTCTTTGGTTAACTGTGTTGTTATGCAGCTGAAGAAGGTAAACACAAGTACACGCCAGACTCCCCATCCACCCCCTTCCCCTTCCTCCCACTCACAGACACACAAAGATGTAGGCCAGCCAGCTCCCGCCCTGGCCGGTGTAATTGTAAAGAGGATTTGAGTTCTCTGTACTGGTCTAATCTTTGCCACTAACCAGATTTGAGCAGAGGTAAGTGGCTCCTCTTCTTAGCTCAAGCTAGCCATCAAAGAAGCAGCAAGGAATGTGTCCTGACAGGTTGGGAATAGAAAGGGTACCAGGGGTGAGCGATGAGTGCAGGCCCGTGTGTTTTGGACCACAACAAAGCAAAAGCTGACTTTGAAGAAGGAGGTGTCCTTGACCTTTTTGCAAAAAAATATTTTATTGTCCATACTTGTTCTTCAGTCTTCAGAATCATACGACTACTGTTAAGAGAAGGGAGGCAGCCTGCTCTGCTGTTGTACAAAAAATGGAAAAAGCCAACTGTTTAAGTCACAGGCTTTTCTCCCCTTTATATCTCTTGTCTCCTGCTTGTCTGAGTCTTATGTAAGCTGCAGTTTGGCTTTTTTTCCCCCCTCGGTCATGCTCCACTAAGTGGAAGTTTACTGTGTTCTGCATTAAAGGCCATGTGTGCACGCAGCTGCAGCTGTGGCCTCCCAGATGTAGACCAGCAAACGCAGTAACATTTTTATGGTGCAGAGTTCATGCACTTGTAACTCAGCTGCACAGAATGAGGAGCACAAAATGATCCGTTAAATATCAGAGCCTAATGTCAGCTGTCTTGGGGGGAACAAGAATCAGCTCTGATATTGTTATATTTGTATGACAGTACATAAACACTGTTTATGCATATTTGTTTAAGTCAAGGAGATTGTCATGTACTACTTTCTAAACAAATTGTGGCTCTAATTAGCCCCAGAAACTTAGCGACGGAAACTCAATAATCCATAAGAACATTGATATTTGTACTTTGCATGTTAAAATTAAAAGGTTTTGCAGATCAGACAGGAGTCATATTTAGAATTGATAGTTTGTAGTTTATCATTTGTGTGCACAAAAAGACAGCGAATTAAATTAGGCAGAGATAGGTGTTTTTTTTGTAATTCATTGTTGCGCAAAAGCAGTGTTAGGCTAGCAGAAAAATACTGCCAGAGGGAACGTTTTCTGAACAAGGTGTCCCTCTGGTTAACATAGATGTAAAGTTCCTGAGAACATTCCTGCAGATAAAAAGGGCTGCATCAAAGTGTTGACAAAGATATAATCTCCTCTATAATCAGTTTTTTTTTGGTTGTCTTTTATCTTTACAGCTGTGCACTACAATATGTACAGCACAACGGGATGCAATACAATATTTACTCTATAACCTTCTTGTTTTTATTCTGCCGACACATTTACTTGTTGCAATCAGTGTGTCTGTAAACAGTGAGTCTGTTGAGCAAACGGTATAATGATTCAGTTGTTTCAAATTTACCTCACCCACTTTCTTTTTGTTCCTCTTTTTTTTTAAATTTCTTTTTTAATGCTTTATCAGTCCAGCAGAAGTGTGACGAGCCATAATGCCAGCCCTTTGAAACACTTGTATTAAGTGCTTTTCTTTATTTTATGTGTCTCTGTTGCGATCTAATACAATCACAACAGAGCACGTCATTTACGGTCACACTACAGAGTGAAACCAGCTCCCCTTTACGACAAATCAGTGACGCTACAGTTCACCAACTACACGTGTGAGCCAGGCTGTGCTAGCAGGAGGTAGCAGAGTGCATATTATGACCATGCTAGTTACATTTCCTGCTGCAGATAACGGCTTGTGTTTCCTCACCCTCTGCGTGAATCTGTCAAACGAAGCAGCGGTCTGAGGCTGCAAGTGAAACTGGATATTCTGTTTTCTCTGACACGCTGTTACGGGCTGATTTGCAGGCAGGTCTGCTGGAATCCATGGCCTCAAAGTGATTGATTAACCTCTGTGTTGGAACACCGGGTAGACTCTTATCTGCGCTCGCACATGGGTGTGGACTGATGTGGGCCTCAGTTTGAACAAGCCAACTGTGTGATTGACTGATTAAACTGTTCTCTATGTTCAATCAATTGTTTTCTCAGTGTCCAGTCAGATATTTTGAATATAAAACTGGTGACACTTTGAATTAGGATTTAATTTATTTCTTTTTTCAGTTGAATATCTATCCTTCAGTTATGCTCTTTATGTATATTCAACTGATTTTATTAGGTTTTTTGAAGGAGTGATACATTTTCTCTCAATTTTCAATGCTTTTGATGGAAAGCAATTAACCGAAGTGTTGAACTTGTGCTCATAATGACTATTTTCTCTGCCCCCTCTTCCCTCCTCTCTGTTCATTTCTCTCATTTATCTTCCTCTTGGTGTTATATCTCTTCTTTCCCTGTAACTGTCTTTTTCTTCCCTTCGTCATCACACTGCCCTCTGCCTCACCTCCTCCTCCCCCCCCATCTTCTGCTTCTCTCTTCAGTCCAGCAAGGAAGATAAACTGTCCAGCCGTATTCAGAGCATGCTGGGCAATTACGACGAGATGAAAGAGCCGATCGGTGAAACACTTCCAAAGCTTGGCGGTAAACCTTCAAACAGCTCGTCTTCCTCTGAGGAGAAATCGGGCCCACCTTTGTTTGGCGGGGACCAGCGTGGTGTCAGCAGCGGTGGCAGCAGCCAGAGCAGTAAGTGGACTCCTGTCGGCCCCGCAGCAGGTGGACCTTCGTCCCAGTCCCAGAAACGGTCGAGCCTCCAGGGCGGGCACGGCAGCCAGAGGGCCAGTGGAGGCAGTAGCGGCAGCAGCAGTAGCCAAAGACACGGAGGGAGAGAGGAAAAGAAGTCAAGTAAACACAGTGGAGGGTCAGAGCACTCAAAGTCACACACATCGAGTCCAGCCAAGGGCTCTCTGAGTACCTCCAGCGGCAGCAGCCACTTGCGGAGCTCCCTGGCTGCCGAGCAGCATCACAGCAAAGAGCGCTATCGCTCCAAGTCCCCACGAGACATAGAGGCCAACTGGGACTCACCCTCACGGGTTCACACCTCCTTCACCAGTGGTCAGCATTCGAGTCAGGCCTTTCCCCCATCTCTCATGTCCAAACCCGGCTCCATGCTGCAGAAGCCCACAGCCTATGTGCGGCCTATGGACGGCCAGGAAACAGCAGAACCCAAGAGCTCACAGGCGGAAAGCTACAGTGGACAGTCGCACAGCAGCACCATGGGAGAAATGAAGTCCAACAGCAAGGCCTCACTTTCCAAACTCAAGATCCCCTCACAACCTGTAGAGGTAAGGTATTTTCTGTGTTTAATGTATTTGGAACAGTGGGAATACTCATCACATAAAGGGCATGCCGCGTATTCATGTGTCACTTAAGATCTGTAGTTTATGTGGATGTTGTATGTGGAGTATGTAGAAGTAGAATGGCGGAGCAGCATTTATCCTAGAAGCATATGTTCATCTTGATGTAATAACTGGAATAAATGACCCCACAGCATGTTACGCTTGGTCTGACTGAACTCTTGGTCTCATAAAATGCCTACAGAGTGACTCATGCTTCTGAAAATGGGGGCTCACCTGCTGCACTGACATCATGTCGATTATGAACACATGCTAAACTTAATGTTTCTGTCTTCAGGGAACCGGTGACGCCAACTGTGTCGATGAGATTCTTAAGGTATGTATATAATGGTATTTTGCTAAAAACTCCCTGTCTCTGGCCAACAGTTCATCCCGAGTACTCAGAGAAAAGCTTACTGCCTCGAGTCAGGCAAGGAGCATTTCGCATTACTCACACCTTACAACTAATTTGCACATTCTTTCCTTTTCTCTGTGTGTGTGTGTTTTCTTTCTCTCAGGAAATGACTCAGTCATGGCCCCCTCCACTGACAGCCATCCACACCCCCTGCAAAACGGAGCCCTCCAAGTTTCCATTCCCCACCAAGGTCAGCACTGCACCAAGTCCTCCGTATTTACTGTTTGACTGAAATGATTCTGTGTCGTTATGAATTAATTTAGCTCAATTATTTGTTTATTACTTGTACTTCTGGTGCAAACAGCCCTCACAGAACGCGCACAACCAATCCAGAGAAACCCTGTTTAGAACTATAAAGTGATGGGACTTTTTAGTGATAAATATTTAATCTATTTAATCTGGTCAGTTTTGGTGTTTATGTCGCTAAATACTTGCACGTAAATATTCACTTATTCACATTCATTTACTTATTTATTGATTGTTATCAGACTTGAAAGACGAATGGTGAAAAGACGAATGAAAATAATAACTTTTTTTTTCTTTCTTTCTTATATCAGGATTCTCACCCTTTTCCAAGTGGCCACAGTGAGTATAAAACATCTTTCCGATTCAAACCTGAACTCATAAAAATTATGTATATCTCAACTTATTTTTATTTTGTGTTTTCAGAACGAGGCAGTTCCTCCAAGAGCTCCAGCAGCCACCAGTCCAAAACTTGCGATGACCAGCCCACGTAAGTGCTTCATCCTTTCCTCACTCTCTTTTCTCATCTGAAGCCATAGTTGGTTGTCTGCTACGTAGAGCAGGATGGTAAAAAAAATATTTATGATGAGTTAATAAACCTAAAGTAACCAAATTTGTACTTGGGCTCAGTTATGAAGACATAATCGATTATAAACTACAGCAATTACACTGTTGTAACAAACATCTAACTTTGTTTAATTTCTGTCTCAGTATGCTTGAAGATGACCTTAAGCTAAGCAGCAGCGAAGACAGCGATGGAGAACAAGACTCTGCCAAGAATGCCTCAAGAAACACATCAGCAAGGTAAAGCTCAAAGCATTTCCAACAACTGAAAGCTTTCTGTTGACGTTGACTCCAGCTAAAGTTATAAGGCATTATACTCTGAGGTTTATGTCAGGATCCTTATCTTGAAAGAGATTGTGCATACATTAGGTAACTCTCCTCGTAGCAGAATCAGCCTTTGCACATGTTACATTCATGCCTTTCCCAAGGCCAGCATTGGCATTTTGTAGTGGCAAGGAGACATTTGTTTTTAAGTTTGCAACTGAAAGTGTATCTTTAGATTAGAGTCAACTTTCGGAGGACAAGATGGAGTAGTTTGCATGCATGTCTTCAATGTGTGAAACATGACTTACGGTCACATAATATAATATGACTTTTTTTCTGCAACAACAGCAATAACAGTGAAGGAGCGGAGCAGTCGAGGGATGACTCCAGCAGCCACAGTGGCTCAGAGAGCAGCTCTGGCTCTGACAGCGAGAGTGAAAGCAGCACGACAGACAGTGAAGGCCCACACCCACGGCCTGCCTCTCCTGAAGTAATGACTTAACACTAACTTTGTTCAAACCATCACTTAGGGATCATATGTTACTTAAAAACCACTGTTTTCTGTTGTGCTAACAGTTCTGAGCTCTTTCTACTGGTTGGGATAGTTGGACGTTGTTTCTTCAGCCCAGAATAGAGAGAAGAGAATTTGTTTTGAATATTTTTTTATGTAATAAATGTACTCACCTGTACGATTGTTTTATTCTCCTGCTCCCCCTCAGCCTGAACAACACATGGCCAACAAGTGGCAACTTGACAACTGGTTCAAGAAGGCTAAGCAGTTCTCACCAGCCTCTCCAGTGGACAACAATGTTACCACCAAGTGCAAGAAGGAGGGCAGAGATAACAGCTCAGGACGCGGCTATGGTAGCCAGGGAGGGGGGTCAAAAGACTCAACAGCGCCCACCCCAAGCAGGGACCTACGGGCGGCTCAAAAGGGTAATGAGAGTGGCCGCGGCCGGCAAAAATCCCCCGCCCAGAGTGAGGGTAGCACAAACCCGCGAAGGAGTGTGGGTAAAAAGCAGCCTAAAAAGTCTGAAAAGCCCCCAGTGGTGGAGGAACCGAAGGGCGGTCTGAGAGTGGAGAGCGAGCCGACCCCAGAGATACCTCCCCATCGGCCCAAAGCTGCAACCAAGGGTTCCCGCAAACCAAGCATCAAAAAAGAACCTAAATCCTCTCCAAGGCCCTCTACAGCCGCCGTCACCACCACGGCAGATAAACGCAAGGCCAAGGCACCCACCAAGACTTCCCAGAAGTCTCGTGAGTTTGTTGACACAGACTCTTCATCGTCAGACTCTGAGGGGAATGACAGCATCCCGTCCTCGTCTCAGACACCCAAGTACACAGAGAGTATCAGGACCCCCGTATGTGTGTTTTCTCCAATGGAGGAGAAAGAGCTGTTGTCTCCACTCAGTGATCCAGAGGAGCGATATCCTGCAAGGCAGCCACAGCAGCAGGTCTTACTAGTGAAAATAGGTTAGTCAAACCCTGTCATAATGTAAGGATGTCCTCATTTTCATTGTATTCCGTGTACTTGTTTTCCACTCGTCCAGCTGGAGTGCACACTTCTGAAGCCTTTCTTTACTTTGGACCAAATTAAAGCCTTCCCTTCCCTTCCCTTTCCTTCCCATTTCCTATAGATCTCAGCTTGCTGTCGAGGATCCCAGGGCGGCCCTACAAAGAGCCTGTAGAGATAAAAGTGGAGAGGGATGATTCTTTGGACAGAGACAGCAAAGACTTCAGCAAACAGAGCTCCGAGAAGAGCTCTAGTAAGGCCAAGAGGAAACACAAGGTATGGGACTTATAGAGCAGATTCCTGTCTGTGATCTCTGCTGTTTTTTATTCTGGTCTTGTTCATTTCCTTGTATCACTCTCTTGCAGAAAAGTAAAATAAGCGTCTTAATGAGTGTCAATTTTATTTAGATTTGTGAGATTATCTGTAGCCCATCAGAAAAGCTTTCCCATAGTTTTGTTTTCAGTATGACCTTCCACACTGAATAACGATTTATTTGGAGCCTTTTTATTTCTTCAGGGAAGTTATGATCGGTCCATTTTAGTTTAGCCGTCCGACAAGATATTGTATCTCTTAAAATAACCTCCAAACAGATTTCCATTAAAGCAAGAAAATGCCTTTGAGCCAAAGAACAATTGATTCAGTTTTGGTGGAGATCCAGATCTAGAATTTCTGCCATTATGTGCAATTTTTTAAATCATACCTGTGAAACTGCCAGAGAAAGAGCCTCACAACCCATGTGATGTCTTATGGCGTAACAGCAAGTTGGAAACACATAAAAGATTGGCAGAAGGATGTACTGTATGTGCCTGGTAAGATGTCAAGTACACAGACATGTGCACACACCAATAAATTCTCTAATGTGTCTTTTCTCTTTGTTCTCCGTGGTCTTTTTGCCTTTTAGAATGACGAAGAAGGCAGCAAGCCAGAAAGCAAGCGGTGCAAGCTTGAGGAAAAGTCCCTATCTCATCATAAAAACAGCAGTAAAGAGTAAGTATTCTTCCTTTCTCTCCTGATTGCCATTCACGGTAAACCCTCTGCACACTGGGAACTCTTGGCACACTTGGTGTGACACTTCATTTCTTTACTGGCAAAATGAATCTTGCCAGATGTCTTTCTCTTTTCTTACTATTCACAAAACAAACCTTATAAACTCTAATGAGTGTCATAAAGTTGAAGCGTAAAAGCTCAGTGACGTGGCTTGTTTATTACATTGCAGCCTCTTCAAGCTGCACCTGTTGACCTTTATCACAACATCTCTGCTGTTCTTATTGTTGAATAACCTGATATGTTAATGCATAATCTCTGTTAATATTTTGTATTTTGTTAAAATGCCATTTCCTCTCCCACCAGGTCTAAGAGGTCTTTGGAGAAAAAAGAGGAGCCAGTCCCCTCTCCCTCCATGTCAGGTCTTCAGCGGACGCCCAAGGCAGAGCATCCAAGTCGGAAGAGGACAGTCAGCCAGTCCTCCGCCTCTTTGTCCAGCGGGACAGGAAGTGGAAAGGAGGGAGGCCACAGCACCAAGGGCAACTCCACCTCCAAACACAGAAAAGGAGAGGACAAGGGACGCAGCACACGCGACGGCAAGGTGGGTGCGCGTGACCTCACCGCCGGGCATTTGCTGTCCGCGTGAATACCTGGCAAGCATTGTAAATACTGAGGAGGAGTGCGCTTTCATCATGTTTCCCAGCTGTGCAGCGTTTCCCCCAGGGACTTTAGATAACGAAGCACATATGAAAAAAAAGTTGTTGCTGTGGGGGGAAAAAGGAAGGCTGGAGAACGTAGCCTGACGTCTAATGTCCGTGTTTGTGCAGGAGATAATTCACGTCACTAATGTGTTACTGCTCATTATACACACAGTACAAACACAGAATTATTTCAGGTTATATGCAGTATAATGCACTATATCCAGAGAGTGCAAAAACCTTCTACCCCCAGACTCCTTCTGTCTCACCTTTTTTCTCCAATTTATTCTCCACTTCAAACACTGGGCCCCCTTTTTTCCTGAAACTTTATTCCCTCTCGCTTGCTGTCTCTGCAGGAGAAATCCTCAAAGGGCTGTGATAACCAGCTGGCTGTGCCTCCACTCTCCACAGACGGCTCCAAGTCTCAGAGATCCAAGCTGGTGTTTGAGGACAGGTAAGAGGAGCTCTTTCCACTGTGGATAACCCCTCAGCAGGATATGCAGAAAGAACTGCTGTGGGGATCTAGGGTTGCCTTTGATGCATAAAGCTGTAGGAGGTTGGGGAGGTCATGAAAAGACGTGCCTGCATGCAGGAGAGTTGATGTAAATTTCCATTTTAAAAGGTTCTCTGTTGGGAGTATCTGTCTTTTACATGCAGAAGTAAAGAAACAACATAGTCTTTCCTCTCATTTCTGTCTTTTTGTTTCAGGGTTTGATTTAATGGAAGATTAAAGATTCTAAAGGATTGTTTTAATGTGTATTTTCCAGGTTCTGCGTAAAGAGGAACTTTTTGTTAAATTATTTGGCTGTTTTTTTAAATGGTTCATACATGTAATGAAATTAGTTTGACCTGTTAATGATTTCGTTTCAGGGTCCATTCAGCAGATCACTACTTACAAGAGGCGAAGAAACTGAAACACAATGCAGATGCACTGGTAAGAGTGAGAGGCCTATTTACATATGTAATTGAGATGTAGCTATGGCAGTTGATGCATGCAAAGCAGTGAGAGGAGAGGAGAACCACGGCAACAACAACAATGTCTCAAACTTAATGTGAAACAATATCCTGGTGAGATTTTGCGTATGGGAACACAGCTGAAGTTTTTTTTTTTTTCTTTTGCTAAATTTACCTCAGACTCAAAGTTTCCATACCCCATTTGTTCTCTGATTTCACGGTTTTTGAGCAGCAAAGCCAGAAAAAAACAAAACATAAATGCTTTTGTTACCGAGTCGCTGAAAGATGAGCATGTGTCTATATTTAACTGCAGCTCTGGTTTCAGTTACTTACCTGGGGGTTGTGAGATGCCTGACTCTGTTCCCTGTTATTTCCTCTTTAAAATACTTGAAGAATGATTTTGTTCCAAGCAAATGACTCAAACAAACACACATACTTAGATTGCTGAAAATGATTTTTTTATATACTTTTTTCCCTCTTTATAAGATAATGGGTACATTTTTCA
>JAOXYL010000078.1:15269785-15286744 GCA_028564955.1 Terapon puta
AAAGGAACAAAATCAGCTGATTCATAACTTTCTTGCCCTTCCGTCACTGACAACTTTCATACTGCAGCATCAGAGTTGATTAACAGGTTGGCTCGTCTTTGTTTTTTTTGGCAACATTAACTTTTGTGTATGCATGACAGGTATGTAGCTTCAACTTGATGACAGAGTCACGCAATGGCAGGTCATGGGAGAGCGAGGCCTATGTTTACTGTCATTAGAGGCCACTGTGAAGCCCGAACCTATCATTAACTCGAAGGGGCTGGTTTCTGCACCGAAGATGATTTTTTTTTTTTGGATAGCTGACAGTGGCTGCAGGTTACGACTGTGAGTTGTCAAGTCATGTGTGCTTTTTGATCAAGCTGCATTTTCCATTTTCATGGATGGCTTTTGCTTTACTGGAAATGAATTGGATTTACAGCAAAGGACAATTTAATCAGCATAATCTGCAAACACTACAGCTTGTATCGCAGCGTTAATAGCTTCAAAAAGTTTCCTGATAAACTGTTAATGGTCTCAGACATGGTGCTTGTGTGGTTAAGTGAAAGTTTAATCTTAGACAATTATTTGACTAGAAACAGATAAGGCAACTCTTAAACGTCCTAAGAGTAAGAAGAGGAAAAGGTAGACGTCTTTATAGGTCGCAGTGCTGTGTAACAAGGGACTATACATCCGTCACATGACTAATCCTCGCAGATTTCTGTAGTTCCATATGGAATTCCTGACATTTTTCCATGTGTGTGCTGCAACGTGCAGTGCCAACCTCAGGGCCCTTAATTAGAGGCCTTGTTGATGCAAAATGGCAGACAGACTCCTCCAACAGGTGCTTAACTAGACTGACCTACAAAACCAAACTGTGAAACTTACAAATGACTCAAAACCTCATGTGTTGTACTCAAAATGCTGTTGATATCTACTTTATAGTGCAAGAGGAGTTTTTGGTTAAAGATCTAATGAATGACATTTAACTGCAGAGAAGGAACTACTCTATTTTGAATTCTTTAAATGAAGTTACTATTTATACCAGACGTACAAAGATTAGTTGATTAATTTGAACCCCTGAAGATAAATCTTCACCTATTTTCATAAATGATTAATTATTTAAATGATTATGTTATCTAATCAAAAAGTGAAAGACATTCTCTCATTTAAGCTTCTTCACTGTGAGCACACAGAGATTTTCTTATAGATCACTATGAATGATGTGTTTTTAGATTCTGAACTGTTTTGGGACAAAATAATAAATTTGATCACAGCAGCAAGGATTCAGAGAAAATGTGGCCAAATAGATAATCAGTTAACATGTATTTTGTTATCAGTTAAATGTATCAGCAGTTTAATAAGTCATGAAAATTATACTTGTAGTTTGAGCCCTAATTTTCACACAGTATTGTTGAACATTAAGTTGTTCTTGTACAATTAAATTGATAACATTGATGTGATAATAAACTTTATACAGCGCACACAGGGGTCTACAAGGGAAAACATTTAAACATAGAGGTTAAATACAATTGGAGTCATAATTAGGACAGTTAAATCACTGGCCCGTCCGTGCTGCCATGCACCAGCATCTCCATTCTGCTGGGCAGGAATAAACTGTTCTCCAGCTGGGAAAAAGAAAAATGAACATTTTTTCTGTCAAGAGCTATACTGTAAGACTTGTCTCTACAACTTATAACAGATGGAGCAAAATTTCTCACAAGAGGAATGTGACCTAGAAATGCCAGGTAAAGTTTTATCAGTGGTGACTTACTGTTTTCTGGCATCTTAAGAGTTTTTGAGTCAAAAGCACCCTTTTGCCAAAAACATTTTCACAGCACAGAGTTGGTGGAGGTTTTTTATCCCCATGTACACAGTGTAGAAATGATATCCTGAAAAGACATTATGACATTGTTTTCTTTGCTGGGTGTGTGAGTTGCGTTTTCCATTGATATATTGGACATGCCAGGTTGAGAATCTGACACAAACATGTGCGCTTGTGTTAAACTGTCATGCCGTTGCAAAGCAGTCAAAACAACTATGCAGTCTAATGTTTATAAAGACGACACAAAGCCACGTGTTATATTGAGTATCGGTAAGTCACTGCCTTGTTTTTTTTGTTTTCCCAGTTGCTGTTTGAACACACATTTTGTCACTCAAGAACAGTCTTTTGCCACAGATGTACGACTGGAGTCTTAAGTTGAGATTTCAGTCTGATAACCAGTCTGTGCTGTGCTTGTGCTCTTTCCCCCAGGAGCTGCTGAGCAGACTGCTTCAAGAGGCTTTGAACAAACAAGAAGGAAGCAGGAAAATGACCTAATTATCCACAAGCGTGACGGACAGCCTGGTGCAAATGTGTTGGTGGTAATTTCCCCAGTTTCACCCGCAAGGAAGACACATGCATCAGTGCACATACACGTACGGCACATTAACTGACCCTGCCCTTCCCTTCCTGCCATCCGCCCCAGTCCTCCATGGATTCTTACAACTTCCACTTTGAGAGAATGAGCAACGTAGACCTGCATCCTCTGAGCCTGCCTGTCAGCCGGCTCTCCCCAGCCAAATCCAACAGCAGCATCGCCGACCAACTTGCCCATCACCAACACGGCAAAGGAGATTCTGCCTACAGCTCCTTCTCCGGTGGGTCCACTGCCCCAGACTACCCTTCTCCCTTTCTCCCAGACGACCTACAGTCCAGTTCCTTCAGCCATTATGCTGATCTTAAGTATATGAAGTCCATTTACCACCCTACCCAGGTTCTGCAGTCCGACTCAAAGACCATGGACCAGCTCTATCGCTCTGTGGAAGCCATCTCACAGCAGTATCACAACAATAACAACCCTAGTGTAAACCACCACAACCACAATGTAACTAACAGTTTCCATACCAACAACAAAGCACTCTCTAAACAAGAAGGGTCTTTGGGGACTCTAAACCAAGGCGCTCACCCATTTGTCCGTCCTCCTCCAGTCCCAGCACGCCTAGATAGTTTCATAGCCACGAAAAACTTGGAGAACAGCAGGGTCAACCACCATGGTACTGAGTTTCAACCCCAGCAGCCACAGCCTCAACAACAGCCCAGACCCCACAATCGACTCCATCCACAGCCCCACGGTCTGAATGCCCCAAGACCTGAGATGGCTACCCCAGATACAGGCAACTCAAGCTTCAACTCTGACCCAGTGTACTCTGTTTGGAGGGGCTCCCAGCAGCCGCAGGCCCAGCAACCACCAAGCTACCGCCCCCATGTCCAGCCTCATGACCAGACCAGGACGCCGTTGAACCCAGAATACCTTTTCATCACGGATAAAAAAGCTGCCTCTGAGCAGCAGAAGTCAACAAACATATTAAGCCGATCACCTCCCAGAGGCACAAGCCAGACTGAGCACCTGAAACCCAGACAGCCCTCGAGTGGCGCATGTAATGGAGACCATCACAACAAGCCCAGTGCTAACCACTTTGAGAGTCAGCGCAAAAGAGCACACTCAGCTAATGATTGGCTTGGTTCAGAGCCACCCCGATCCTCTAGCCCCTGGAATGCTGGTCAAAGTTTTATCAACAGCAGCATCCAGCATAAGGGTCAGTTCTACTTTGTCACGGGAGTGTGTAAGCCGTCTGAGTCTGGTATGAGGACACACTCTGCATCGGTGTGTGGGTCTGAGGCTGGGAGTGAGAGCTCCACTGTTGTGGAGACACACCGGCTAAGAGAAAAAGAAAGATGCCACAGCACAATGGATAATTTGTTTCGACCTCTCCAAGAGAGCTCTCGCTCTTCCAGTGGTGTAATCCCAGATGAGAGGGAGGTTTTCCCTTCTGTGTCTCAGGGCAAGGACCTCTCCCCCAGGATCCAGGATCAGGAGAATCGCAGGCTGTCCCTCATCTCGACACAGTCCTCTCGAAGCTTTGACGCCTTGGAAGATATCGACATGATACAGAGTCGAGAGATTGGCCGCCACACTGCTAACAACCCAATATTTTATTGTGGACCTGACAGAAACTGCCCACCCCATTCAACCACACAAACAAAGGAGGTCTCCTCACTGATCAACAAGGATCAGCCCAACCACCACAAGAGAGAGGAGCAGGCAAAGAGAGGGAAACGGCAGCCTTTAGGGGATGTAGCAAGTGAGAGGATAAACAAAGAAACGACCCCGCTTCTGTACCACCTCACTGGAGCCAGCAGGGCAGCATTACAGCCTAAAAAGGATGCCGATTTCAACATAAGAGGCAAGGAAACACTCCTCATCAAAACAGGGCACGGAGATGTGGCTGTCTGTGATAATGGAAGACCCCCACAAGGTGACACCAGCAAGAACGATGGAGGGGAAATTATCTCTGCCTGCAACACCCTGGATGACTCATTTAAAAAGTACTACAAAGAGAAGCTGAAGGATGCCCAGTCTAAAGTCTTAAGGGAGACGTCATTTAAAAGGAGGGACCTGCAGCTGTCGTGGCCACACCGCATCAGGCAAAAACCTGAGCTGAGGCCTGCAGTGATTCACGCTTTCTCCTCGTCACAGGATTCTGAGACCTCCACAGACACGCTCACTCCCTCTGTGACCTCTGAGGAGACAGAGAGGGGGAGCATAAAAGAAGAAGTCAGGGAGAGTCAGGAGGAGTTGAACAAAGACACTGAGAAGGAAAACGGGAGACCAGCAAATGTTGCCCAGCCCCAGGTAGCACGCATTGGAGGAAGGAAACGATTGACTCCAGGGCAGAAGAAGATGTGCTACTCTGAACCAGAGAAGCTGAACCAGCTCGGTGGTGCTCCTGTACACTCTGCCTGCCGCTCCTTTGGCAACGAAAGTGAAAACGTGTTTGCGGTCGAATGCGAGGGAGAGGACCGTGGGCAGCAAGGAGAGCAGGGGCTGGTTGCAGCACGGAGGAAGATGTTTGAGATGAGAGGTCGAGCCCTTTCAGCCTCTAGTGCTTCAAAGACAAACTTAAAACATCTGCAGCACAAGGCCTTGGTGGAGTACATGGAGCGGAAGACTGGCCAGAAAGTGGCGGAGCCACAGCAACCAGCACCCCAGTTACCACCTCCGTCCAGACAGAGGCATTCTCTGGGGGAGAAACCATTTGACTGGGGTCCCAGGCCTCTCTCAGCAAATCATGATAGCAAAAACACCAAGAAGAAACTCCACAGACCTCACTCTGCAGGCCGCATCCTCGATTCCTCCAGCAGCTCCATCAGGTACAAAACTGAGACAGAGACATTGAGCCAGAAAACTCATTTGATGTTTTTTATTGTATGAATTATTTCTTTATATATTTATTTATTTTTCACAAAACAGATATGCCCAGTTCTTCTCAGCTCAGTCTTGTTCAGGCCAGTATACTGGCCAGTCGCATCACCCGAGATGGAGGGAGAGTCATGGTCCATCTCATGGGAAGTCTGCTTCAGTGGAAAGTCTTTTGGACCAGCCAGAACCACCGAGTTTCTTCAGGAACAGATCCACATCCACACCACATGCGTTTCAGGTGTGTTCGAAATAAAAGTAGATAGATTAAAAATAGAACACTAGATATTTATAAACCCACATTTGGCTGTTTCTGTACATTCAGCACTAATTTAATATACAATGGAATTGAGATGAGTGTGTATACTCGTTCAAATGTCATTTTTGTGTTGTGGTTTGTTTCTTCTGCAGGGTCTGCAGGCACAGGACTATGAAGAGGATTCATTACCAGTTGATACTATGGAAACCCCGAGGTATGAACCAGCACTGCAGACAAATTGGGACACTTTTATTGGTTTTAGGTCAGGAGAGTATTAGGTCAGTGATGTGTGCGCTGTGGCACAGACGATAAATCTCCACTTGATTCATAGTGGTACTGGTAAGTCAACACCCACCTGCTCCGGCCAACCAACATTCCTTTTTAAAAGATTTATGCATGCACTGTAACTAAAAAGAATAATTGACTGGCCCATTTTCAAGTAGCTGACCTATTTCTCTGAGCTGCATTGTGATTTGTTGGAATATGGAATTCTTGCTGCAAGAAATTACATTTTCCAGAGCCCCTGATGATGCACTTAACACTGACACACTGATACTTAACTGTTGTTTTAACACCTTTTTTCATACAAAACCTAAGCCTTTCAGTTCTAAAGTGATCATAGTTTGTATGAATCAATGTTTTATGTTACATATTAAAATTCTCAATGTTAATGTCAGTCCCCAGAAGAATGCCGCAGAAGACTCCCTGAAAAAGTCCCAGGCCCCGGCCGTGGTCCCTGAGGGCCAGCAACGTGCACGCGTGGTGGCACCAAGGGGAAAGTCCATGGAAGAGCTCGGGACATCAAAACTAACACGAACGTCAACCCTCAGTAAAAGTTCTGAGCAGCTGGACCAACTTTGGAGGTATTCGACTGGACCAGGAGGACCGGACAGAGACAAGCGGAGTGTTTCATTCTTTGCCGAAGTCAGAGAAGCCCAGGGGCAGGACAGAGGGAGGAAGAAACAGTATGTCGTGGAGCAAGCGGGGAAAGAAATGGAGCCTGTTGGTCCGAAGAACACTCAGGGACAGACGCAAAACCAAACCCAGAAAAAATCAATGGTGAAGCAGAACTCAGAACCAATTGAAGATGCCACAGTAGGAACAAGGAACTCAAGCCGGTCCACCTCCCCGGCCTCCTCCTCCTTTTCACGGGCCAGGGTTCACTCTGGACCTCCTGGATTTCACGGCCCTGTCGAGGATGAGTCCACTAGACCATCCAGTGAGACTTCATCTAACCCACCTTCCCCTAGAGGTCTGGAGAACAGCGAGAGGGAGATCAAATCCACCTCGTCCACCCCCACCCAGACAAAGCATCCTTTTGAAAACAAGTCTAGCTCCAGGTAAGATTAGACTTCATACCAATGCAGCATTTGTTTCCTCTGTGAAATATTTGACTATTTGACTAATCAAACATGCTATGACTAACTAACTATATGTTCAACTATTTGCTCAACTCCCAGTAGACTCAGGACTTCTCCCTCTGTGACTGGATCAGAGAGAGAGCAGTCGGTGGATGAACCGAGCAATGATATCCAATCACCTGACTCGACCCATGAAGTATCTCTGAGCTGCGGTGTCACGACGGACCCCTCGCTGTGGATTCTCCCTCCAGAAGAAGAGATCAAAGAGGAAGTCCAGGCCACGCCGCTGACAGACAGCGTTTTTGATGACGAGTCCGCCAGCTTGGCCCCCCTGACGGAGACAAGTGAAACCTCTGTCTCTCCTTGCACCGCGGTCTCCGATGCAGATGTCAGTCAGCAGGTGGAAGAGGAGAAAAATCCAGAAACGGAAGATGAGGAGTCAGGAGAAAACGAGGTGATGGAGGAGAGGGGGACGCCAGAAGGAGAGACGGAGAACTTGGAGAGGGCAGCGGAGAGACCTCAGTGGGAGGAGCTCACAGAAGCAGTGGTCAAGGCTGACCAATCACTGGCCAGAGTGCTCTACCCGCTTGCCAGTCGTAAGACCGCGCTGATGCTGATGGAGCAGCTGCTGTCAGAGGACACGCTGCTGATGGAGGAGCACTACAAGAAGAAGCAGGAGCAGAAAGGAGCTGCAGAGAGGTAAATATTAATGCCCCGGAACATAATCCAGCTCTGGAAGTCATAAATAAAATCCCGCTAGTTTCCACTAACCAAGATGTGAAATTTTATTTCGATCACACTCCTGATAAAACTTATTCTGAAGAGTAAAATTGTATAAATTAGCACAGAAGTGAAAGATAGCTAGACTTTCTTTCTAATTATCCCAAATGCTTGACTTTCCACCCCCTTGTGTAGCTACACAACCGTTTATCTTGTATATACACAGCCGTGTACATGGAAAGAATAATCTATCTGACTCACGTCTTTAAAAGCATTGTAGAGCTGACATTTAGAGTGCAGACAAAGCTTAGAGTTAATAAGGGTCCCTAGGTTAATGATTCTCTACGAAACTTGATACTGGTTTTAATGGCCAAAGGACCGAGCTCCGACCGTGCTGCGTTACCTTTTGTTGCATCACATGCGCAGACACACCTGGATATCTGCTTACTGCTGTACATGCACTCAGATTTCTGCTAACGTAAGCACACGTCAGATACTTGGAGAATGTGCGGTTGTTTTGTAATATGTAACTAACTTTGGCCGTCAGAGAATAACACGTGTGAAGACGCACGACATATGCGCTGCAGGGGATTAAGATTTATTTTGACCATGTAATGTGTGTAATGATGACAGAAATCATCAGTCACATTAACAGGATGTAAGGAAGCTAGTTTGCATTAAACACACTTTTCCTTTTTCCTAGCACTGAAACAGTTGAAGAGGCTGAATCATCTCCTCCTGCTCCCGACAACCTTCAGCCTCCGAGTACAGACCAGCAGGGCAAAGCTGACGTCACTGAGAAGAAGGTAATCATTATTTAAAATGAAGTAGTGATTTTTAAAAAATGTTTTTTATTCATTTCTTTTTTTTTAACTGACACATTTTAGCTGTGGTGTCATTTTTCTTAAAAAAGAATCTCTGCTGTGATGTTATCGACCATCTCATCGCTGTTTGGCCTTACGTAGACTCATTTCAGGCTGACATAGCTGTGTCTCTTATCACATGATGTACCGTCTACCTCTTATCAGTGTCTCTCACTTGCCCAATGTTTGGCTCAGCAAATAGCCTCCCCCTCTGCCTGACTGCCTTCCACGTTCACTCCTGATACAGTGTGCTTTCATCCATGATCCTAAGACAGCAAATGTGAAATAAATATTTTTAATGGTGCATCTCCAATCTGAAGTTATGTGGTTGGGTTGACAAGTGTTTCTCTCCCCACATTTCTTTCCTCACTGGCCCTGTTTTTCCATGTGCATCTGCTCAGTAGAATAACAGCCTGAACTCTCTCACACATTTACCTTTTGTGCTTGAATGAACAGCGTCTCTTGGTGTCCCATATCGAGACACGTCTTCGCTCACTGGAAGAGGCACGCGGTGCCCTCCAGACGGAGATTCAGGAGAACGTGGCCCACGGCGAGGCCCTGGAGGTGCTGGTCCGTGAGCGATGTCTGCCCGTGGAGCTGGAGAGGTACAACCTGTTCATAGGGGACCTGGAGAGGGTGGTCAACCTGCTGCTGTGCCTCTCTGCTCGGCTGGCCAGAGTACAGAACGCCCTGAGCACCGTGGACCAGCACACAGATGCTGAGGAAAAGGTGAGGAACCTCGACCCATGTTGTCTTCTTTTATTCTGTTTCTTTGGGTTTCAGAGGGTTTATAGATTAATGTGTTGAGGATTTGTTTCTGTGCCTTCCTCTCATTTGAAAGTAGTAATATTGTGAATATATCTAATTGATAATTGCTTGTAAACATCAATTGAATTAGATGTGATCAGCATCTGTCTATGTACTGTTGCACTGTGTTACGGTCCCGTCTTTTCCCCCGAAGCTGATTGCACATCCGCTCAAACACAGGCGAGTAAAAGCGTGACGTCAGCGAGTGCTCCTGGGAGAATCTTATGTCATGTAACCTCGCACATCTCGTGATTCACCGCAGCTCATTTGGAGCCCCCAGCCAAATGACGGCCATGAGTGTTCGAAGTGTGTGCGTGTGTGGCTACTCCCATGCCTTCAGCTATACACTCATTCTGTTTGCTTTAGAACAGCAAACATGCCACTTGGGAGAAGTTGAAGGGCGACTCTAATGGAGCCAAGGCTTCTCACTGTGTGGAATTCCAAAAATGTTGATTATCTGCGTTTAATTGCCAATTTGTAGCTTATCTGCGTTTGAGCCAAGCGCTTTATCGGACACTTGAAGATTATTTTTGATATACCGCTGTTTGATAGGACTGCTCTTTTTTTGGTTTGGCACATTGGGAAATAATCACTTGAATGTTGCATCTCAGTCAGCTAAAATATATTTGGTACGAGTTGTTTAAGCATTTCAAATATGTTATTTAATTGTTTCCTAATTGATGTCATGAATTTGTTTTCATACATTAACATGTGTAGTGCCACAGGATTTGACTTAAGCTCCCTCTGAATATCCAGTTTCATTGTGCGTCCCAGTATTTTTCAGCATCAGTTTATGTTTGCATGGATGCATTCGATTTCTAGATTTATCCCTGAAAGGGCTCCTTGTTCGTTTGTCCATCTGCAAAAGCCCAGCTGAACGTGCTGCATACTGAGGGCTTGTTAGAGGCTCATTTGTTTTCTTGCTGTTATCAGCAACACTGGTATTTACACTGACTCACCGAAACTCCGGCCTGGTTTCGGTGACATTTGTACCTACCCTGCCCTCTGTTGACATAAGGAAACACTGCACCCTCTGAAACATGATCATACAACATTAACATCTCTGTATTACATCAACCAACATATTACCTGTCACTTAAAACAAGAGATGGAACCCAAAGTATGGGGCCTTTTGACATGATTTATTTCCCGATATTTATTTACTTATTTCAAATTATTATCATCAGGTCAGGTGCTCTATAAGGCAGCAATTCAACACCAGAGAAAGTTTCAAGTTTCAATAACAGACCTTGCATATTCCTTTGTCCCAAGCAGTATCATGTGAGATAGGGAGGCAGTGTGACCATCAGGTATATTTTATCTTCTTCGCCCTCTGTCTCCGCACTCAGCAATCTCTGGACAGTCGCCACCGTCTGCTGTGCAAACAGAGGGAGGACGCCAAAGACCTGAAGGACAACCTGGACCGGCGAGAGAACCTGGTCTCCACCTTCCTGTCGCGCCAGCTGTCAGCCGAGCAGCTGCAGGATTACCGGCGCTTCGTCCAGACCAAGGCCTCGCTGCTCATCCGGCAGAAGGACCTGGAAGAGAAGCAGAGGCTGGGAGAGGAGCAGCTGGAGGCGCTTTCCAACAGCCTGAATCTGTAAAGGGAGGAGCGACGAAAAGCACTGATTTCTCCTTTCTTGTCTGACTTTGATGCTCAAAGAGACACGCAGACAGTTTTGGCTGTATTTTTCTGGCTCATTTTGCCTCACAGACACATTAGAAGTGGGCCAGCTGGTGTCTCTGCACCCTTTGCACCCTGTCACGACTTTCTTTTGTCCTTTTTTTAAAAGAACTCGACAGGACTACTGGGAACCCATCATGCCGCCTCCTGTTAGCCGTTGAAACTGAAGCGCCTTTCCGTTATTTCCGCCCATTATCAGCAGTGTGCATCTAAGGACACTTCCCCAACATGTTCGGTGTGTTTCCGTTGACTTTTTACCATTCTTCTGCGTGCCTTGATATCAGTGTTGCTGCAGAACGTTCTTCCATTAGAGCTCCTCGGTGGAAACTTTGCGTCAACTGTTAGCAGCAACTGTTCTTCACTTTTCATTGCGACGGTAGAGCCCCAGCCCCGCATCTGCACCTGTGGAAACCTATTATAAGCTTTAAGATTGTATTTTGACCAGTGAGAAGCCTTCAGTGGAAGAGAGTAGCCTGAGAGGGGGCAGCGTACTGTATCATGTCAGCAAAATGTACTATAGATGTAGTAGATTTAAACTTTTTTTTTTAAAATGTTCTTATTTTTAAATGTGTTTCAAATTAAGGCACTAAAAACCAAAAAGGGTGAATGAAAAAAAAAGCACTTTGTAATGATACACAAATGCACATTTCTTCAAATCAGATTTGTTTCAAAATAATCTCGAGTGAAAGCCTTACTCCATCCGTTTTAAACTATATTTCTATTTCAAGTCTTTTTGTTTCGTAATTTTCAAATAGTTATGTTGACAAAAATGTCTTTTTTTTAAAAAAGGTACACAGGCACACAACACAGGAACATTAAGGATTGTGTACAAAGACATTTCCAGCTAATTTCATACTTAATGTTATTAAGTCTTGATGATTTCATGCTGGACCTGCTTCTCATTCAGAGGTGCTAAACCTCCATAAAGCAGATTACAAGTAAGCAACGGTTATATCACTGAGTATTTTCTCCCCATGTTCCTTTGTCGCACAAGTGACACGTGATACTTGAAATACTTTTTTTTTTTTTTTTGTAAAGAGGAAAGTCCACAATCTTCACTTCAGGTGTCTTAAACTAATTTTCTATTCTCTACCTCCACGTCGCCCCTTTTTAGACACATTTAACCTTTAAGTTTATTTAAACTTACACAGCTTTAGTAAAGAAAAAGCTCTTCTTTGTAGCCCTGAATGAAAACACGCTCTTGAATCAACTTTACTTTCTCCTTTTTTTTAAAGAAAAAAAACTGCATCTGTGTTTCTATATTAATATTTGTCAGTAGTTCTTTTTTTTTTTATATAGTTGTATTAATTTCTTTTACAGAATCTTCAACCAGACACATTGGAGAGTTGTTTAAGAGTGATGTGAGCTGCTGCTTTACATCAGAATATGTGCTGTGCGTGTGTGTGAGAGTGAAATCATGAATGTCTTCATTTTTGTGTGCGTAGAGATTAGTCATTGAAGAGAAAGATGGTGAAAGAAAGGTGTTTGCTGTGTACGCGTTCAACAAAACTCCTACGAAGTCCTCATGAAGTGATCAAAACGTTGTTGCCCCTCAGAAACTGAGACCTGTCGGCTGTGCTGAAAAGAAACTGATCCAGTGTATGGGTTGATTTGTGTATATGATATTTATGTATTAATGACCACAAAGAGGTTAGAGCATCATTGGGAGTCTCTCACTCACAAAAAGCAGAATCAAAATGTCACAAAAAAACAGACAAATCACCAGAAACCGGAGACCCCCCCCGCGCTAAAAGGTGTCTTCATGTTTATATTTTTCGAAACAGTTTCACCACCAACCAACCCTGAAGCATTTCTCCGGAGGTTTACGGCTGTGCCCGCGTCGGTTTGCTAAACAAATGTATGTTTGTTTTGGCCTTTGTGCTGACGCGGGGCTTGAAGGGTTAGAAAGACTCGGTGTTGTTCCCCGCAGCCTGCTGGAATTCCTAAAGTATGCAAAAAGCCCAACATTTTGGAGAGAGAAAGGGGCTGCGGGCGAAAGTTTGGAAAAAAAAAAAAGCTCCCTCAGTAAGAAGCGGCGCATGGATAAATACTCATTTTAGCTCTCGCCGCGTGCGCGTACTAACAAACGTTTGACGACTTCCTGAGTCTTGTTTCTGTCGCTCAATCAAAGCAGTGTTTTGTTGAGGTTGCAAGAAAGGGGCCTGATCCTAAAGAAGGATTATATTTTGCTTAGTTTGTTTCAGATGCAGTAGGCGGTCGACATTGATAGGAACAGTTTTTGAGGCCAGGAAAGAAAAAAAAAACATATTTCAGCGAGTCCCAGCCGTTTGTACGACAGCAGAGACCTTTCTAAATCCACTGTTTCTGGTACATTTCACACCTGTTGAGAGTTTGTGTTGTTTTTTTGTGCCTGTTTGGAGTTGTAAATTCCACGATGTTTATAATATTGTGAATAAATTAAGCTCTCCCCGCTCCTCACAGTGTACCGTACAGTTTTTTTTTTTATGCACAAATCCAACCTGAACAGTAAAACACAACAGACCCCTAAGCATCACAAGACACAACGTACTATGAATAGAGCTACAAATTTAATCTATTGAATATATTCATATAAATCATTACATAAGTATTTTTGAAAGAGTCAAAATTCAAGCTGTAAAAACATGTAACACTGGGTATTTAGTCATATTATATCTTATAAACTTGATAAAATTCTGTCATATTTAGGCTTTCCTGAACGAAGAGGCCTTCCCACATTGTTGGTTCCTCCAGAGCTCGTCTCTGCCCCCTGCAGGCACATCAACGCACTGCTTCTGAGAGGCCATTCATTTTCAGACCATAAAGAAGATTCATCATATGTGGGGCGGAAAAACAAACAGTGACAGCCAAAGAATTTAAAGATTGTTTTAAAGGTGGTTGTGCAGAAATACAGTGATGGAGATGATGGAAAATGGGTCATCTGCCAGCAAATGGAAAAATGAAATGGGGCTCTGGTGCTTTTTTTGTGTGAAATAGATTGCAGGAGCTTTAAAACTGAATGTCAGCGGTGTTTCCTGCACAGTGATTCCAACAGAGTTTTATATAACATGGGAAATTCTGTCATATAATTGAATTCTGCACTGCGTCAGGTCTGTGTGACATGTTTCCTCATAAAATGAATGCTGGCTTTGAATCAAATGTGTAACTCGAGCGCCAGTATCGACTAAAACAAGGATAAATAATGTGAGGAAATGACACTTGGTTAAAAAGGTGGTATCTTTTTTTTCATTGGTCTTAAAAGAATAGCTGGACATTTTGGCAAAACGCTTATTCACCACCTCCACCACATTTCAGGTCTGATGGGGTCAACAGCATCAACCAACCAAAGTTAATGATCCTTATCCTGGTGCTTGTATTGCAAAGCAACTTCATCTTCATATTGTACATATCTGTAAAACTCACTATCTTATTTTTTCATCATTTGTGTTGCGTCAGTGTCTTTGATAATACGTCATATACTGGTATTATTATGCTGTATTATATGGGTAAGTGAAAAGCGACTGCGGTTATCAAACGGTGTTCCACCAAACTGGTCATTTTTACTGATTGGTGCACTCTGCAGTCTTCCTGTTACAATGACCTGTGGGAGGTCACTCTCTTAGTCAGATCAGGACGTCATCGCCCCCCACTGTATTTAGTCTGTCTTCCCACTGAGCTGTTGGACAGACAAAGAGACACACACACCAAAGACGAAAAAAAAAAAAACAGTAAGCAAATCTTCCCGAAGGAGTGTCAGTGTCCTGGTTTCTTGGGTGCATGTAAATGTACTGGGTGTCATTATTTCTCCTGCGTTTTTAATGCCTGCTTGAATTGTCTTTGCTACAGCGGTGCAAAACCTAATACCACTCGGAGAAAACTCTTTTGTCCTACAAAAAAACACAATAAAGTTGTGACTTTCTGACAGGACTATTTGTTGGAGACTCAGTTGGTTGCTGCTCGGTGGGTGTTTGGACAGAACCAGGTTAGCTTTTACTAACCCACTGGTGGTTGTCACTTTATATTTACAGTGGAAATGTAAGAGGGGCATCAATCTTCTCATTGAACTCTCGATAAGAAAGTGAAAATACGCATTAAAAAATGTCCAAATGTTTAGCTCTTGAAGAAACATACTACATTTCGAGCCTCAAAAGAGGAGAAAATGACGTGCGCGGGGAGAAGCACTGTACATATTTTTAGTCTTTCCTCCTCGCCTCTTATCTCTTTCATGTGTCTCTCTGCTGTCGTTTGTTTTCAGCCTCGCAGTGGAATGCCGCCCAGTTTGTTTGTCGCCGACAGCAAGCGCTTATTAAAAAGCACTGAACGAGAAATTTCATGTTGGCAAGTGGCAGAGGAAAACCCCCCCGAGGAGGACAGTGAGAGACACCATACAGCACTTAGAGTACTTTACTGAGTTCAAAAAAACACTTTCAGTCGGGCTCCCACTGAATGTAGCGGGGACGTGAAACACAACTCGGGGTATTCTTAACAAGTGAGATCCTCGTCGGACACTAATTGCATGGTAATTAGCTCCAGTGTCGGTACAAAGACAGCTTAAGTGACGGAGCGTTCGGTGGCAACAGAACAGGACGGGAACAAGATGGCCCGAACGGCGCAGCGGCAGTTCTGTCACGGCGCTGGGTAATGAGGACCTTTGCGGCTGATAATCACCGACTGTGTCCTTCTGTCTCTGCGGGGAAACAGAGAAAAAGTTTGGAAGCAGCATCTAGGCCACGAAGAGGCACAAAGCATGTTTGTTTTTGCCACCGAGCAGCTTAAAGGTGGCGAAAACAGGGGAAGTGTTGTTGGATAATACGTCGATGGCACTGTGATTGGTGACTGCGAAGCTCACTCCTCGACGTGAACTCTGGACTCTCCCCGCCCACAGGAATGCCGGCGCACCTTTCGGCCTCCTCCTCTGACCTCCGCCGGTCGTTACGCAGCTCGGTTGCGAAGTCGAACAAACGGCTTGTTCTCAGACAGCGGCGCTGGTCTAACTGTGCTGATTTATTGCCTCTTCGTTACGGTCAATGTTTGTGTTTGAGCTCTGTGCTAATTAAGATATCTTCAGGCCTTTTCATAACTACCTGACACACACACACAAACACACACACACACACACATTAGTATTATAGTTTATCATGAAAATGCATCCCACACCGTCCTCATTATTCTCATTATTTCTCTTCTGCGCTCTATTTCATGACAGGTAGGAGACATCAGTTGAAGAAATTGCAGCGGTCACAATTAGGACTGAAATTTGTGTGAAGCCACGTTCATGTGGAGCTTTCGTTACCGAAAGCAGCCCCAATTTAGATAGTGTCGTTAATTATATTTTACAGAGATGACAGATTTTCACTAGACTGTGTCCAATTTCTGAGTAAGAGAACTTAAGTTAACTCAAAAGTTGCCGATGTTAAAGGGATTGTTCAACATTTCACTAATCACTCTTTCTTTCCTTTGCAGGATAAATATGAAGCTACAGCCAGGAGTCCGTTATCTTAGCTTAGCATAGCATAAGGACCGGAAACATATACTCACTGAACAAACATGAGCGGTATCAAGCTTCTCAACTAACTCTTAGCAAGAAAGGGAATAAATGCAAAACTGTTCCTATAAGCCTCTGTTTATCTTGCACTAAACATTATATAGATTATTATACACCTTTATTTTCAGCTCTGGTTGAGAGAGACTAACAGTCAACACTCTGATTTTAACACTTCAATTTATCACTCACACCTCCATATTTTATCAATTTTTACATCAACACTTTTTTTTTTTTTTGCAGTTTGCTTTATTACCAACAGTTCACACTGTGGCGTTGGTGCTCCTTTCATCTGAACGATTTAATGCTCTTTCCCCCTCTCCGGGTCTCGTTCCCGACCTCGTCATGGCCTTTCTTCCTCACAGCAGCAGCAGCAGAAAAGAACATTTGCTCTGCAGAAGCCCGAGGCTCGGCGATGAAACATCGTCTTGACGTAAAGACAATGGACGCTGCCGGGGAAGTGACATAACGAGACACGAAAGAAGCAGAGGGAGGCGACTCGAGGTTTCTAACCCCTGCTCCTCTCCT
>JAOXYL010000078.1:15340505-15353278 GCA_028564955.1 Terapon puta
CTCTCTCTCTCTCTCTGTCTCATACAGGCTGGTGTTTGTCTGAAATGAATTTGAATTTGAATGAGTCTAATGGGCACGTAGTTAAGATATCTGATCTTGAAATGGATCACTTCTTGTGCTTACTTTGCATCTTTAACAGCAGCTTTAAAAGTCATTTTTCCCTCCTTCAGGTGTCTAAAGCTGGTTCGGGTTATGACACGGGTTATTACCTTTTAACTTTTAACTTTTTCCCTTTTTTTAGTCATAGGGTGGAAAACACAAGTTTTTCATTTATACTTGATTAATGGCAGACAGTTGTCATGCATTTGTGGTGAATCACTTCCAATTTTGAGACCCTGTCTTAAGGTCAGGTGACATAATGTTAACATGGTGCATATTCCTACAAACATTGCGTGTAATCAAATTACCACAGACTAACAGACACAAATCTGAGACTGAGTGGTACCTTTATCCGAGCTCAGGATCAGCAGTTGGCTTCTGGACAAAATATAATGAAGCTGATATGGTAATTATGGTGTGGCTCATGCCGTGTGTGTATTACTTTGACAAATGTGGGGTGGAGAGTACGATAGTCAGCAGAGTGCCGCAGCTCAGTTTTACCCCTGAGTGGACTAATCTACCTTTGCATGAGGCTGACAAAGTAGCGTGATGTTCATGACCATGGTCACCAGACAGCGGGGCAACAGTTAATGATTATTTCAGTTCCCGATTAAGCTACACATTATTTTCTTGTGTGTATAAAATGCCAGCGTATTGAAAAATGCTCCCATGCCCTCAGCCCAGAGTGACAGCTTCAAATAAATAGTTTTGTTTGACCAACATACCTGTTTGTCCAAACCCCAAAGATATTTATATTGATTTCCTGCCAACTGACTAATCAACTAATCGACTGATTGTTTCGACAAGAGAGAGACAAATCAAAGAACCAGAACCTACTGGTAACTGTTTATGATGCGTTTAATGTATTAATGAAGAATTATGTCTGTCCGTATACTTGTCATTTAATAATACATGGGTGACAGTAAGCATATTGCAACATATTAGTTATGGTAGTTTTATATAGACGTCTTTATCCCTGGGCATATACTGCTTAAAAAAATCTTTCTTTTGTTTTCTTTTGCTTCCACGCTTGTTTTTTTCTGCCTTGACATATAAAAAAGTAACATTTTCTCTTTGTTATTTCAAGACATCACATCTGAGACTTTAACCCGTCGTTTGTACTGTCTTAAGGTGACTTGCAGCACCTAGTTTTTCTGAATGGAGCCGTCCAGGTATGACAGAGTTAAATAAAACTCAATGCCATCCCTGCTGATAAGGAGACTAAACCTCAAACTTTCTCTGCCAAAAATAACAAAACAATTGTCAGGGCTGAGATTGCAGCACTGGGCCGAGTGTTGCACAATCCTCGCTCAGTGTTGCTCAATGGAATTTTTTTAAACAGTACTTTGTTGTCATTTTTGCTCCACTAAATCTGTTTTTAGCACTCTTGGTTGCTGGAGTTCCTGTACAAAAACACACTTGGGATTGTGGCCTTTTACTAAAGGGTCAGTTTTATCCTGTTTTCATCTATCACTGCATACATTAGGTTTTTTTTACAACAAGCTAAATGCCAATTCTATTTACTACTTTGTCAATAAGAATTAACACAGAAATTTGACTTTTGACTTTTTTTGACTCGTCAGCTTTCACCAATGTGTCGCCACAGGAACTAGGATTTGATTAGTTCCTGCCAATAGATCCTCCTCCCTCTACCTGGAATGAAAGATTTTTTTTCTTGCTTCTTTATTATTTTGTGACCTATGAGCCCGCTTGTAGTCTGTTCTGACAGTCGGATCTCTGACTGTGAGGATTTCTTCATTGTTAATGTGAGTGGGTTTGCACAGTGCCCCCCCAGCCAGCGGTGATAAGCACACATCCTGGAGTCAATTATTACTTTATATCAACTGCTGAAATGTCCTTGAGGTAGAAAAAGAATCTCTCGAAGTCTGACCTCTGACCTCCTTATAGACAGGAGCGAATAAACGAAGAATTTCCCCAGAAAAGCAGATTGAAAGCTCACAAATGGCAACGATGTGATCAGATTTATAAACTGATATATTTCGGCCCCACATTTCTTCCCCCCCCCCCCATTTTAAATCCAGTGTGCTGGAGTTAGGCTGCTCAAACACCCACAACCCACAGCGCAATGTGCCTGTAACCTTGTAGTGCGAAGGTATAATAACCTCTAAAGTAATTATTCATGTTGGATCTTTGCTCTAATTAGCTGGCTCGCTCACTGTTATTGTTGAAATATGAATGAATTATTTATGTCCATCACAGGCCGTTATTAAGGTGAGCCAGAGACCTGCCAGTGTTGCTCTAGTTTCTCCGTCCCCGATGGAGGTCGGTGGTGGGTAATAGATTGCTTCATGCCACTTTACACTGACTGACCTTTTAAGGGTCCGACGTGGATTACTTTACAGATATTGTTTCATTTCTGACAGACACTCGTTCTGGCCGCCCGGACTGTCAGAGGCTCTGAACCTCCTCTGCCCATGTTTACCGTCAACAGCAGTCGCCGGCCGTCATCTGCGGGCCCGAGGGTGTTTTGCTTTCCACCCTCGGTTCCCTCACACAGCTGACTGATAAAAACGTTGACCGGTGTGCGTCTGAGCCCGAGGTCACGACTGGAATGTTGATAAGGTTCGAGCCGCCTATCTGCATGTTGACAGAGTGTAACGAGCGGTGGGAACGCGGTGATTTTGTTCTGCGCCGGGTTCAGGGTGTGTTTGACTCGCTCGTCTCGTTTGTTCCCGAGGTGAGAGCGGTGAGTCCTTTTTCGAACCCATAAGTCTTTCTTCATTCTAGTCCAGGCCGTATCACCATCCCATGCCTCTGCTGATCAGAGGCCTTACGTATTTGCACAGTGCTGAGTGTGTGTGTGTGTGTGTGTGTGTGTGAGTGTGTGTGTGTGTGTATTTACATTCCATCGTTCTCTCGGTGGGAATATGACTGGGCAGAAAACTGTTGATTTTCATGGTTTTGAGTGTTTAGCCGATCCCCTTTGGTACGTGGCAGCAACATGAGCATCTGACTCGCTCTTGTTAGGTTGTTTTCAGGGTGGTTCTGTATGACTCTGGGAGCTAATTCTCTCAGGAGCCAGGCTAAAAATTAGTACACTAATGGAATTACACAGTGCTTACAGGAAAAGAAAACAACAAAACACCTGCCAATACGTAGTTATTTCTGGTTTGGACCTTTTTTTCATGCAAGTTTCCAGCTAATATTTTACAATAACAAGTGTATTTATTGTGGGACTTTTTTCAGTTCAGCTGCAGATCTGGTGCATTAGGGAGTATTTTACTAACGGCAAGACGGTTTATGTGGGATTAACTCAAAATTAAAAAAAAAATATATAGAAATAAATACATAAATACAGTGTAGTTCGCTCATTTGTTTTTGGTAATGAATAGCAGACTTTGGTACACAGACTATACCAGAACACTGATATCTGTCAATATTGTTTAACAGTTTAACGTCCATGATATGTTTTGTAGATCCACATATAAATCAAATCAGAATCAGAACTGATCAGATCAAATTTATACTGTAATATATTTAGTTTACAATTACAACTCAACTCAGCCCAAATGTTGAAAAAGACTCTGAGTTTTATTCTTGTTTTATTTTGTTGTTTAGTTTTTAATCTCGGCGTCGATCAAGTTAAAATATGTGAACATAGCTTAAAATTGATTTTGTTTTTCTCTTTCTTTTTTCCATCATTGTAAAACAAATTTCTTGTCCCCAGTCAGACAGTCGGTTATTTATGTCATAACCATAGTATTGTGGTCTCTGGTTACATGTAACATAACATACATGACATACTAAATGATGATGAATATTTCACATGAATTAGAACAAAAAGAGTTTAAAGCCATGATGATGATGTCATACATGTGTTAAAAACAGCTACTACCAAAGACATAACATGCTGCATAAATATTTTCTTAAGCACGGGCTATCTGATTGTATGAAATGGTAATGAGGGCTGCAGCCAGAAAATCTACACATGTGAAGTTTAAAAGATGAAACATCAAACATGAATTATCCAAAAGGAACACATACAGTATATAATCATATGCAGCGCTACGGTACGTTCGCGAGGGAGCCAAGCTGGTCTGCTTGTGCGAGAGATGAAAAAAACTCACAGAGCCTCGGGGGTACACTGGCTTCAGCGTCTTCGATCGTAGGTATGAAACAGAAAAGGAGACCCTACATGTTTAGCTTGATGTCTCAGTGATGGTTTGAGTGCCGTCTGCTCTGATCATTTAAACAAGAATTTACAATGTGTCTGCAGACCCCCCCACAGCGTCTCCCCCCTGCCCCTGTAGCTGAAGAATGCTCACCACCACACCGTAAATCAATGTCAACCCCGAACCAACTTTGTCCTGTCAGGAAAGCTTTGCGCACTCGGCTGAGCACATTATGTTCCTACAGTCACATCTGATCTCTGACTTTGATCACTGCCTGTTGGACCAAACTCTTTTTTTTCCTTTTCTTTTTATCTTCTGAGGCCCCTCTCGAGCATTGTCGCCTCTGCGTCGGCTTAGCTAAACTTACGTCCATGCGGGCCCGCGGTCCACAGAGGGCTGTGCAGATGTTCAGGCATTCACTGTTTGAACATTTTGTACTGACTACGCTTACTCGTGGTACAGCTCCCAAAAGATAACTACAAAGAAGAAGGAAACCTTCATCCCATGTTGTTAGATCGCATTATACAGTATTTTTGTACTGTTGGTGTACCAGATCTGTTTGTGTATTTTGTGTGGCAGTGTGGCTCAAGGCCTGTGTTGGTCTGTGTGTCGATCCACCACCATAAGCCAGTGAAATGCCTTCACAGCTGTTGGATGGGCTGCAATGAAATATGTGCACACATACCAGGGGATGACTCCTAACCTGACTTTAGTGAGCCCCTGAATTTCATTTCTTCTTTGATTCACACTCAGATCTCATAAATAAAATGTGATGAATTACCATGAAGTTTTGTGTTCACTTAATACCCCCCTTGGATGAATTCTGATCATCTTGGTGAAAATTTGATGTTTCATTTGGCGATGTCATGCTAAGTCAGTTTATGACCTGTAAAACGAATGACATTTGCCTCTCATGAGTGACAATCAGCAAATAGCAGCCTGTAAACAAGCCTAACTAACACACTGAACATTACAAACATACCTCCTGCACATTGGTGTATTAGAGCTGTCATTTTGAGCATGTAAACATGCTCATATTAGCATTGTGCCCAAACCACCACTGCGTTCATAAATACAACCTTATAGACCGTTGGCATGGCTGCAGACTAGTGTGGCTGTTTCAGTTTTGTGCAAAACACAGTTTTGTGCAGGCTCATTTTAAGTCCAGGGTGATCTGTTTTGATCTTAATTTGTCAAAATGTGCCATGTCTTGAAACAATATCAATGAACGATTATTTAAAATATTTTTTTAAATTAATTTGTGTTATTGTTTCTGCCATATAATGTCACAAAAACTCGATCACAACTTCCCAGGAACTAAGGTGAACTTGTTAAGGTCCTCATCTTGTCCTATCCAAAAGCTACACGATTTGCAGGGACATAAGAGAGATAAAAGAAAAGAAACAGATTACTCACATATGTGAAGCTTGAACTATGTATAATATATTAGCATTATATATTTTATGTTTTGTTTTGTTATTATGCAAACGGCTGGAGTTAGGATCTGCTCAGTACTGATATGTAAATGAAAATGCAAATAAGTGCTTCCTGAACAGGTTTCTCAACTGAGGGAACAAAATAATAAAATAATAAGAAACTTTACATGTGTTGATGAAATGGTTGTCAAATGTTTTAAAGAGGAAGTGAGTGTCTAACTACAATCTGACTCTGTAAAAGCTTTTCATTTGAGCTTATGCAAAGTGAGTACAAATGACCTGTGTATATTTAGCCTTCCTGCTCAGCTCTGAGCATTTGCCATTCGAGTACAGTAAAACCAATTAAACAGATTAGCAGATGTTTCCTGGCCAACAGACCTGACTGTTTTCTCTGCACTCATCCATCGACCTTGTCATAGTGCATGAGGAGGAAGAGTGACTGGAAGTGTAGGCCATCAAAATGCTGCTAGACTCATTAGAGGCCGATATTCTCGCTTCCTGCCGGCTGACATGATCATTAAAACCTTTAAGGATCGTCGGATCTGCCACCCACCACCGGAGGGAGACAGAGGCCAGAGCATGGATGTGAAGAAGAGCTGCTGAGCATTCAACAGCTTGCCTCAACCCCAGTCATGTTTTCCCTTTCATTTACTTCGTCGTCCCTGTGATGTGAAGATGAAATGGTGAACTGCGCACCCATTTGTTGCTCATTTAAAAAAAAAAAAAATCCAGTTTCTCTTTGTTCCTCCTCTGAAGTGCCCGTCTGTGGCTGGCTCCCAGATGTCAGATATCACCCCTGCCTGCCTTGAAAAGATTTAGTGGAGGATTTCCAGAGGGGGGGGGACTTGACATCATTAGGGGTTAGAGAAGAAAGAGGCCGGTGGAGAGGTGGGAGCCGGGGGAGCAGCCTGTAACTTGACCATCACTGCAATGTGGGACTGAAAACGTAGCACCTCCTCTCTGCCCGCCTTCATGTCATTATTAAAGGTTGTACGCCGAAGGTGGAAAACATCGAGATAATAACATCCAGGGCAGCTCAATCAATTTCATGGTCTGTTTAATGGAAAAGTGCCAGGTTGTCCCATTACTTTGTACAGTCAGTGTGTCTGATGTGGCATAATGGATGGAGATAAAACAGTGGAAGGTTACATCACCAATCCACATGTCTTATTAAATCTGGAGCAACAACGACTTAAAATAAATTCAAATCTCAGCATAAAATAGGCAAGTCATCAGAGGGGATTTCTTCTTTTTTTTTTAGAAGGGGGGGTGATGATTAATTTGATTGCTGCTCACAAGAAAAGTACATCAAAGAGCAAAAAAAAGAAAAAAGAAAAGAGTAGAGAGAAGCAAGTGAGTCATATTTGCAAATGTTCCATTATCTCATAAAGTTTCACTTTCACTAACTTTTAAATTAAATATGATTTCACAGAGGCTTCCCATGTGGCTACCTATGTGTTCTTTTATCACCTGCAAAAATACAAATTGTCATACAAGTGTCTCAAGTGATACAGTTTCATATGGTGGCTGACACTTAATTTATCAGCTCATGCTTACACAGAACAAAAACAGGCGGGTCGCAGTTTCATGCTACTTATAGTGTGTTGTATAGTCTCTGCACCAGGGTGTACCCCGCCTCTCGCCCGAAAGTAGCTGGGATAGGCTCCAGCACCCTGTGACCCTGCCTGGCAGGACAAAGCAGATATAGAAAATGAATGGATGGATGGATAGACTCTGTATGTGACCTTGCACATATCTCCAGTCTCTCTTTTTTTTTTAAAGTTCCCACCTAATGAGCGCTTGATGTCCCCTTTTCGCAGGGCCGAAAACAAATGTCACATTTTCAAACGCTGGACGAGACACACTTTCTGAAGTAGTCTGTGACAGAGAGCGGTCTGGAGTCGGATGGGCCCTCGTCAGCCACAACAAGGCAGCAGCGCGCAAAGTGTGACGCTGCGGTTGTGTCTTTCCATCAACAGGGGGCAGTATGGTCACACGGGAGCTTCCGCGCTTTCAACAGCCTCTGCACAAAAGCTCTCTTGAGTACAAAGGGGGGTGGGGGGTATTATATAATAAAATCATCTTGGAAGCAGAGCAGCAGTCGCCGAGGAATTTCTGGAAACTCAATATCTTCCAGTGTCTGAGCTGGAGTTTCTGAGTCTGATTCCTGCGTCGCCTCGTGCCTTTAAAGGTTATATTAAAACTAATCTTGATACAGAAAAACCTCTTTCACTTTAGCATGGATATTGAATGTAGTTTGCGCTGGCTGTCTCTCTCCTGGTATTTGATTCTGTAATTGGAGCGTAGACCTTGGATGCCTACCTTTAGAGTTTCATTGCAACCTTGTTCAAGTCATATTCCCTGAGAGCCTCGAACGTGCATCTTCCTTGCCGTTAAATTTAAGACCACGGAGTCAATCATGTATTCAGCTTACTGTCTCCTCGCAAATATCCCGCTGCCGCACACATGCACTCATTTTTATAATCCACTGTAAAACCAACAAATATTTAGTTAGAGCGCCGGTTGTGATTGGATGAGCCACACTTGGAGCCTTTTATAAGATACCGCTTAACTTGAAATTAAATTCTAATCACCAGTCACATGCAAGCGCTTAAAATGGAATAAGCAAATTTCCATTTAAATCACTTCTCTGTTGTATAACACCTTGGGTGAAGAATTAAATTTAGGCCTAATCAGTATTGAGTGTGGGTTTACTTCGGGCATTAAACAAATTAAGATTTATGGCATCAGATTGCTTGGCTGAAACCACCCACTGTATAATAATCATTATTGCACAGCTAATTGTCCACCATTGTACATATCATTATGGTGGTAATACCTGCGAGGGGATTCTTTACTGTTATCCTGAGTGCACTGGAGATTAGGGAAGGAAATTCTGCTCATTATGGGGATTATTAGCGGTTTTATAATCCATGCCGAACAATGGAATTGTGTGGTCAAAATGACCCGTTAATATACGAAATCGACATTTCTGAGCCCCCAGAACAAATTGCTTCATGGTGTACTCTCCCTTCGTGGATACAGTGACGCATCCATGTTGAAATATCAAAGTACCTTCTGATCTAATTTTGCCAAGGTGAAGGAGGAGTTGCAGCTGCTGATTTTTCATGCCGCACTGCAACCCTCTCCGACTGTCTCTCATGTGCTCGCTTTGCCCTGTCACCTTATATAAGGAGTCGACTGCGCTCGTTCACAGCCCCGGAAATGTGAGACACAGCCTCTGGATCGGCTTCACAGTTTTTGGGGCTGTTTCTGGAGCCTGGAGCGCATGACTTTGTTGCCACGCTGCCAGCAGAGCTCCTGGGATGCCAAAGTCGGTCTGTCAGTCAGTCACCTCCTGACTGAAATAGCTCAGCAGCTATCGGACAGAGCCATGAACTTTGGTACAGGCGTTCATGGTGGCAAGAGGAGACTTTGATGAGCCTTAGACTTTTCCTTTGGCGCCATCTTGAGGTTCACATATGAGGGTTAGAGTTAAGCACATCGACTAATTTTGGACAAACTTTCGTGAAATCTGATGAATTAGATGAATTATAATTGCCGTTGCTTGACTTTCCCATAATGGCATCATATCATATCAAAATATCACTTGTCAAGTATACATTTTCTCATAATACCTGCATCTGATGACATCCCCATTGGTCTCAGCAATACTTTTTTGTTAACTTCTTATTACAAAACGATTGCATGTGAACACAAGAAAATTGTAATCCTTATACTTTAACAACAGGTCATTCTGAGCATGTTAGCCTGCCTGCTAATGTTTGCATTTATGTCAAAGCACCACTCTCCCTAAGTTCAGTCTCACAGAGCTGCTTGAATAATTTTAGACTACTACACACTCATTTGAAGCAGCAACCGCCTCAGCTTGTACTTTGATTGCTTTTACTCAACACACAAATTGCATCACGTCTTCTGAGTATAAAACAGTTGATTAGTGTGTTCATTTCTTGTACACTGCTTGCAAAACCAGTCTACCATAAATATTACTATGCAGTATATACTGTATAGTATGTGCTGTTGTATGTTTTCCAGCTTTGGTATTTTCTTTTTAAATGACAGTCTGCTTGTTGTTTCTTACGTCGCTGTGTAGAGTTTGTGTATAGTGTGTTTCGAACAGTGGGTCCTGTGACTCCTCTGTTTTGAGCAGCTGAACCAAAGGATGATTTTTCCTGCTCAGATTATTTTATTTGAAGGACTCTTAGAGGCTGGAAGATGAAAGTATCCAGTATTTTGCAAGAAAAAAAAAGCAAACACATTTGACAAAAGCCAGATTTTTTCCTCTTTCTTCTTCCTTTAATCATGTTATGAGTCCTAAAAATTCATCTTTGGATCCCATTGGGAGCTCCCATGTTTGAAAACACCGGTTTAAATGTATTCCTGAGACCACACATGCAAACAGAACGCATTCACTGCACTGTAAAGTGCTCCCAGCAGAGTGCACATGATGCACTGTCCTGTGAACGTGAGAAAGATTTTTACTCCAGGTGGGTGTTTGGAGGAACATTTGGTACTCAAACTACGTAATGCACAAACATCCTCCCACGTGCATTTTAAAGAATAGATCGCGCCGCATCTCGAAGTTGCTACAGTATAATAACCATGACAACCCGTTGGTCATGTCGTTACTTCTTGGGGAAAAAAAAGGAAGAAAAAGTCACTGGGGGAGTTGCATTGAAGAGAGCGGCTATTATCGTGTAGGTGGAGGTGGAGGAGGCAGAGGAGGAGGAGGAGGAGGCACACAAGACAGACCAACCATCACCTTTCTGGGGAAGCGAAACACGGCAAAGATAAAGAATGAAAATTACAGTAAGATTCTCTCCTCAGAGGCGGTAAGCTGTGAGAGACATATGAGCGGCTGGTTTGTTAGGCTCACTTTATAATTAGACTTTGGGCTGCCACCATCATTTCTCATCTCTGTGGAAAGGAGAGCACCGGTCCTCATCATAGCAACCTGCCTGGAAGGTGCTCATTAATGAAGTGACGGACACACATAAATACATGCACACACACACACACACACACACACACACAGAGGAAAAATACTCACATCTACACTCAGGAGCCCTTTTTACTTTATTTACTTCAACAGCTCAAATAACTGTTTTTCATCCCATTTTAAAACAAGGACAGGTTTTTAACAGCTGTGAGGTAGCACCTGCCCCAGCAATGAGCATGGCGGGACACCCACCCACACACACACACACACACACACACACACACACACACACGCTGGGAAGCTCGACATCTTAATTATCATGCTGAAGTCAGTTTTAAGAACGCCATCATCCATTTAATCTTACAACTCTCAAAAAATATATATTCCATGTAAATGAAGATAACACAAACACCAATCATGTTTAATTGTTTTAGTTGAATGTCATTTATAGTGCATAGAAACACAGCATTGTTTGTTCAGTGAGAAGGATTGTTTTCAGGCTGGTTGGTACTGGTATAAAAGACCTTCCTTCATCCCTTTTCTCCTGTTTGAGGAGTTTAGTTGAGTCTTTGTGTTTGTTCATTTAGTCTCAGCAGGTATTTATAGGTTGGTTTGATTTGGCTTCGTTTTGTTTGTTGTTGTTGCTGGGGCCCACCCCGAAGCCAAAATGTCCCAAAAGTTCTGAGTAATAAATACTTTAAGGGCTGAGATACCTCATTTCTGCTGTTATGGTGAGCCCAGGCAATAAAAAGTAAATACAACTTGCAATAAAAGTAGCATAAAAGTAGATTAAATGCAATTAAAAATCCCGTGATCACCCACACCTACCTACCAATAACAGGGAGAACTAAAGGGTTTTCTTTTGGCTTTGAGTACCTGTGGAAATTTGTTTTAGACACATGAATGCATTGTCTGCATACATTCAGAAACCTACTACTAATATGAAAAAGGACAGAATCCTGTGAGATATGAGATACTTTCTCCCTTATAATAATAATTATTATTATTAGACTTCATGAAGGTGACATTTAGGAAGATGAATAAAAAGAAAATAAGCTGTTGGTAAACCTACTTAGTGCTGCAAGAACTAGATTAGGCTTTACTTTTTCTTTGAAGGAGCTGTATAAGTATTACATTGTTGCTGGCCAGTTCTCCAACAGAACAGTTTGATTATACTTATGCTCATCTTGGGTTTTATTCAATATAATAATAGTTTTGGAGCTGCTTCTCAGTGCAAGTGAACAATCCCATCATTTTACGAGACGTAAAATCAATCCATTTAGCCGTGGTGGATATATCTTTCAATTCTATTGCTTAACATTAAAAAAGATGAATCTGAAACACCACCACAAGTAAAGGCACAGCATATTAGAAACATTTATAATGTACTTGCACATTTCTTTTTTCCATATCTGTCAGTATAACTGCTAATAGAGTATTGTACCTTGACATTTTGAATATTACTTGGCTATTTTTATGAGCGAGCATCTCACGTCAGGAGCAAAAGTGCTATTACCTTTTTCTCATCAAAACCAAGGTGCAGTGAGAAGTTGAACTTGAATAATTGTGTTCAGAAAAGGCACACACACACACACACACACACACACACACACACACACACACACATACACACTGTGAGATGATACAGTGCTGGCTCATCCACACTAATGTGATTCACTTCTGTTTGTCTCAGCTGTGATGGAGCCAAACTCCTCTAAAGTTACAGCACTGCTTCAGGCTACGTGTGTTTGGGTTCTTCTCAAATCCCATTTTATGCATCTCTTATCGTTCCTTTGCCCCTCCCACCTACAACACAGAAAAATCAATTACTTTGCAGGCCCAGATTTTAAGCATGAAATATTTGATCAGCGAGTAAAATAATGTGTTTTCAGAGATTGAACTGGCCAACAGCCTATAAAGTCATTACAATCTAAGTAATTAAAAACTTAGACTTTGTCTCCAACATTAAATTGTGCTATCAACAATACCAACCAATAATATATTACTTTTACTGATATAATACTAATTTTACTGATGATAATAATGAAACACTTAAGTAGGGGCCATAATTCTGCATGAACACTTTGGATACTTTGAGTACACCTTGATGATGAAACTTTGTACGTTCATGTTTATGAGAGTATT
>JAOXYL010000078.1:15353378-15365060 GCA_028564955.1 Terapon puta
TTTTTAATAATTTCCTCCTGTGCAGAAAGTCAAATAAGGAAAATAGCGTATCAATACTCTGTGCATACTAAACTATTTGAATTGCTGTGTCCGAAAAATTCACACATGAACAGAAAACATCTATTTATTTGCATGAATAAGGATCAGTGCAACGATCTGTATGCTTATATCACACGCTCAGATGATTATAAGCCATCACACCAGCTCCTAGCATGCTGTTAATACAATTTCCAAAAAGACATGTTGTGTTTTATTAAAATTCAAGCACATTAAAAATATTATTGATTTTGATGCATCTATATCATTATTTTACTGTCCCATCAGATCAGCTCCAGTATCCAATTACTGAACAGCATTTTGCAGCCCATAGGCCAGCTGATGCCTTTTAACAAAGCCGTAAAACACACAAGATCTAATGATGTAATTTTCTAACGTAATGGCAAAACATTGATTCCCCAAAACATTGATTACCTGTAATGCCTAATACCTTCATTATAAACATGAATGACTTTTATGAAAGGGCTTTCAATTGAAAATGTTGACTTAACATACCATGTGGCTTTTATTATATGCCCTCGTTGTAAAAGAAACTACAGCAGATCACTTTGAAAAGTTTAAGAACAAATTAAATGCCCAGACTTTAAAAGAATCGAGTAATTTAGTATTAAACTTCAGTACTTTTGGGTAACTTTCAAGAGATAGATTTAAAACATAAAGATCTCTGCAGCGGAGCCAGAAATATCTTGCTGCTTTTGTCTCTTCTATAGGCAACTCTGTTCTCATTAGACCTTCGCTGGCCTTACATATAAACTCCCACTCAAACTCCACGGCCACCATTAAAAGTTCTCCCAGCTCAAACCAACCTCATTCAAATGATAACACTTGAGTAATAGACTTCTACTATTCTTCTAACTTCTTCCTCGAGCTCCTCCGCAGCCATACTGTTTGTGTAATACTCCCTGTGATTAGTAAATTGACCTCACGTGTAAGATAAGTGAAGTGCCCCTTTAAGTGTGATGTATCTTCTCTGCAGCCTCCTGTGAAAGGCTTCTTGCTCTTCCCTCCTCCGAGCAGCACTTTACCAATTGGGATGTCTTGAAAGATCGCGGGCCGCGATCGATGTCCGTGTCGTGTGACGAGCTACAAAGGAGCAAAGAGGCGAGGACGCATTAACGGAGAGGAACTGAGAAGAACACTTGTTGCCAGAGAGAGACGTGGGAGCAGGGCTAACAGGGAGGTAATGGGACATGTGTTTGATGTGGTCACATGGGTTGGGGAATTACCTGTGGTAATTGGGAAACTGGGAAGGCAGCAGACAGATTGTATTACCTGAAGCACTTACACATACACTAGATACACAGCCACACACTCAGACTAGCACTGATTAGTATTACCTTGGATTGGGCCTGAACTTTAATCAAATATATTTATGGGATGTAACAATAGGTGTATTTATACTAAACTGTTCAGTACGTTGCCTTCAGTTTGGTATGTATTACAAGCCAAATGATTCATTGGACTAATCCTATTATGTTTGGAAAATAAAATACAGCTTAAACTGTGTGAGATATTCTCTGCAAAGCAGTCGGCTGTGCACTGCCTCTCCCTCTCCCGAAGAAAAACACTCCACTGCAGGCGAGGCATGCCGGGAGGCACGGCTACGCTAAGCTAGTTGCTATATGGCACTTTGTGCCATATGAGAAACAGAAGATCTTCCAATAACCAGCACGTTTGGTGTTTGGAGCCACTTTTGTTCTCCTGTGAATTAGGAGGGCGGTGGTGAGAGAGTGGTGGATAAAAAGATAACAGTATGTTGCCTCTGTTACATCTCCACCACATTTAGGCAGCCATTCCCGATTGATCTTTCATTGGTATTTGTTCAGAACTTCTACCACACTACATTTTATCTTTACAAGGAGCTGTGTCCTGCAACTGGATTCATATTAAGGACTAAAACTAAGGACCTTCTGCTGCTTTGAGTTTGATCACTTTCTCTTTTGAGTCCTCCAACATCAAGTGTAATTTTAAATGACTGGATTGCACCTTCAAGCTGTGTCTTCTCATGTGGAGTGGACAAATAATAGAAACACCTGATTGCCTTTTTTTGTCTGGAGGCAATTATGAAAGTGGGAAAATGGTACTGGATGAGTTTAATAGTGAAACAAATCAGGAAACTGTGATATTCTATAAACAAGAGTTAGTCGGGCATTGTAAAGATGAAGAGGTATTATAGAAAATTCCAGTTCTAAAAATTCAAGGCAATCTTTGATCAGGCAAATATAGTTTGTTCTACATCTTAACTTGTTGAACTAATGACCGAAAAACCTTCACTGGGGATGAAACATGAGCTTGTAGTCCAGTAAGGTATTGGTGTGTTTAGATTCTTACTGTTCAATAACAACCACAATGTCTGGCCATGACATGAAGGCCACAGTGCAATTTACGTCATTCTCGTGTGTTCCCTGTGGTGCACGCTGCTCCGGCTGCATCTCTGATGTTCCCCCAAATAACCTTTTCTTCATTTTCATACCAGCTTTAATAATATAATAAATCTGTTGCAATAACTAAGCAGGAGATGGATGAAAACATAAATAGCTGTGATGAAAAAGTTCTGTGAAGCTTGGACTGGAGGAGGACTTTGCGCTTTGAGATAACAAGGCAAGGCAAATATATTTAGTGCTTTACATGAGACAAGAAAATAATAAGGTCACCGTGGTGCAGCGTATACAGGTCATCAACACCCAGCCTGTGCGCGGGCTGTGCCATAATGTGTACATTAGAATTAAAAGACTCCGGCATTACTGTTTAATGGCTCTGAACCAAATTAAACATTTAAAAGGCTCCACCATCAAAGTGATGTAAAGGGAAATAAATATTAATGACTGAACCAACACTTGGTTCAAAGGGTTGGAAGCTGGGAAAATTAAAAGGGAGCAAGGGTCTGCATAAGAAAGGATTCTCAGTGGGAGAGAGCGCAGCACTGACGGGGTTTGACTCCCCCGAGAACACACGTAACCAAATGCATGAATTCATGTAACTGTAATCTGTTGAGGCCTAAAGTAATTCATATGTAACAGTATCTTGTCTTTAGGTAGGCTTGCTGCAGGGCAAGTGCAGTCCCAATGTTTTTTGTTATTGATATTTCATTTTATGTTATTGCTGTTTGATACTTTCTCATTTTCAGATAATCCCATCTTGAATCTTGTGTTTGCAACAGTAAACACTCATCTGGCACTTTATTGATCATACAAAGGTTTTAACTGAGAAAACTACAGGTTCACCTCACAGAAGTTAAAAAGCTGGATCTCAAAATGTCACATGTGCTCAGGAGTTTTCATCGTTGGTGCAGACTCTCATCTGCAGACATCCCTGTATCTTTGTCTTGTCTGTTCTTGATTTTGATTTTCTTGCTTCCTGTACCTTCTATACCTTGTATGAAAAGCTGTACTGGTTCTCATTGGCTGATTTTATGTATAGACAAAGTTTTATCATAGAAAGTACCAAATTGTCTCTGCTCTCTGGTCAGATCTGAGCACAGTCATTACAGGTCACATGACTTATTCATGCCTGCCCCAGGTCAGATTTATCAGTAAAGTCAGTCAAAATGATGCTGAAATTTATGTAACGTAAATAAAATACTTATTACAAGCATGTGATATACTGACCTTATATTACATCTTTTATTACTACACATTACTCTGCTGTATTACCAGATGCCTTATGAAGCTACATCTCAGTATAGCCAGATTTTCTTCAATAAGTACTTATTTTATTGAAACTTGACTTTTATCAATAGATTGTGTAGATGCAATGTGATGTTTTATTTTCCAATACACCACCATTTCATATAAAAAAAAAAAAATTACAGGCTTTATGATGTGTTATCAGACTGTATATGGCCAAGGGCACGCAGGTCAGTAAGTATGTGGGAGAAATAGCAAGGTCAGGAGCGAGGGGCGATGTCAGCGTTACTTGTCTTCTTCAAGATTCCCTTCTCCAGCATTTGTGGCAACTGCGGGGACGCCGTGGGCAAGGTGGACGGCTCATCACAATGAATGACAAGTGAGAGGGCGTGAACTTGACCAAATGAGGAGGAGAGGTGACGACTAATGATTCATTTCTCGACTCCAGGCGGAATGTTACATTTTTGTGTGCAAGAGGCGTCCATGCTCTGTGCAGGCAAAAATATAATATTCTGCCGTAAGTGAGAGAGGGGTTAAAAGAGCTCAGCGACAAGGTGTCAAAAAGTCTCGACTCGACCTGGACGCTGTCGTCATCTTTTTTAAACTATCCAAGTTAACCGATAAAGGCTCCGATTTTGTTCCTGTCTATCATTTCTTTATATTTTCACCACTGTTGGCAAAATTTGAGCACCGTTGTTAAGTCGGCATTGAAAGTAGACGCTATCAAGATGCATCAGGACAAATGGAGACATTAATTATCAAACGGTTCGTGCGGACGTTCAGCCAGGCTCCCCATCAAAACAGCCCTTAAGTATCTTATCTGATTTAAACTCTCAAATCCCTTTTTGGTGAATGTTTAATTCATCCTTTGCCTCAAAGTTTCGGGCTCACACGAGTTGATGATATGCAAATGAACTCACAGTGACTTCTCTGCCCATTAACTCACAATGCAAACTGCAAACCGAATCTGCCGAAGGGTGCGAATAAAGTGACCTGAACTTGATGAAATCCTTTTAGATGTGTCCCCGCGCTAACCCCATGTGGTGGAAAATAATAGTCCCATGTTGTATTCTCCAGTGACTCCCTATTTTGCCTCCATCTCAGAAAGAGCTTGTTTCTCATTTCATGTCAGAACACTGTGAAGAGTTTGGGAATAAACTGAAAGATGTGACTCGGCTGTCTAGGTTTGTCACAACAAGATGAAGCACACAAAGGGTTTGAACTTTTGCTGATTAATTCATGTGGATGCTTTTTCCCCTTTTATTTATACCCTCATTATCTCAAGAAAAAAGGCAAACAGCACCATCACCTGAAAACATCACTTGAAAACATGCACACGCTACCTTGAAGCACAAATATATTCAATCAACTAAACACCATTGACCACATTTACACTTTTTGAGCATCATGTTAGGAAACCCAAAACAGGAAAATAACTCTATTATTTTTATAGAATTATGAATTATATTTATAGAATACAATCATTTTTCTCCAAATATAGTTTTAAACATTCATTCAGTCATTTAAGTGTCAGATATTTCACATGGGAGTGGTGAAGACCAAAGCAGAGCTAAAATGAGATATTAAAAAGTGACAGTATGTCAGTGTTGTGCTCATAGCTTGATGTTGATGCAAAAAATTTTTTTGAACCATTTCCAGACATTGTTAACTTAATCAAACACCTTAAACTAAGACCATGCCCTTTCTCTAACCAAATGCTTTTAACATATAAAAACCAAAACTGTACTTTAGTTGCTACAAGCTGATACTGTAAAGCAAGAGTGGACATTATGGGAAATATAAATTAAACACATTATCAGTGAACATTTTGCTAATAAATGGAGAATAAACATTTCCCTGCTTTGCAATTGATAATTGTTGCCTCATTACGTTAATTAATTATTTTGTATGACATTACACTTGTTTGCTGTAAATTTCTAGGAGACAGGATCTGGATTATGGTGTAGAGGTCACCACCTTAAAACAACATGCAATGCAAGATGTGTTATGTTGTTGGAAAACACAAGGTCAAAGTTCACAAGTAGTGGAGCTTTGCACATTGTAGTGCAACCTGCAGAGGAAAAAAACAACATGGCCAGTGAACATAATGTCATCCACATGAGACAGAATTCATTATTCAACAGCACTAGTACATCTGTCCTATGTACACTTGTTTGATGATTTATTCACTTGGCGCTGGCCTATTAGCTGTCGACACTTCTGCAATTGTGTATGCATGGCATGTGGCTCGTGTGGAGTTTTGTTGGGGAAAACCAGAGGTGGAGAAGAGGGTGGTTCTGACCTTGTGAACAGGCATTTGCCTTCGCTGTTAGGGCCGCAAACCCTGTAAGTGAACTTCTGGTTGAGGTTAAAAGCCGTTTCATGTGCCAAAAATGTAAATATTTAATGAACCTGACAACATGATTAAAGCCCACGGTCATTTCCATGCAGGCTTCTTGTGATCAAGAACATGTACCGATGAAGTAAAAGCTGTTTTCTTTATGGGGTTAGTCATCGAATATAATTTTTTTAATAGTGTATTTGAAAATTTGGATATGATGTTGCACAAGATACAAGTTGTAGCTTGGAATAATAAAACGGCTGGGGCTTTAAAGCAAGTCATTACAGTGCAGATTACAGATATCACATTTGGCATGATAAAATAAATTAAGTTTCTTAATTACGGGCACATTCCCCATGTTTAGCTGCTTGGCAAATCATCCTCAAGATCAGCGTTCTCTCTCCATTTTCATTTTCATTCTCTCTCCATCTTTCTGTCCTCCTCCCAAAGTCGCCGTTGTTATTGCTTAGGATTTGGAAAATATCTGCCAACCATCCGGCAAGCGGGCTCCAGCCAGCTTCCGATGTGCCTACGTTTTAAATAGTCCATGATTTAAACTGCCCCCACAGCCCCTGAGAAGCAGCTGTAGAGATGCTGTGCCATTTTAAAAAGCAACCGGGGAGTATTTGTGTTGAAGGAATTCTTTGCTGCCATTTAATGAAGCTTTATATCATAACAGAGTTTAAAAAAATAAACACGCTCGGCCTAATTTGAGAGGAGAATCTCAAGCGGAGGTTGTATAACTTGCTTTTAGTCTGAGCATTTTTGTTTTTGTATCGTCTGAATTGGATTTGAATGCCCTTTATACACTTTCAATTGGTATTTGACTGACGTGTTTCTGTTTTGCCCGCTGCTAGAGAGGCATTTGTCATTGCATTTATGAGCATTTGCCATCGCCGCAATTTTTTTCCAATTATCTGATAGAACAATTGAAAAACAGAAAAGTACGCAGAAATGACTCGCCTGGGATGAAAGGGGAAAAAAAGGAGAAAAAAAGAAGCAATCATAATATTGTTTGTTGCGAAATCGTTACCTGCCACCACCACTATTGTCATTAAAGTCGACGTAAGAGGAGCAATGAAGAGCTCAGGAAGGTCTGCCTCTCCAGCAGGATAATACAGAACACACGAACACTTCTGAATGAATGATGAGAAAAAAGGATGAATGTCTGTGGCATGAATAGGCTGCTCTTGTGGATGGGTGTGTGTTGTGTAACTTTGTGAGAGAGGAAGGGCAGAATGAATCTTCTGCACCGCGTCATTCACCTTGGCCAAACGTTAGCATTCTCTTGTTTGAATCCCCGTACGCCGCAAAGAAGTGAATGCTCTCCGCAACTCTCTGATTACTATTAAGTTGCCTTGAGCGAGACACTAAAGATCTGCTCAGCAGGGACAAAAAAAAAAAGTTGCTTCATGGCTGACAGTACAATATTAATGAGGCTTGAGGAAAAAGTGTCCTTGGAACATTATCGATGTCTGTGCATTTAAAAACCAGGGGACAAAAATGTCCCAAATGTTTAAGGGCAGCCTTACCACTGCACCCTGATTTATGGACACTCTAAGCTATCAGTCGAGCGGTGCAGCCATTCCCACGATGTGATCTCATTAAAATGCTGAATGTTTGCAGAAAAACAAAAAGTTTACTTTTAATAAAGCATAAAATAATGCAAAGCGGCTGCAGCTGCATTTATCCACCCCCTCATTATACGCACCTGCTTACAGCACTGGTGGTGTGCATGGATTTTTCCCTTTGCAATATTTAATGTCATTTCAAGTGGCAGTTTTGACAGCGTCCCTGCTTTCATGTAGCTAGCCTCATTACACGGGGCAAATTATGCATGTAACGTATACATTTCTGCTGGAAGATTATGCTCCCGCGACAGAACAGGTTGATCTGATCTTTTCACTGGCTGTTTAAGAGCTTTGCCTCACTGACTGCACTGACGTTGGCTTAATTTGGCCGCTCTTTCTAATCAGCTCCATCGGAATAATGACTCGTTTGAGCCCTGCACAGCCCATTGTCGGGTGAGATCCATGTTGGGCCAGAGGGGGTTGAAGGATAAATCTGAGGGGTTGCTGGATGGATAAAAAAGTTAAAAAATAAAATAACTTTATTTTCCAAAAAAGAACTTCTGCTGTTATCTCAAAATGCCTCCATGCCTGTTTGTTCCGTTTGCTCAAACTCCTCTCGCTCAGCTTCTCGTATCCTGCTGATCCTCACTTGGGGGTCCCCTAAGCCCGGAAGCCACGGTATAACGTCCTTAAAACTTTCCCCGCATTGCAGTCGTCATCTTGCTCCACCATTTCATGTCCGCTTCTCACTTTTAGTAAACAGTTATATTAACATCTCAGCTGGTGGCGTTGCCCATGTTCATCAACTGTTACAAATTACGAGGACAGGGATGTTGATTATACGTGGAAAAATATAAATGTATGAATTTTATTACAGGGTGCATCAGTGAGTAGCAGATTGAGTTGGAGGCACATTGCGATAGTCCAGGATAATGACTGTCATCAGTATGCAGAGTGTGTGTCAGTGTAACGCAGTGTGAGGAGAGCTGTTCAGGCTGATGACCACTGAGAAGAAAGATCTCCCGCGGTGTTCAGCGATGCACCCTGGCGGCATCAAGTCTGCTGCTAAAGGTGCTCCCGTGTTCATCCTGAATGGCTTACAGGGGGTGCGAGGCCTTCCGGGTGTTTGTTGTCCTCTGGCTCAGCCGCCTCTACATCCGTACCCGGAGGCGCAGCGTTCTCTTCCTCCTGGAGCCCACCCTACCCTTCCCTTTCTCTGTGATGCTGAGCTGCAGGTGGTTGAGCCCGCGCCGCTCGACAAGCCTCCGCGCAGCACATCTGTATTCAGTCCCCGCTGACGCACGCCACGGCGGCAGTCATCCGAGACCTGAGCGTTGTGTCTGAAGTCCGAGGCGAGGAAGAACAGGCCGACATCCTGAGGAGCTCCGGTGCCGCCCCACTGCACCGTCGGGCGCGCACATCTGCGGCCTGACACACTGCAGCCGAGCAGTCAGGCCGCCTGTGAAAAACCCACAAGCATGTCCAAGAGATGAAGGAAAATATGTTTCTGATATAAAAACATTGTGTTTACTTTTCTCTGTCTGGAGGTGTTAGAATTTCTTCTCTCAAACAAAAAGATGTTAAGAAATGTTAAGAAAGAAAATGACGCTAAACTGTGTGGTGTTGCTCGTCTACAATATCACCGCACTTTAGTTTGGAGATGTTTAACATTATGCAGATTTTAACAATTCATTTTTTATTCTTCTGAATTCATCATGCGGTATCAGAGGTGCTGGCTGGTTCCCAGTTTAACACATTGTGGGTAACCGTTCCTTTTTTCTTTCCCAACAGCAGACCTCATTAAATCTGATAAAACATACTTGATTCTGTCTGCACATTCTCTTCAGATAAAATCTTTGCCTGCAGGGTGGTTTCTGTCTTTTGCATTTGTATTCACACCCGTATATTTTAGAGCAGCGCTGAAAAATAGATGAGACATTACTTCATCATTTACACAGCGTACGTTCTTACATCCAACCTGCGTCATCGCTGTTCACGTTTCTGTTATATCACCGCTCACTTGTGTCACTCCCATTGGAGCTTCTAAGACAACGCCAGCTCCCCAAATCAGTGCAATATAGTCCCATATGTGAAATAAATGTAGAGCTCGGCGTAATTGCCTGAGGACTACAGTTACTTCACAAATGAAAAATATGCTAATTATGACAAACACTGCATAAATGCAATTTTGCTCTAAATGAAAATGGCTGGCTGGCGCGAGCACGTGCACACCCACGCACGTGCTAAAGGTCTACCCCAGAAGTTGGAAAATGTACATGCATGCACATGTGTGGTAAACAAGCACACAGGAGAATTATCCGATTCCCTCACTGCTCTTTTTCACTCTCCTTTTCTCTGATCGCACAGATTCTTAGCTTTAGCTGGAGTCTCATGAGAAGTTCTGTTCTGCGTGCCCTTCAGAAAAACCACGTAAAGCATTACCAGCATCCCTTTTGTTAATATTTAGGGCATCTCACTCTGTCTAATATCTACAATTCATATCCATTCTGTATGAGTGGCATACCTTCAGCAGCCCTTGAGCTGTATCTCAGCGGCTTGTGCCTTCGAAACACGCTTTAATGTTTACGTACTTGTTGAATGGAGCCTGTCCTTCAACAGCAGGCCTGAGATCAAGCTTTGTTACGGGAGCAACCACACCGCCGATGTACTTTTGGGAATGAATCACCATCTGTGTACAAATGAATCCTTATCAGCTGCAAGGGGTAGCGAACATGCAACGTAACCTTGATGTGGAGGCAACAAAGAGCTGGAAGAAGAAAAAAAGAGGCGACATCACACAAACGCGCCTCCCTCAAGTGATTGTGGGGATGACTTCCTCTGGATTTTATTTTCATTTATCCAAAAATACCCAAACAAGCAAGCTGTCACCTGTTGAATCCTTGCCAGGGGTGTGACAAAGGCAGCGGCGGCGTTTATCTGAATCTAGGATGCTTGAATAAATCAGCTGATGTGGGAGAGGACACACTTTGCAGCAAAAAGTACAGAGGAACAAATCTGCTATTTCTATTAACTCACGCTCTGCAAAAACAGGGAAAGCCGCCAACTGTCTTCCTCAAACCACTCATAAAGCAGGCACTTAAAAAGATTTCTAATTCCACCTCTGTGCAAGATAATATATTTAATAAACGACACCCACTTGCCACCATTGGTCTTTTATTAACTTGCAAATGTTTTGGTGAAGAGAATTTGACATGCTGTATGTGTAAATACATCTTCAAACTTTAGTGTGATTTAGTTTGGTGTTGAAAAAGTCCTTAAAGTCCCTAAATCTGCCTTGTTGAATGAAGTTAGATGAGGTATTGGCTTGTGCATTCAATCAACCGAGATGCTAAAAAGGATTATATAACAAAAGGTGATTGCTTTCCTAGTTAGTGTTTGCAGAGGCCTTTAATAGTGCTGAAAAAAAGTATTGAATTTGGAATTAACACTGAGTTTTAATCGTTGGAACACTGTGACCTTGTAATGTTTTTTTTCCAGTCTCTTAAAAAAGTCAAAGTATTTACTTTTTCAGCATGAGATGAAAAAAAGTTGCAGCAAGTTGAGAAGCTCAGATGTGCATCATGTGGTACACGCCGACGGCCGCGGCGTAAATCGAACACACCTCAGCAGTGAGGCCGGGCCTGCTTGTGCTCTGCTCACTCTTTTCCCCTGCTGGCCTGCTGATTTCCAGTTTATTAGCCAGACAGCTAACAGAGTTTTTCAGCCTGCTTTCATTCTTCGCTGAGCGGACACAGGAGTCACCGCACGGCTTCACCGAAACCACTGTGAGTGTTTGCTGCTTGGTCTGACAGGTTTAGGAGCTGCTGTGGCTGTTTGCTTGGTGATATCAGCGAGATGCGAGAAGCTGTGCTCTTTTAGTTTTACAGATAAAGACACACACAGATAAATACAGAGGTGTCTTTGTTATCTGGTCTATTTTTAATGATATTAATGGGCTTGGACAAAATAATGGAAACACCTGTGGTGAGACTCGTTGGGCCTTTTTCACAGTAGACCGTCGGACTCCTTACAGCAGACACACCGCAGGTTGTAATTCATCCCTGTGTGGCTCTGCTCCATTTAATGA
>JAOXYL010000078.1:15373891-15386903 GCA_028564955.1 Terapon puta
CCTGTATCCATTTGTAGGCTCGATATGTTTCAAATGGGTATAGATACAATTCCTTTTCTTATTGCTGGAGCGGTTTGCGGTTTACGTTCCGCATTTTGAATTCCCATCATTTCTATCTTTCAGCCTCACTTTTGAACAGCACCTGCTGCTGGGTAGCAATGTCAGTGAATAACTGGTTCGCATGCTGTTTGGAAGTGGCCAGTAAAACAACACCAGCATACTAATAACTATCTTTTCGGCCGTCACTCAAACAGCGTCTCTTGGGCTGCTTTACCTGTGTGTCCCATTTCTGACGTGCTCTACTCTCTGCCGCTACCTCTTCCTCTCCTACATGTGAAGCCTGAGAGGGAAGCGCGGCACGCTCTCCGTCTCATTCGTCTCTTTCCTCTCTTTCTTCTTTTCCCAGCGCTCCTCGCTCCATCAGAGGTGAATTGCGCTCCCTCCTATGTTGCCGTGCCTGTGGGGAGTCTCGTCAGTCACCCAGACCTAGGACACCTCCTGACAAGGTCACAGAGGTCTGCCACTCTGAGATTAAAACAGCTCCATCCATCCAGAGAGTTCCCCCTCCGGGCAGCCATTATCATAGCAGATCGCCATGCCAAAAAGCTCAAATGGATATGTGGTGCACAGGCTGTGACCTTCCAACAGACTGCTGTCATTATCAGGTCTCTCTTTCTTGTGAGATGGCGATGGGTATTGGTTTTTAGTACCCCCGTCTTTCCTTTTAGGTGGAGTAATGGTGTTTTCAGCGGGACAGGAGTTCATAATTTCAGCATCTGTGGGTAAAAACAAGGGGTCACCTGAAAAATGCGTTCCTTGTCCGTCGATTGTCACAGCGTTTGTGCTCCCTTCAGGGCTTGTGTGTGTGTTCATCATTTATGTACGCGCATGTGCCACCGCGCCCGAGCCAGCCAGGCCAACAGCAGGGCCGGGCAGGCGGCCTGTTGAAGGTCTCAGCGCTGAAAGGTTTCACGCAAACACAGCTGTCAAAACTGGCACAGGAGTCCTTATTAGTGCTTATTAGTGCACACACGTTTGCTTGTGCTTGAGTTTTGTTCCACTCGTGGTTCAGCGTGGGATCAAGGGAGTAGCTTGGCTAGGGGACCTCGGATTACTAAAGCTTTTACCCATCCAGCTTTTATCTCCTTCCTCAGGTTAAGAGCGAAGTCTGTTTGGCATCAAATGACTTTTCCTTTAAGGATACAAGAAAAAGACATTGAGCCAAAGACGCTACAGTACTGCAATTCATCATCTCCTCATAAATGGGCATTAAATGCTCCATTTGTCACCACTTCCTTTTCTCTGCTGTTTAATTTTTAGGACAAAGAAAGTGACAGCAGATCCTGATGGCAGCCGATCTCTCAGACTTTAAGAGGAAGAACAATTAAGTTATACATTACTTAGAAAGATCCCAGTTCATTTTTCTGTTTTAAGATGCAACTTACATTCATAAAGCAATCCAAAAGAAAATCTGACCTGGTGTAATCCGCAGTACACTGCAGTGTAAAAGCCTGCTGAAGTATAGAAACAAACAGAACCCATCTGTTTGTTTCTTGCAAGCGCACTAATTACTGTGATTATACTAATGTCTCCTAATGGGGTCACATTTTATTGATATTTAAATGTGACACAAAGCACCTTTGTAGTGATGCACTGCTTATTTGGATAAATGAATTCCTTGATTAGCTTATTATTGTGCGATGAGAAAGCAAAATATAACCCCCAGTTAAATTTTACAGGAACAGTTCTTGCTACCGTTTGTGTGCAGTGGACTTTTTTCCAAGGCTTCTCTTGGGGAAAAAATAGGTGCCCATAAAACCTGCGATTCTTATCATTTTATTAATGTCATGGTTTTTCACAAAGGCATGTGTTTTTTTGTGCATTAACTTAATAAGCAACATTGTAAGATAAAATCTGAGGATTTTCTGAACACAAGGACTAATCCAAATTCCCAACTCACCATTACTGAAGTTATTGTATTTTTAAAAGAAAGCCATTTTCTCCTCCATCCTGTTCTCTGCTGCTTTTTGTTCAGTCAGTGAGGGACCTCTGTCTAGACCAGCTTGCTTAACTGCCAGTTGTGTTTCATATCACAATAAAGTGGACTTAAAACACAAGTGAATGGTTGCTGCACGGTGCAAAGGGATAAGAGCCTGCGAATGGCTCTCAGCACTTTACCAACCACAAATTTGAAACTAATTTTCTCACCACTCAAAGGTGTTCTTGTTTTTAAATTCTTGTTTTACAGCAGCAGGTAAAACGCCACCGCAGCCGTGTCCTACAATTTTATAAAATGCTCTTGGGCATTCTTATGTGTAAAAGTGAATAACGCTGGGTGTCGGTACAGCCCGAACAAGCACCTTATTCTGACAAGTCTTATTGTACCACTATAGTTAGAGAGCAGTTTGCGTGTCCCACTTTTCCTTCAGTCCAAGTTCCTCCAGTCCCTCCAAACTCATCTACACAGCACAGACAGCACACACGGTCCAAAGAGTCAGAGGGGGATCATGGTGGCTAGGGGCTGAAAGCAATGGAGAGGACCGTGGTACGGAGGCAAAAGTCTCTGAGGCAGTGGCAGAAGTCTTAGCGTCGTGTGATGAGCCAGGAAAAATGGTGTCACTTTGTCCTAGTCTAATGAATCACTGAAAAAAGGTTGTTTTTTAACAACAGGAGTGATTTCTGGGATATCACCAGTTTATATCTACCGTGTTTCATCACACGCAAACCGCCTCGCTGACATGAAATATCAATATTTTACTGCTTTATTTTCACCAACTTCTTTGCTCCTGCCCCTTTTTCCCCCCCTTTCTTCTTCACAACAACAGCTTGTTCCATATTTAGACGGCATTAGATCTGAATTGATGAGAGAGTTTGAGTGTGTTTGTCTACCCTAAGGCAACTTGGGGGTCAGGGACATGGGTACGGGGGAGACTGGGGCAGGGATGTAACGTGAGTGTGAGGATAGTGTGTGTTTGTGTGTGAACATTGTCAGGAGGGCTGCCCAATCTCAGGCAGAACGTGCCCGAGGGGGGGCAGTTAAGGAGGACTAGAGATGTATTTGTTTGGAGTTGGATGCGCACACAAACACACACGGGCGCGCACACAAACACGATGCGTCTAATTGGCAGAAGACAGCTGCTGCCAACCAGAAAACCCATGTGAAAGTACTCATCGTGCTTTGGCCCACAGGCAGCCACGCCACACTTCACAATTTAGCCTCATCGTAATGAGTCCAAATGTGCAGCGAATTCATTTCCTGTCTAAAGCGTTTTATTTACAAGCCATATAGCAGCGCAAGGGCTAACAAACCTTTGATTGTCATAATCTTCTCATCCTCTTCTGGAATATTGCCTTTTTGCTATAATTTAAAGATTCATTAGACTGGTATCAAGACAGACGTGGTTCCTGAGCAGAGGAGAGGAGAAGCATTATGGTCGGCTGTTGGGGGTCATTTCTTTCCATTACGTTGTCAAGTTGTTTCTCTAGCATGCATGCTATGACGGAGTAGTTTGCCGCGCAGAGTGTATTTAAAGTCATTGTCATGACCACGTCATCCCGACAATGGTCACCCTACGATTGCACAAAAATGGCGTAATCATTGGTTCCAGCAGAAAATTTTATTAAATAGTTGATCCATTTCATCCATCCATTATCTCTACTGCTTATCCTGCAAAATTTTCACTATCTTCTTATTTAAATGTAGCTTGACTGGCATTTATTCAAATTTAATGTGGCTTCTTTTGATACATTCAAGGCTTAATTATTTCTATTCTGTCAATGGATCAAAGGCTGAAATGTATTTTCAAGGTAAAAACCTAGACTGAAATGCCAGCTGCTCAGTCTGCGTTGGCACACCGAGGACAGAAGGATTTGAGAATTGAGAAATTGACAACAGCTGTAAATATTTCAGCAGTTAAAAAAACACCAAAACAAACGGTAAGATAAATTTTCACTGAAGGAAGAATATCTTTGGGAATTCAGTTTGTTTTCAAATTGCCACTAGGTCCATCCATCTGTGCAAGTTTATTCTGGTGCTTTCTTTGATTAATGCAACATCGCCATTTGTCTGACGGCTGAATTGTTCACATTCTTGCCAGTAATATATTAAGGATGATGATTTCAAAAACCGAATGCTCCAACACACTCTGATCTGCTCTGTTTAGCAGGGTTTCTTTCAGTGACCTTGACCAAGGTGAGTTACAAGTTTGAGATCCTCCTTCCTGTATAAATAAGCAGGTACTGCAGGAACAGCCTGAAAACTGCTAACTGCGTCTGGCACAGTTGGTGATAGTTGACAGCTGGAATAATATTCTGCGGGCTCGTACTATGTGCCCTCACAGAAGTAGAAACTATAGTGGTGGAAAGTAAAAACCATGAGAAAATGTGTGATTTAAAAAAATATATATTCATAATATGTGAGTGGAATTAGAGGATCAGAATCTCTGTTATTGTGTTTGTGGTTCATTAAAGTTGTCTCCAATTTGAGTGACCAGATTGTATTGTTAGATTGAATCCAATCCTTAAATTCCAGCCATTTGTCCACACATTTAAATGCATTTTTACACCGTAAGTGCAGAAAGCGTTTAAAATGTCTTCAAGACAACGTTGAGTCACGCACCGGGAAAGCTGTGTTTGGTTTGTGTGGAAGGATCTCAGAGTAGAGAGAGGAGATCTGTGTGTGTGTGTGTGTGTGTGAAAGATGGAGAGGAGACAGATGGCTGGGTTGTTTACAGAACTCAGCAGTAAGTGTCATAAGTTAGTAACTCATTTCTATGATCCTTTCGCTGATTTGAAAGAACCTCTCACATGATGAAAGACACGAGTTGTCTCAGGCACTGTCGTCTCCACCCCGCCCCTCCACCACATATCCTGGAAGTTTCACCTCCGTCCAGTAGATGGAAGCAAAGTCACACACACACCACAAGGGTAAAAAAAAAAAAAAAAAGTTGGGTGTGAGTTTCTCCAGATGGTGAGTGGTGAGCTGCAGCTCCTCTGCCCTTCTTTCCCCAAGCAGGCAGACAGGTCCTTTCAAGTCTCTTCAATCAAGTTTCCATAAAGGCAGAAAGAGACCTACTGCTCCTTACAGCGGGGGCTTTGCGAGCGCTCCATCCCAAAGTGACAAGATACAGAGGTTTTAGATCCGAGCGCCCCAGCAGGGAGAGCAGGAGTGGAAAGAAAAATGGCAGCGGAGAGCGGGCGAAAGTGAGATGGAGGGCGTTGGCATCGAGAAACTACGGGTTTGATTACCAGATGCAGTTTACCGGACACCCCGAGGTCTGGAAAACACAAATGAAATAAAAGCAGACAGTTGACTCAGAGATTCTGTACACCTCTTTCTCTCTTCCCACCTTTGATCCAACTTTGAACCTGCAGTTTTTAAGCCTTCGGTGTATGTAATACTGGCACTCTCTTGTTCGCTCTCCTGCTGCATCTCTCTCTCTCTAATTAATGCTCGGCTATGTGAACCCAGGATTAGATCAGGCCAGGGAAATCAATGGCTGACAGCACCGAAAAAGGAAAAAAAAAACTAAGAGAGGAGGCGAGCAATAAGCAAGCTGTCACATTTTAATCAGGGTGGGTGAGGATCGGTTGTAATAGCAATGGTTCCCCTTTGAGGTTCAGTGTGTGTTTTGCGGCGGCCACATTCATGCATGTTCACACAGTCCGCGTGTGTGTCTCCACGCGTGTAAGCCGGTGTCAAGGATAGCTTATGAAGGAAGGCTGTGTGATGTGTGTGGGAGAGGTTGGACCCCGAAGTTCCCACAGAAGGACCAGCTGATCCGTGGAAGTCTTGGAGGCGCGTGCGGCTCCGCGAGACCGCAACCTCAGCGGCAGCAGTCGTGGGAATGGGAGCTACCCCGCAGCGTGCTTTCACAAAGTGGCCTCGAGTGGGAAGACATCACACTCGACTCCCCCTCACATGATTTTTCACCGGGGCGTTCGGATCCTGCAAATGAGCATGTGTGAAAAAGAAAATCCAGGACTGTACTTTTGCTTAAAAAAAAAAAAAAAAAAAAAAGCCTTTCAAATAAATCTTTGCCCTTAACAAAAAGCCTGCTCTTGAACTTTAATGAGAAAAACACTGAGGCAGCTCCAGATTCATATTAGTGTTCGTCTTGGGGGCACAAGCTACTGTTCCAGTGATCTTGCATTGATGGCTCTAGTATACGGCAGAACCGAGCTATATTAAAGTTCTCCAGCTCTGCCTCAACAATAGCTGTAATAAACTGAGCAGTACGGACATGAATTAAGTTAAACTAGATTGTTTTGTTTATTTCAAGGATTTGCGGTGATATTGGGATGCACTGCTTGGATCTCTGATTGCTAAATTTTCACTCACCTCCCTGGGTGTTTATGCACATGCCCCCTTCGATGAACCACTAAACGCTCGGGCAAAATAAATGCTTCCGATTTAAAAATGAAGACATTCAGCACAAATAGCAGAGGTTTTTTAATGATATACACCGTGTTTCCACTTTACTAGCTTCATCAAGCTTTAGAGCTGTAGCCCTGCAATAACTTTCACTTTTTTTTTTTACCATTTCCAGTTTTGTTGAGTTGAGAAGTTGAAAAGTAAATATGACTTTTTGTCGTTTTGGGCAAAGAAAACAACAGGAGCCCTTTCTGTCCACCTGGCCTGTCTGAACCCCAGCTGAGCAACGTGTTTGTTGTTGTGGATGAACTTAACCGCATCCGATGACCGCTCCGTCTCTTCTCCACCGGAGTCCTCTGTAGACCAGGTGCTGGTCCCGGCGCCCTGCGACGTGACCACTGGGAAAGCTCGTGCTCCAGTCCATCTCTGCCTCTGCTCACGTCCTTCATCTCCTCCCTGCACACCGGTGACTGAGCTGCTGCACCACAACAGCCCAACCCGCCCGATGTCAGTGCACTGTTATATGGTAGACTGGTGCTACTGTCAGACTTTCACTTATAGGAAACACTTTGGCCTTCGCTTTTAAATGTCTAGTCACGTTCCAGTAGTTTCGGTGATTTTACTTTAAGCCACTTGATTTTTATTTTCTGACTGAAACCTGACCTAATGAATCTGTTTGTCTCAGCTCTAATTTATTTTTCTTCTCCCCTGAAAAACTCAACAGCTATCCTAATTCTCCTCATTTCTTTGGACAAATTGGGGACCTGGCTGCTGTTTTGAATGATTAGAATTGTAGATTTTTGCCTCCCGATGACATTGACATAAATGTGCGTGAACCAAATGAAACACTTTGACCTCAGGCAGACCTTGTGGCTGGGTGTACCTAATAAACTGCAAGAACCAACCACAGCAAATCCAACAGATTCACAGCAGAGAACAAATTCAAGCGGTAAAAAATGAACTTAAAAGTAATTAGAATGTTCCAATTAGTTTTTTAGTTGTATTTGTTACCATGTGCGGCTGAACGTCCTCTGCCTCTCTTTGCTGTGTATTAATAGCCTAATGGGAGACTCTTGAGAGGAGCCACTGCTTTTACAATTAGCTTGCTAAGCGGTGTCCTTCCATTTACCGTGTGGTTTAATGCAAGCCAATACACGTAGCAAGGCCCCTCAGGATGTAGTTCCCTAAGGCAGAACATTCTGCTGGAAAGACAACGGTGCACTTTTACATCAAAGATTTACATTGATTTTGTGAGACTTTGCAAAGCAAATGATAGTGTATTTAAATGCAGGGAAGCTGCTCAGAGAGATGGAAAGTTGAGGTCAGTTAGCTGGAAGTGAAAGAAAATGCCCTCAGTCATGGTGTTTACTGGAATAGCACAGGCCTCGGGGGATTTTTATTTTTTGAAAATGTATTAGAGCTGAATGAGATTATAACACAAAAATGCCTCACATCCTTTCACATTAGCAACTGGCACAGCATAGCTTATGCCCTCTGATGCTGGAACGGGCAACACAATTTCTTTCAGGTTAATGTATTCATACTAAATGAGTTAAGAAGTTTACATGAGTCATGCCTCAGATAATGCAATGTTCACTGCTACAGTGACTCATTTCAGCAGTTACAGTAAAGTATGATGCAACTGCAAGCTCGTGTTTGCAGGCTAGCTGTGAGCTCCGGCACTGCTGCAGATAATTTGTCCAGTGAGTGAATGCACACATCTGTGTGTACTTCTGTGTTGTCGCACAAACTTTCCTAGCTGTCTTACACTGTTTGCGAGACAGGCAAAGAAAAATGGGAATCAGTGTGCACGTGTGTAAATCGGGAGAGTGGGGAAGTTGTTGCATGAACCATCGGTCCACTGGAGCTGCTGCTGTGCAGCTCAAGAGGAGGGTGGAGAAAGAGACACCGAGCAAATAGAAAAAGCCAAATGAGAATGAGGAGAAAAATGCTGAAAAAAGAAGATGAGATGCAATAAATACAAGAATTCATTGGTCCAGGTGGAGATAACTTTTCTGCTGTGAAGTTGTGGAATGTAAAATTGCTAAAAAAGTTTCCACATAGGTGAGACTGAACCATCTGCATCCAAGAGACATGCTTCTCTACGCCCCCACTCAAATAAAGAGTGCAACAGTGGACTTTGAGTCTGCCACAACTAAAACCAGAAAGAAAATCAAAGCTGCCCCTAGAGTAGTTGGATGTTGGTCTCAAGAGAGAGTCTAATAATAGATGAGAATGAAAAGCAGAAAGAAACCTCTCTAAAACGATGAAAATGAAAGCAAAATTACCAAATGACAGCAATAAACATCCAAGCAGTGAACACACTTACAAACAACCTTTTAAATACCGTGGCATGTCAACTGAAACAACTATGAATTTTAAAGTTATTTGTGATCCCCAGAAGATTAGTAGACGTTGCTGAATTTTAGGATGTTGTCACACATAGATTTTTAAACAAGAAACACTGAAGTGTAACTATTTTTTTTCCCGATCAAAATCTTCTCATGTTCCAGACATAACTCAGTCATATCAGGCACATCAGGGGAACTGGGAGGAAGAGCAAAAAAAAAAAAAAATTAAAGATCTGATTTAAATAAACACAGCCACAGGAGGTGTTTAACAGACAATTTCATGCCAAATCAGGATAAACTGCAACAGAGTTATTTCAATTTTTTACGATCAGCTCTAAAAAAAAAAAAAAAATTACACTGAAATGAAAATACTACAGCAGAAAGAACAAGGTTATGGAAAGTGTAGGAAGAAGTTTGGTGGGAGTTAAAAGGCGCAGAGGAAAAGGAGCGTTGAGGAGGGGAAATGCAAAAGTATGAGGGAAAAAAACAGATGGCAGGACTTTAAAGGGGAGTGGGAAGACGGATGTAGGAAAGGAGTACCAGAGGAGTGAGAAAACTTGACTGAGGGACAGAAACTGAGGATAGCACAATGTAGGAAATAACTGAGCATAAAGTAGGCCCTCTCTTAAAAAATTGGCACACACCCTCAGACGGCTGACTAATTAAAATCAAACAAATGGAACGACTTACTCATAAAGGCTCGATTGGAGTGGCAGTTGCATTCTCTATGATGTTGTTCGTATTAAATTAAACATTGCGGCGGGGCCACGGAGGAGGCGAACGGTGCATCTCAGTACTTTTCTACCGACATATTTATCCAAGTTGTGTTCTGACGAGCGACGCCTCCCGCGACTAAGTGAAGAAATGATGCATTCAAATGAAATGAATGATCCATAAAGATTATGTCTATATTGCAGTCTGTATTGTATCACTCCCACTTCTGCCTCCTGCTTAAACGTCAATTTCGTTCGCTCTCCCCCGCTCTCCCCTTTTTCACGCGCCTCTTCTCTTTATCTACTTCGTTTTCGTTTCCTCTCTCCCCTTTCCTTACAGCCTCGCCTCACCTTCACACTCCTTCGCTCCTCGGTGTTAGCCTCTGTTTGGTCACTGCCCTTCCTTTATCCTCACTGACTACACACTCACTTTAATTGTACACTCGTCTGACGGATTGTCAGAGAAGGAATGGGCAGACGGAAAGACTTAAGCTCCACTGTCTGTGGGAAACGGTGTCACTGGCAGCTTTCAATCTCTTTCTCTGGGCGGATCAATAAACTTCACACCCAGGACTCGAGTTGACCCAGCCAAGCAAGAGAAACAATTCAAGATTGGACCGCTGAGCGATGTTGACATTTTTACTTTGTGGTTTTGACAATGCACACATGTCCTTTTCTTTTGTTGACAAAAGCCGAACCAGTCAGTCCCGACCTCGGTTCGGCGCTGCAAACAAAACGCGCGACCAATTTAAACCTCCCAGCAAAGTTTGAAGGTTTCCAGGTGCCTGCTTATGTAAACGAGCCGACACGGTAAAAGCCTGCGAGAGTTTTACAGCATCCAGTGAGCGAGGTTACTAATTTCACAGTGGTATTATGGGTCATATACTGTGGCCTCCAAAGATAGGTCCCTCTGGGCTGTGCAAAGTTGGTGCAGTGATTAGAAATTCAGCCAGACACAGCAGTCCTGGAACTGAAGGCAGAAAATTCCAAAAGTTAAATAGTTCGCATAGTTTGCTACACGCGTATAAAAAGTAAGTTGTCTCTGGCTCGCTGTGCTACTGAGGGGAAAACCCTCCCAAATCCATATACTGTAGTGCATTATACCGCATCCATTAACTTTATGGTCTATGAAACTAAACTAATAAAACACTCATTAGGAGTATTAGAAATGAGTCACCTTTCCCTTCCAAATCCCTGCTGAATCAGCGCTGCCTTCATCAGCCGAGGACACGCCTCTTTTTACATCTCCTGCCAGCGAGCGATCAATCCTCTGGTCAGCTGGAGCGCATAAGGAAGACGACAGGAGATGTAATCCAGGCCCAGGTTGTCTGCATCATGTCCACAAACAGTGAAAGCATTTCCTCCATTTAGTTTACTGGAGGAAATCTGATATTAGACTGTATTTTATATGAGCAACTGAAATAACTGAACAAATAAATGAATGAATAGATAGCGATACACCAATGACCATCATCAATCGCCAACTAAGCAAACAAACAAATATCTAAAGAAATAAGTCACCAAGCAACCACATAATCTGCCATGAAGAAAACAAATGATGCTGATACACATTTTCTTTTCAGAAGCACCAGCAGGATATTAAAACTAGTAACATCTATCGCCGTACACTGAAGGTCATGACAGGACCTTGATTCATCATAAACGTAAAAACATAATCACTTTTTCCTTTCAGGTCTGCTGGAAGAAATTAGATTTTAGAATTCTTATTATATTTTACTGCAAAAAGATTAGAATAGCAAATAAATAATGAATGAATTAATACTTTTTTATTTTAGCATCATTTGGGCAGCCTGACATTTAAGAATTTCATTACCAATGACTGCTGATGTAAATTGTGTAATGACAACCAACCAGCCTACCTTCCAACCAGTTAACCCTAACCCTAACCCAATAAAAATGGAAACAACATAACCAGCCAACCAACCAGCCCACCAACCAAACAAACAAACAATCAACCATGGAGAGAATGGATTGGAAAACCAAAAGACATACAGTAAAAAACAAATAACCAACCAACCAGTGAAATAAACAAATAACCAGCCAAGAAACTAAATAAACAAATACCCAATCGATTCATCAAATAAACAAATAAATAAGCAGTCAATCATGAAAGAACCATTTTCCTCCTGGGGAAAGGCACCAGTAGGACTCTTAAAGTGAGTTACTCTTTTCATCATGCTGGAGGTTGTGAATGGACTTGACAAACGTTGTGAGGAATCTGTGGGGGGCATTTTTCTGTGAGGAAATTCTACTTTTTCTTCCCCGTCTACAGTCGAGGTCAGATCAATATGTGATTCTAAACGCTGCTCCCGGAGCCACTGGGAGTCTTCGGGGTCTTGCCCAAGGACACTTCAGCGGGAGGGATAATGGCTATCGCAGGAGCACTGGACAGGTTTTCCTCTCCTCACTCCGCCGTGCAACACTGAAAATGGCGTTAAGCCCTTTTCGGTGTATTTCGAGATTGGGATTGAGCCACGTCCAAAGAAGTGCCGGCGGATGAAATGTTTATGAAGTAAACAAGCGCCAAAGATGTGGTGATTAGTTACATTTCCTCAAGACTCCTTCGTGCCAAATAGCTTGGAGATTGTCCCCGCGATATCGGCCAAGGAAAAGTCACCTCGTGTTCCTGCTGAGTCAGTGTTGCCGCCACAGTCTGAGATGTCCTCACACCTTTGGCCCGCCATCAATCAATACATACTTCCATCATTGTTTGAGCAGCGCTACAGTTTAATCACCCGGCTCAGACTTCTCTAAAGATCCTGCCTAAGTGATGCATTGATCAGCTCTTTTGGACTCAGACTTGCTTGATTCAGTTTAAGAGCCAATTTCAGCCTCCATCCCACCCAAGGCCTGGAGTTATACGACAAGGACAACAAAAATGAAAAATTTCAGTCGCAACTGGGGACGTTTACTGTCTCCTGACAGTGTCTTACAAACTGTCTGCTCCTGTAAAAGTAGAAGTGAATGCATCAAGTCTTGTGGCTTGTGTAACAGTTCAGCATGTTGTTTTCAAGATGATATTGTCTTTTGTGAAGGGAACTGATATGATAAAAGTGGGAGTGGAGGCAAACCATTGAGAAAAAGACAAGTTTAATTGGAAAATGTATGCAAGTGGTAAATTTTTCTTCACACTTTCATTAACATGTTTTCCAAGAACAGTCCATAGAGAAACATTATGGTTATGTTACATTATGATATTCTCACACGAAGAATGAGGGGAAAATAAGTGAGATATCATTCACTCGGAATTAAAATGATATAAACTTATGGCATGTTTTTTTTGTTTTTTTTTACATGTTTGCTGATTTGTGTGGTCACACTATGTATCACTTTGAGAGAGAGATTCACACGCACAAGACTCACCTGGCTCCGGATTCCTGAATTGCAGCCCACATCGCTGATTTCTCTTCAACTTACTCTTGAATTGACTGGCAGTGAAGTCAAATTATTAGGCTACTAACTGGTGACATCATTTATTCATTAACCCTTGTGTGGTGTTCGGGTCTGTGGGACCCGTTTTCATTTCTTATTAAAAGAAAAATGATACAATTAAT
>JAOXYL010000078.1:15400723-15412395 GCA_028564955.1 Terapon puta
GTATTTGTCCACTGATTAAACCTGAGAGCAACTGGTTCATTAGACTAATAGGAAGATAATTTACTATACATCACCATGTGATAATTTACTATACATCACCATACTGATGTATATCAAGGATCCTAATTTTTTTCACCCTTCAAGCTTTTCAAGTTGCAACACTGGAAATGAATGTCCCCTTACATATTCAGTTAAGGTGAGGGGACATTTTGTTGTTTACTATGACTGCTTGTTGTAGTAAAAAGAAAGCAAACAGTGAGTTTGCATATCACTTTATTGCGTCACTCTGGCAGTAGGTTGTTTTTGTACATTTGATGAAACTAATGCTGCCTGGTCTTCTTGAAAGGATGATCTCCATACAGTACTGCATTAGCTCATGATCAATTAACAGAGACGGGGGGTCCAATGCAAATAAAGCGTGTAGAAGCCGCTGCTGGTTCACATATTTTTTCATCAGTGGGCACAAAATTCTAAGTGAACCCCTTACTTTGAAAACCCTTGGTGATTCGTGTAAAACTTGTGAGCATTTAAATCTCCACCAACTGTCAGCGCTTCTCTCTGATCATCCTCCCCTCCTTTGGGATGGCCCTCAGGGTCCTTCTTAATCCTCCAGTGAAAGTATCCGCTTCCTCCACTTCCCCCCTTCCTTCCCTCCATCTTTCTATTTGGCTCCGTCCTTCCATTGTTTCTCTCTCGCTTGTTTTTCCTCCCGCTTTCGACGTTGCCGCTTCCTCAAGCAAAATTACTGAACCTTTTGAATGCTTTTATATAATTCTCCTTTTTCTTTCTTTTCTCCCTGTCTTTCCTTGAAACGGTTTCTTAGCCTCCTCAACCCTCCCGCCTCTTGCTGTCTCCCTAAGGGTGTCATTTAAACTACCGGTCAAATTATTTGTTCTTTCTTTACCACCTCCTTCGTCTCTCTCTTCCTCTCACTTTATCTCCCTTCCCGTTTCTATTCTTCCTTTGGTCAATTTGGCTCTCGCTGACGCTGTCTCTCACTCTTTTCAACTTTTCCTCTGCCCGCTGCATTTCCCTCAGGGTCTCTTTTTATCCTCCAGCTAAAATATGCATTTCTCCCTCCAATTCATTTTATCTCTGGCTGGCATCCCTCTCTCTTCACCACTTTCTCTCCTTTCTTAAAAAATCTATCCCTTTTACTTTTAGTCATCCTTCTCTTTATATAAATTCTATATACTACAGTATGTGTGTATATGTGTGTGCGTTTGTGTGTGTGAGCAGCTGGCATCTCACACTACCAAGCCCCCGTTCCCTTGACAAGAAATCCATTATCTTCATGATGTTCCTGGACTTGGAGGAAATTGAGTTACGCAACCCTATCGACTTTCCAGGACTCAGAGCGTTTTTACCCTGAACTAACTTAAGTCTCTTTTTGTCTCCTTCCCTGTCCCTCGATTTCCCCTTTTATTTGGAGGGAATATCTAATTAAGTCAGGGAAGGTCGTGGAAAAGTCTCATTGAGATTAAAAATTCCTGTTTCGGCATTTGGTTGAGATATCCACGTGAGTGACAAGCAGCAGCGTGCATCAGCAAGCAAATGAAATCAAAGTAAAATCAAAGTGTAAAATCAAGAGATATATACCATAATATCAGTTCAAGATTTGCAGAGAATGCTAATTCAATAAGCTTTGTTCACACAATTTCCAATTATTTTAGAAGGATTGTCAGGCATTGTCAGAAAGGTGTGTGTGCAGCTGATAAAGCAGCACCTACAACCAGCACTTATCACAGATTCCCCTCCTACCTGTGTTAATTATATCAGTGAAAAAGTAGGGAAATAAATGGGCTACCAATAAACAGTGCAGGGAGCTAAGCATGTCAGTGCAATTGTATCATTTAATATCTTGCAGAGGTCAAGTTTGTGTCAGTTCAGCCAAATGAGAAAAAAAAGCACCAGAACTTGTAAGAGGGTAAATGTGAAGGAGTTTATGCCTGCAGGCTGAAAGAGAGACAAAATCTCTTTTTCTCTTTTTAGTAAGACCAACAAAATCCTCAGGCAAATCCAAAGTTACAGCTCAGGGGTTATCCTTCAGGGTAATATTAAGAACAGTTGTCAAAACAGAAAACCAAATATCAGTTAAGTCTGAATAAATAGAAATAAAATGAACGTGACCTGCAGATGACATTGTCTCCCCTTCATGTCATTTCATACTTTCAGAAAGACAAATAAAATCTTTTTATATATAAATCGGCCTGTTTAAAAAATAAAAAATAATAACAACAACAAAAAAAAATCTGTAAATTAACTATCGAGTATGCAGCACAATCTGGGGGGCACAGGATGTCTTTTGAGCACCCAGGAGACCACAGTGCATTTCAGTAGTAGTCTGCTTAAAACCCCTATGTGGCCTATATCAAACCCAGCACTGTTGTTGTTGTAAGCCTCTATGATTGAAATATCATGTCAGCTTAGCGGATGAGATAATGCTTTTGCCTGTTGAAGTGGGGCTGTATCTCAACCTTGACCTTCATTATGGGGGCGTTTCTGTTTTGCTTGCAAGTCGTCACTGTAATATTGTCTCTGAACAATATTTAGAAGGAAGTTTGAAGCCATAGTGGTCTTAATTGTCAAGGGATACACCCATTTTGATCAAGTAATTATTTAATTTATGCAAAGTTATAAATATCTAGCCAACTCTGTTTTTTGTGGACTTCAACAAAATGTAAGGAGAATGGATTACACATCAGAGAGGAAGACAGTGTAAGAGAATATGATGGAAGTGGTGTTGACCTAAAAGAGTCAGAGGACCTGAATCGAGTTTTTTCACGTATAGGAGAAACTTTCATGTGAGTACAGGAAACTTTCTCATGTTTCTAATATGCGCCAGATATCATTTTTTGCCCATGTTCCCTGTAGGGGCTTAGTAGTTCTCAGCTGCTCTAATGATGAATGTAAAAATGTAAAAAAACAGACATATCAATAAAATCTTCTGCTCCATGAAATTAGAGCATCTTTTATTCAACTCCATTGTTGCCTGCGGAGCACTGTTGATCTCTTTGCTAGCTGGGAACACTGAACAAATGTTCCCCGGCTGAAATCCCACTAATGCGGTTTCACGACTTTTCTCATCGTTTTTATTAAATGATGTATTCAGTCAGAGCGCAACGCAAAGAGCCATGAATTAATAATCGCAAGCTAGTAACAGATGACAGCAAAGGGTTACACAGCAGTTTCACCTCCAGACGGTGGAGGTCAGACATAAACTTTAATGTTTCCAAAGTCTGTGTCAAAACCAATTTCACACTAGCCTTTTGAGGTTGAATGACTTGCATGTTCACACGGGCTATGTGTTGGACATGACTGCCAACAGCGATTAACCCAAACATCCGTCCTTTTGCTTTCAGTGTGAATGTGTTCAGTTTAACCTTGGCATATACAATGAAACTCTGCTTGAAGCTGAAAGGGGAAGCAGACATAAGCAGGTGTGTATGACGTGGAGGCTCACCAGGGGAGCAAATATCATTGACTCTTCCCCCCTACGTCTCCCAAGCAGAGAGATTCGTCATCATTACCAACCAAAAGGTTAATGCTGTAAAATTATTAAAATCATCCAGTGTTTCGTCGCATAGTCGAGGTTAATTTACTGACAAATGAATCTGAAAAACAGTAATTACATTCACAAGCAAACATCGCAGGGTGCATCCGACGACCGGTGCTGTCAGCTCACAGGAACAGGATGAGCATGATGCACATCCTGACAGGTCATTCACAATGGATGACTTGTGACTGAACCATGATGACATGAATGGTGACAATTGAATTCACGGACTATTGTTAAGCTTGGCTAGATGTAGTAATTAATTTCTTGTGCCATAACAAGTTGCCCCCTGCTGATGTCATCTAATTGGTGATGCGCTGTGTCTTTTCCCGCATCCGTTAAGGAAAATGGGTTTGACAACTTCCAAACCTGAAACTAACAAAGTGCAACAAGCTAACAAGCTCCTGTCCATGTGTCTCGCTTGCTCTGTGAGTCATGTCTGTTCAGACAGAACTTGGTGTTGAATGGGGGTAAAAAGAAAAAAGAAAAAAGAAAAGATGAGAAAGTAGACATCCACGACTGTAGTTTGAAAGGATGGAAATGTCTGTGCTTTATTCAGTCTGTTTCATCCCAGGATTTTTATCTCTCCTTGATGCATGGCTCAGTGAAAATGGAATATCCTCAAAGTCTCAGGTGATTTCGCCACTGCTGCTCCATCACAGATGATTTTTCCAGCTGTCAAACTGATGATGGTTTTTATCACTGGATGGTTTCCATCATTATGTCTGTTTCTCTGTGGTAATGGGCGAAAGGATGTTTTAAAGTGAGAAAAATGCACACAGGGTCCTTTGTTTTAAAGTGTTTCCCCTTCCTGAATTTATCCCCTTTATTTTACCATCACCAGTTTGACATATTAAGATGTCTAGGGGGCGTCAAACCTTTTTCTTGCATTTCAAATACAAATGTGCGCTTTCTGCATGGTAGAAGGCATCTTGGGGGAATATTGTGAGTGAGCCTTTTGCTGTACGCAGTCATTTTCAGTTATCTAAAACACAGCATGTTGCCTCACTGGGCAACAATTTACTCAAATACAGAGGTGAAATATACCAAAGCGTTTTTTTTCCCTTCAAAACAGGAGGCATTTCAAATGGTATTATATATTTTGTTTCCATTTAATTCAATCTCCACTGTCTTTACCCTCTGTTAGAAAGCCCTCTGACCAAATCCTGCTATACCTCCACAACATGGAGAGAAATTCTGTGTACACAGAACGTATTGCTTATAGCCGCAGGGCGCCTCTCCTTATATTAACCCCACATACCGTCGCATTGATAGCCCAATCATCTACCAAACAGATCTGTCAATATTAGCCGCCAATAGCACTGTTGCCATGATGGTTTTGAGACAGGGTTACAGAGGTCAGGAGAAAAATAGCCCCCCATTTATACATAAACCGAAAGTCCTGCCATACCCATTACAGTAATTGAGTTTTTTAATGAAGCTGCTTTGCTACCCTGTCATGTTTTATCACAGCACTTAGAAATACTGCACGTTTGTGGTTAGGTTTTAGGTGAAAGGCTACAAGGGGAAAGGGAGGCCGTTAAGCCGCTGCTCAGGTGCTTTGTGCAGCCTTACTCAAGTTGTCGACGCTCCATACAGATCTGGGCAACCTGACGGCATCAATAGACGGGTGTTTGCATGTTAGCACATGATGGATTTGATGAATGACTCCTTTCACATGTTTGATGCATGCTGTAAATCCCGAAGGCTGCAGCGATATATTTAGAAGCAACGCAGGCTCGCTCCCTTTGTCTCTTGAAATCACGAGGTTACAAAAGAAATATGCGAAGACAGTTATTATTGTGTGCGAGGCATCTTCACACGCAAGTGAAAGAAGCTCGGGTCAATCAGTGGTAAGACCTCAGGGGCTCTTGTTTAGCTTTCGAATCCTCTGTTTTACGCGTCAGCTTCCAACACACTTTAGAACAGTGGCTTACTTTGGCAACTCTGATGAAAGAGTGATAAATGTGCTAATTTATGGCCTCTCCTCTGCTCTCTTTGGATATTATGAAGGAACACATTTTATGATGAAACCACTTTGAAACCGTAGTAACGTTCAAGCAGGAGCATTCACAATGAGAGTCAGTGAAAACAGATGAGGCAGCTATTTCTCTCCCCACAAAGTTTAGTTTAGGTGTTTGGCATCCTCAATCAAAGGACAAGGTAACTTTCCTGGGATATGGATGGATTTTATGGATGGAGGTACGGATGGATGGATAGATTCACAAAGGGATAAAGAGGGGGAGAGAGAGGATGAAACTCTACAGTACAAAAGTTGTGTGGCAGCAGGCTTCATCTGACCTCAAGGGTGTGAAAGGAAATCTACCTTTTCAGGTTCAAAGAGCTAATGAATATAAATGAAAGGCATCGACAAAAATGAATCGGCTGTAGATTAAAGATCAGACCCATCTGTAATTGTGATTATGCATGCATTCGCCCCATCGAACAGATGAAAGATATCAATCGATGGCGAGCATCAGCACTTTCTGCGTTTTAAAGGCCAATAACCCGTCCTCTCTTCCCCTCTCTCCTTGCAGGCTTAGGAGTTCTTCTTGTATGTGTGTGTGTCTCTGGGTGTGTGTGTGTGTGCGCGCGTGTGTGTGTGCATGTGCGTGCTTATTCTGTGTAAAAGATGGTGAGATGTGTGGTATCAGGTCTGATACAGAAGATGAATGCTATAAAGTTTGCTTATCTTTGCCTTCACTTTTTTTTTTAACAAAAAAGGCATGTGAGCATCCTCGTCGAACAATTCAGTCCAATTCTATGCATTTTAAGTCTCCAGTTAAAAGTATAATAGTATTTCTCATTTATTAACATTTTCTATCATGTAATATATGTGCTCCAGTAAGATCATTCTTCCATTTTCCAAGAAAATGAAAAAACTGTTATGGTGACACCTTGTACACCAAGAGTCACACATAATTTCTTTAGTTTTATAATCCCATTTAAGAAGTAAAACTGTTGAAAATATCCTTAAAATACATTTTGTCCTAAAAATGTATAGGTTTATACAGAAATAACACCTCACATATGACCCGATAGAAGTGTGTGACGGTGTCTGTATCTGCGGTGACCCTGCTCTTCTGCTGTGTTTGGGACATGTATTTACAACTGAGATATCCCACTTATTTTACCATCAAGCCCTTCTTGTAAAAGGCTCTACTTTTAAAACTGTAGCTGTTCCATGATAGATAGTAAAATATAACATATAAAACACTGATGGAGCAAGGTGTCGTCCAAGTTTAAAGGACTTAAATATATATCCTGTATATATATCCTGTTTTATAATGTAAGAGGGAGAGAAGGATGAAAAGCCTTAAACAAATGACATTTCAAAGTATATGAAAAATATCAAAACTATATGTCAAATATGAATTGGTGCTAGAACATGTGACCCGTGCATCTCTTGCCGAGCATGAGTCATGACTCTATGACTCATGCATGCAAATCTGTGTCTGTGTGTGTCTGCGTGCGTGCGTGTATGTCTGAGCAAATGCCAGCCTTTGTCAGTCTGCCAGCAGGACTTTAGAAGGCGCTGATCAGCAGGACCAGTGATGGGTTAAATACCTCATGTCTCGATGCTTTGATCTAACTGCTGACAGTGTTGGAGATGGCTGGGTGGGGTGGAGGTTGACAACATGGGAGATGAAGGGGAAGGGGGAGGTAGATATGGAGGCTGATGAGAGGGGAAAAAAGCTGTGAGAGGAGACACGGCGCTTGAGGGAGGGAGAAAGTGTTGCAATGCAGATAAAGAGATGAAGGGAAGAGACTGAGAATGATAGACACCCAGGAGAGACATTAATGCAGGAAGAAACTATTGTAATAGTGTGTTTAATCTGTTCAACCTACACTAGGCAAGGCTTTCATGTGAAACGACTAAATGTCCGCAGCCGGCCCTGCAAGGCAGTAACCCCCCCTTTCATATCAGATAACAAAAGTGTTTGATTCTTGAACACTTGACGTGACTTTTTCCTATTAATAGATGTACTTGTGAGGCAAAAAATGCATAATCTGGCTTGGGGGCGGCACCAGACAAAACCTTTTTCCTTTATCGAATGGGCTGTTGCTCCCTGCGCTATGTTTTCAGTGAAGCTCGACTTTCGTGCTAAAATTGTAGCATTCAGCGTTGTTTTTGCTCATGGAGATTTTGAAACGTCAGGTTAAAAACTCTGCCAGTCTGCCAGCCATTCAGCACCAACATGACCATCATTTCTAGGCACAAGCCGCAAGCCACAAGCACAAGCATGCACAAGTTTTATCAGCTCAAATCATAAAGTGGAGCAGCAGCGGAGGAGAGTGTCCCTCCACCTGTGACTGAGAGGCTATATTAAAACGTATTTTCCCAAATTAAATTCTGTCGGCAGGTTCGGTCACTGACAGGAAATCATCTCTGTTCAGAGGAAGTGATCAATCAAAGCCTGACAGTGAAATAAAAACTGTGTCCTATAAATGGCAACGTGTGAGTCTGCCGAGAGGAAGCCGCCTTTGCCAATGCTAAGCACTCGACCTCTGTCACTTAGATATCCTGAAGCGGTGTTGGTAAGCGTGAGTATGCTGTGCACGTGACATCATTTCTGGGTGCAGAACCGCTCGCTGCTATTTTTAGTTTCCAATACTGAATATGCCATCATGTTGAACCAAAAACTATTTCAGCTCTGGTAGTTTTCATTTTTGCAAAATATTCCTATTTCTTTTGGCCACAAACACCATGGCAATGGACTGTTATCATACAAGGAGGTGGCTACTAGCTGCAGACAAGTTTTGGAAAAAAACATTTTTGATTTAGAAGGTTTTCATATGCCAGCTCACACAACTTTATATGATCCCAATTCCTTATACTGTGCTTTCATGTTTATATTTCCCCCCTGCTTTACTCTGTGACTTCTGCTTCTGGAAAAGTTTTCCACACAGGATCATTAAAGATTCATCTCATCTTCATAGGGAAAAAGTCAGTCAGACAGAGAACAATACCGACAAAGACACAGAGGAAAATAGGACAAGACAGAAACGGGGAAAGAAATACGCAGCTTGAGAAGCAGGCAGGCAGACAGACAGATAAAACGGCCCAACCGACCAAACCAAAAAACAGATGCTTGCTCCCCCGTTCTCTCTGTCCTATCTGGCTCTGTGCTCTCCAACCCCAGTCTTCAAAGCCTCAGCAGGAGGTGACACTCTCAGCCCTGCTCCCTGGCTTCTATATAAAACCTCCCCAGTCTATTTACCTTCTGCAGGGATTACACTCAGCACTCATCTTTCACATGCAGCTCGTTTGGGCAAATCCCTCCTGTGTCTCCCTGGCTCAATCACTGTGTGCTTGCACGTTTGTATGTGTCTGTCTGTGTGTATGTGTGTGTGTGTGTGTGTGGATGGGACTGAGGGAGAGGGTGTCATCAAGAGAACAATTGTGTTGTCTGTCTGTGCGTATCTGTCATGGGGGTTTCATTTCTTCCTGTGAGGCTACTTTCATCTGCAAGAGTGTCTTTTTTGGCGTAGAAAGTGTTTTATTCCTCTTAGTGACTGCATGCTCTGTGATTGCCTTGGCAGCCGCATCAAAAAGAACAGGAGAGGTACCCAGTGTTTGTTGTGGAGATCGGGGTCTGGGGTGCATCACAGGAAGATATCAGCTTCAGAGATTATTTTCCTTTTATAAATCACTTGATTCGCCATACTTATTCAGTTGGGTAAGTCAGTGGGAGTGGAAATTCAGAAAACATTTTGATTTGTCTCGATGGTTTTGTCTGCATTTCAGGTCAGAAAGGAAGATCCGGTTGCCCTTTGGTATGAATATTAATCAAGCAGAGCTGGTGAATGACTGAGTGAACAGCAGCGTAGCCAATGACATAAATCTGACTTTGAGCAGTCAGAGCTTTAAGCTGTACAGTGTGACAGATGCCGGGTGTTTTTTGCAATGTTCGCCCTTGTGTAATGTGCATTGCTACTTAGCATCTCCTCTTAGAATTGCTTATCTGCTTTTACATGACAGATACATCAACCTATTTGTAAATTTCCCATATTAAACAATGTTTTTGTTGAGTAAACAGGTCTGCTTGGCTGGAGAGCGAACGCTTTGTGGAAGCCAAAATGCTTGGCTTTGAAATACTGTTGTAAAAGCGTCTTTGCCTCAGGCAACTTACAACCTTCCCGTCTAGCATTTTGATTGAAAATGCTTGATGCACCTCATTTATATCATACAGTGCGGAAAGTTTTGCAATAGCAACTTGTGTTTATGCGTAAAAGTCACCCTTGCTGTCTGAGTTGCCTTCGTGCCAGCGCGGGCACCACTGGGATCGAAGACCAGCTGTAGTTCACTGAATGCCAGGTTTTGGCGTTGGCAAATGGCAAAACTGTTTGGAGTGGAGTTATGCTGTTTTCAAGGTGAAGTGGAGAGAAGTCTTGCTTGCACCACTCCAGTATATCTACATCGCTCTTTGTCTCCATAATGGACGACGATGATTTAATGCACCATGATTTAAAAGTGTAGACAACATCACTTTACATTAAAGCAGTGTATGACTAATAATCTTGGCCCCAGTTTTGCTAGTAGGACTTCTTCAATATGATGTAATAATGAAAATCCACTCTCTTACCATCAGTATTCATCTTCCTTCTCCTGGCCCTCCTTGTTACACCAATTGTTTGCTGGGGGGACACCTAACGTGCTATGGCAGTAAAGCCAGTTTTCATCGCTCCGTTGGTCGACAAAATCTGGGGCTCTTTGGAGGCGTCACGACTGAATGTTTTTAAAGCTTGATTACTCTTCAGTTGAAAGACAGAAAAACCTCCTGGCTGCTCCACAGTTGCAAAAATAGGCTGCTTCCAGAATTACAAACCTTGTGGTGACCAGCTTAAGCATTACCCGTGCTATAGGAATGGTGGCCAGCCTGGCATTGCCTTTCAGTGCTTGGATCCTCACTGGGATTGTCTGGGGGAGGTGTGCAGACTGCCCCGAAGGTGTATGTTCAATCCCCCATTTTGAGATACGAAGCCAAAGAATTGCGTAAAAAAAGGCACTGATTTGTGAAGTAGATCCTCTAGTTATGCCCTCCAGCTTCTTTTGGAGAATTGACCGTTCCATTGTTATTGTGTATGTGTGTGTGTTAGCCATCATCCCTTCACATAAAGCGTCTTTAGTGAGTTTTTGCCAGTATTTGGCCTGAAGGTGCACCTGTGAGGTATGAGCAGGAGACATAAAGTAAGTCCAGGGGTTGCATTGTCCCTCAGAGGCAATCATGTTTGGTTCTTGAGGCTCTTTTCCAAAGACCCTTTCAACTTCTACTGACCGATCTCTTCGACATCACTTTCAGCAGAGTGTTGTTGCTTGCTTTGACTTTGACAGCAACAATGAGTGATCTGCATCCCCTGCCACTCTATCCCAATAGTGTGATGATAAGAGGGTATCTGTGACAAACGCCACACTCAAAATCCATCCTTCATGGCTTTGAACATTAGAAGGTCATTGTCTTGGGTGATTGAGCACGAAGTATTCTACCCTCGTCCCAGTGGGCACGTTGCATTGTTTTCCTTCTGATATGGAGTGCAAGGCCACGGTGAGGCACACAAAGCAGCTCTTTGATGTGGGGACAGTGTTGATTGGTTAACCCGCATTTAAGCCAGAACTTGCCCATTAGCTTTGTGGTGGCATATCAGTGTAGCAGCCAAGGCCTTACCACAGCCTGTCACATGTATTTTACAAGGAGTGAGATGACTTAACTGCCTTTTTTTATTAGGACATGTGGGAGGAGATATTGGTGCTGCTCTTCCTATTTATCAGGATTTACTGGCTCAGTGTTTCAGGGTTAGATGCTTTAAGGGTAAGATTAAGGGTCTAAAGGCAAATTGTTTATGAAATAAAAATGTGAAAAAGACTCCATCGTAGTGGAGAGGAGCTACATGGCCTCTGCCATCTTGTAATAAGTTCCTTAGTCTAAGACAACCTTGCTGTTTTGATGGTTATATATATTAAATGATTTTTAATAGTCAGAATAAAGTCAACTGGTCTTGCTTGAGGTTCTTAAAGATGTTTCACCTCTCATCTGAAAGGCCTCTTCAGAACTGAAGATTTACCATGACCTGGAGGACTGAAAATCTTCAAAGGCATGTGTGTGTGTGTGTGTGT
>JAOXYL010000078.1:15412495-15423111 GCA_028564955.1 Terapon puta
TGTGTGTGTGTGTGTGTGTGTGTGTGTGCGTGTGTGAGTGTGTATAATATAAATGGTTGCTTGTTATGCAGCTGAGGTTGTCATATGTATTAGTATGTATTTAAAGCAGTTCCAATAAAAATAATAATTAAAGTTGAAAGACACAGTCCATTTTACACAATATACAGCTCCTATAATTTGAAAATATAGAATAATGACATACTCAATTTCACAGTTAATTGCTGAAATCAGGGGAATTATGGGTACTGAAACTGGGGTCATGGTCTGGTAAAGGTTGATAAACCCTGCTATAGAGCTTTGTGAGAGGGTTGCCTCCGAGAATACAGATGCACATCGACCTCTGCTTTTCTCTGTTCGGCCTGATTGGTTTCACTATTTCACATGTGTCTCTGTTTTCACTGCAGCCCTGTTCTCTCTTTGCCCTGTTTCACTCTGGCGGCCACCGTGTCAGCTTTTAAAGTTTTGTTTGACACTGTACGCGTGGGCCAATTTCTCACTGCGGCGCGTTGGGTCCAGTCTCAGCAAGTTGATCCCGATCTGACAGGGAGGCTGCCGGTCTCCCACGAGCGCAGCGCTTTTCTCGCACTCAGAGATATCGCACATTGTTGTGCGCTCAGATCTGCTTACAAAACCCACGACCTACCACTCAACTCTGCTTGCGTGAGGAGCAGCAGCAATCCGCTCTTGCAAAAGAGCATGAATGACAGCAAGAAGAAAGGCTGTTATGTTGTGTATGTTGTCGGCAGCAGCAGCAGTTTTCTTCAATGAAGCCACACACCTACAACCCACTCCCTCCACTGATGTTTTTTTGTTGTTGCGGAGCCCTTGCAACCATGTCTAAAAGATTTTTTTTTTCTCCTACTTATTATATTTTGGAGAGGCAATATATCTTTGCTATATTCCAGTCTTTTGTTAGGCCAGGCACTGCAGCCCTGCACACCTTGTACTACAGCGTGGTGAAGAATGGGAAGTGAGAGATAACAGAATGGCGGTAAGAGATGACGTTGCAAGTCAATCTCCTGTCCTCTTTCCTTAGCGGAGCTGACACATCTGCCTGCAGTGCGCTCTCCTCTTTGTGCGCGTGTGGATGTGTGGTTCTTTGTGCGTGTGCCAGTGTGTGCGCAGAAGTGTGAGGTGGCCAAGGATAAAGCCCTCCTCTGTGGCCAAATGCACGGCATCCTCTCGCATTATTGTCTCTTAGTCAGGTGTGACAGGGGGGAGAAACCGATAGAGAACGAGACAAAGCGAGAAGGCCTGAGTGCACAAAAAGACATGTCCAACCTCATAATCTAATTTGATATCCAATTTGTTGAGTTACCCACACCCCTCTACCTCCCCCTTTTTTCTCCTTCGCCCTCCTTGATCCTTTCATCCGTGCGTCTTCCTCTCCGCTCTCTCCTTTTCCCTTTCTTAAACACCATGCTCTTGCCAACTTTTTGCAAGCGTATAGCCGAGGCAATTTTAGCTTAAAGTACACTGCTTACCTTGCAGCTTGCATAAGCAGCTGGGTGTGTGTATGTGTGCGACTCTGGCTTGCTGTCTTCTTAGCTTTGCCTGGCAGCGACTTTGACAGTGTATGTGTGTTGCAAACAGGATTACAAACACACTGTTGACTGCGAGAGCGAGAGAGGGAAGTCGATTCATGGCTTCAGGATAATGTCTGCTGCACTTTTTTAAAAGGATGCATCAGTAATTAAAATAAATGTTGTGTCAATAGGTGTTGCCATTTAAATGTGGAGTGTGCCATCCAAAACTTTGTGAATGTCTTGGAAATGACAGTTCTCATGACTGTAGGGCTTCTGCATATTCACTGTATCAGCCTATGGAGCGCAGTATTAAGTGTTCTTCTTCTCCTTATTCTTCTCCTCCTCACATTTACACCTGAAGCTTGACTTGCTACAATACTGTCATTCATAATGTTAGTCATTTTCCTTTTTTTTTTTTAAACTGCCATTGCAAGGACTTTAATACAGTACATCAGTCAGAAAGTGGCACATCTCAACAGAGCAACTTGCATGGATTACTGATGATCTACTGCACATGAAAAGCTAGTTGCTTACACGCTAGCCTCCTGGAACCATGTTGCAACTAGTCAGGCCCAGTTTTTTAAAAAATGTTTTATTTAATCGTCATCGCCTTTAACTGTCTGCACACCATGCCTCTTGCAGCAGCGGTTTATATTCAGACAGAGGACGGTTAGATTAACGTTGATGGTGCCACACAGCTGGTAAACTATAGCAGCTTCCTACATTTTAAATATTTTGCCCTCCATCGTAGCGCCGAGAAGATGGGTTGCCGTTGGTCAGTAGCGTTGAAGCCATTGTGAAAAATATGCACGGATTTACTTTGCCCCTGTGAGCGGGACCCACCGATTCCAGCGGTTGTACTGGAATTAATTGATTTTGCTGGAAGATTTTGAAAGAAAGTTTTAAATGCGGCCGTGACCGATGAGAATACGGTCAGCTGAAGAATGTGTGAATGATTTATTTCCTTGTAGGCTTGCCAATTAAAAATCACATTTAAAATACAGCATGCAGTACCATCCAGCCAGGATTCCAACACTCTGAGGTTTTCTAATCCTTTTTCAGCAGGTGAAGCACTCAGGCTCTGTTTTAGTTAGTGATATGAACATGGTAAGCTCTGCAGGGAGTGGGAAGTCAAGCACGCAAATATAATGCATTCTTACATTACAGGCTAGTGGTCAGAGAGCAACTGCACTGTATCAGCAGTCAGCCGCTGAAGGGCACCTTGGGGATCTGTTCTGACACCGAAGCATCTTGTCACTCGCCGCATTATTTAATTTTGGTGAAACCCTTTTTAAGACTCCTGTGGTTCAGAGGGATATATGAGTTTTCTCACCAGATTTAGACTTAGTTACTCTTCTCGCTGTTCTTCGCCTCCGTTTTACAAGGCCAGAGTGAAAATCCAGCATCAAAGTGTTTCTCAGCAGCTTTGTTGGCAGACTCAGAGTTTTTGAAATTTGGCTGAATCAGCAATGCTCGATATTTAATTTGTTTAAAAGAGTTGTACTTGTGCTTCCAGCTTAGGCTCAGCTCCCTTCAGCTTGGTTTGGATGTGTAATGCTCAGATTTCTTGCTTTCTGTCCTGCCTGCCTGCCTTCGATAGCTCAGAAGTCCAAATTATGCCACAAGGCCGAATGTCCACTTGGTGGTCTGGCAGAAAACGGTCATTTGGAGAATTTTTCAGGGCAGTGCCATAATTTTTAGTAACTGGATCCAGTGTCAGGCCTATACCTTGTTATGTGTTCATAATTCACATCTCGGTTCAAATCTCTTTTGTCATTACTGAGAAAATTTGTAAGCATTTTCTGTGCAATCCATCACTGCCACAGCAGGATTTGATCTTCTGTTGCCTGGGGAATAACTGCGTGTGCGAGAGATGAACTAGGGGGTGATAATGTGCAGGGGAATACAGATGGGAAACATTACCGGCAACGGTGCAGTGGCTACTTTTTGCACTCATTAACGTTACCCTCATCTCTCACTGCCTTAGGTGACTTTCCTGGTTGTCATGTCACCTGAAAATGTTACTGCAGAGCAAGACTGTGGAGTGAGACATGAATCACTATGCACACAAGATAATCAAATCCATAAAGTAAAGTTCACGGCCATACATTAAAAGGGCACTCGGATTTACCGTCTTGCACAAATATCTCTGTGTGTGGGTCAGACCTTTTAATATGAGGATAAAGGGCACTTTGTAAGGATATACTGCAGGTTTTATGTTTACTATTGCATTAGCATATATAGTAAGTACACACATATGAGAATGCATCTGTACACCCGGCTTAACCTTTAAACTTGGCAGTTTCAGTTACGTTCCCCTTGCTCTGAGGTTAGCCTGCTGGGAGTTAAAAACATTCATTTGAATGCTGATTTTGATATCATAACCCTGCTCCAGCCATGCTCCGGGTGTACATTTAATTCTTGTTGGCTAAGGGGATGTGCATTAATTAGCTCAGAAATTCATTGCTTTGATGTATTTTCCAGCATTAAGGGATAGTAGCAGTAGTTATTAAGTGCATTGCACCTCTTCGGTGGCTGGTGATGACTCTATATGCAACCTTTGCGGTTTCTGTTTGACCCTGTGACTTGGCACAAACTGTGAGTTGAAATTGTCTGACCTCCTGCATAGCTGAAAATGCATCTATATGCGGCTGAAATGAAATGTCCAGAATTTCTAGGCCCAGGCGCAGAGTTGCAAAAGTCTGTTGAGGTAACTCTTACAGTCATGCTATTTCATAAAATCTGGATTTAAAAGTAAACTTTAAAGCTGAAAATGGAAAATAAATAATTTCCTCCCTGCTCTCTTATCTGGAGTGCCATGGCAATGATGTTACATGTCACTATAGCTCCTTCTCATTACATCGGGCTCTCACACAGGCCCAGTCAAAAATAAATGAGCTCAGCCCGCGTGCTATTTTCAGAAGAGACAGAGAAAAGCAAAAGTAGGATGTTCGGTGGTAACTCCAGGCTTACTGTTGAGGTGAATCAAAATTATTAAGTGAGTCATGTAGGAATCCTTCACCACAGCAGCCATTACTAATCAAATAATTTGCACTCTTCATGCTTTGCCTCAAGATTAACAAATTAAAACTCGTTTTCCTGTGTCTGTGATTCAATTAAAGTCGGCCTACTTTCTAGAGAACCTATCGCCAAAGTTTTTTTATTTTTTATTTTTTTTCTTTACCAGCAATCATGGATGAAATTACTCGAAAGACAGCTATCAACATGTTTCAATGTAAAAGTTTAGGCCACTGTCATTGCGAAAAAATTAAACTTTTCAAAAGCTGTGAGCAGCCTGTGGGCCAGGATCATTGTCTCTCCCTCTAGCTCTCTAAAGTATAGCTGATCATCCAGCAATTTTACATTTCGTACCGCACCTTTGTGTTCATTTGACTGATACTCTTAAGAGACAATTTTGGTGAAAGGCTTTGGTACTGAATGCAACCAGACTGACACATCATGAGTCTCGGCTCCTCTTCTTTGACACGGTGAATGCCAGTGAGTTTTCATGTCCCCTAATGCATGTTCCATTTAGGCTTTTGTTTAATAATGAACAGCTCCATTACAAACAGTCTGGATCGCTTTGTTTGAAACAGCAGAGCTTCCCTGCAGCTCACAGTTAGTGAGAATAATTTATAACATGACAAATCCATGATAGAGGTATCGTTTGTCTATTACCCATTAATTTTCTCCAACGGGACAGATACTGGGATTTCTAGGACAACTGAATAAAGAAATATTTTAGCAGTCTTGACATGTTTGATAATAAAGATGACACTGATACGGGAACAGTGTACTGTACGCAGGGACTGTTGCAGTAAATATGGTGAGTAGTCACACACTGCAGAGATACCTAATGATACTGTCAAAGTTTACTGGAGGTGTCTTGACATGCGTCGTCTGATTGGTATATTCTGCTGTCTTATCTGTCCTATTTCCCAGCATCAGTGTGCATCAGCTTTCTGCGGCTCCCTAGATCAGCACATCATAGCTACTGTAACTTGACTGTTTCTTTCTTTTGCACACAAAGAACCTGTAAGTAGAGCAGAAGTACTGTACATGCTCTTGGGGTTGGACCAAGCTACTGCCATGCAAGAAAATTATATTTCATTGACTGTGATTTCACTGAATTTAGTGCAGAACCTAAGTAGTTATTAAGATTTTTGAATAGTTGTCTGATTAATCACTAAACAGGTCAGAGAATGGTTTAAAATGAAAAGCAAAACTCCCAGAAACCATTTTTTCTATGCACTCAAGTCTGAGCCAAATCCCCATTTATCCAATTGAGTATTATATAATAGTGAAAAGCAGACAACAAGTCAGTAGCTAGAACCAAGGAAAATGTGGCATTTTTGCCTTGTAAATAACTAATGCTAATAATTTATCAGTTAATTGTTGCAGCTCTACTGAACTGAGTACTCACACACAGTACTGTGTAACTAACAGATGAGCAGGGAATTGCAGTCTACAAGCATCTTTTTGCTGCTCTTCTACCAAAGGTTTGCATGTGACACTGTCACTGCAATGCTGATTCCTCTTTATTTATTTATTTATTTATTCTTTTTGTTTGTTTGTTTGTTTTGTTTTTTATGCATATAGGACTTATGCGTTTTTATCACTAACGTTGTTTAGTTGGAGGGAGAAATGTTACTTTTGCTAACAGGAACAGCACATCTCTCCCATCCCAGCAAGGTCACCTCTCATCTCTGTGATGGACTGATGCCCTTTGTTGATTTCTTTCCTCGCAGCTACCGGAATACAGAGGGACTGATCAAAAGCAGAGAGGATATTCAGCTACTTTGTAAAAGAAACAACACAAAACATTTAAAGAGTTTCAGGGCGCTCTTGAGTGATCTGTCAGAGCTCATTTTTCGAAACTTGTTTGTTTGTTTTTAGTGACTTACTTTTATCCCAAAAGGCTATCATCTTTTGTCCGTTTCATTTTCAGATGCTCTCTCTAATCTAAAATAGAAGGATAGCAAGTAAATACAGTTAAGCACAGTTTGACAAAACACCTTTCTCCCATTTCTTTTATCAACTGTTTGAAACAAAACTGTCCCACAACTCCCCATGTATGGTTGATTAAATATTCAGTCATTTTTGTGTCTTCTCATCATCTCATGTTGACTGCTGACAGGGTAAATGGCTCCCATCTCAGCCTCTTCATTATGTAGCTGATGACATATGTATGTCATAATTCAAGTGATCATGGTCGTCCAATGGAAAAACTGTAAGTAAAGTCAACACTGAAACACAAGAATCCACCTCATTAGTAAACCTTTTAATGTGATTATTCAAAATCATCATATCATTAATTAATTGATTTTACATAAGAGTAATTTGAGTTACAAGTCAAAGCACCACCGTATATATATTTGAAATATTTCAAATGTAGCTGCTCATCTTTGTCTTCACTGACATTTCAGGAGGGAGAGTTTTTTTTTCCCATCTAAGCCTTGGGAGGGTTCTTGCCGCCTGTCACCTATCTGTGTCACTCTCTGGGTGGGAAATGAATAGGACTATTACATCCGAAACCTTGGCTACCGAATTAACTCCATCCACTTTGCTCTATCGTCTCTGTGTTCTCCCTCCATCATTAGCATCACTCCTCTTATGTGGCTCCTTCTCCCCAGAGATCAGCTCTTGCTCTGCTTCTTTCCCTCCACCTCACCCGCAGCATGGCTACCATGAAGGCAATTAATTATCGTCCCATTTCATGTCATCCAGCGCACTAACCCTGTCTCTCTCTTTCTTATGGCTGCTTCTTGTTGTCTCTCCTTCTATGTGCTCTAGTGAGGAGTCATTAGCCTCCAGGGCTTCTTCTTGCCTCTACAAAGTCTTCTGAACTCAAGGTCTGTGGCATACAGGAAACATTTTGTTTTGACAGGCCCAACTTCCACTTGAGTGGAGGCTTCATGAAGAGGATTTGTTGTTCATCCAATCAACTGAGTTTCGGTCCAATTGGTGGAAACTGACGAGGTCCTGCCGACATGTAGTTGCAGAATTAAGTGAGCTTTTGTTATTTGGGCCAGTGTTTTCACATTATAACATACTGAAATGTACAGAAACCTGTGGAGGGGAAACTTCCTTTTTTGAAATATATACTCGGGTTGGAAATCAAACCCATTAAGATCCGTTGCTTTATACTAAAGATCACTCAACTGGTGGTTCCTTTTGCCCTGTATGTAGAATGAAAACCACCCATTCATTCTTTATGTAACCTCATTTATCGGTCAATCTTAGTTTTTTGAATACATGAGCAGTTCACAGTGGTTGAATCCCCAAAGTGTCAAGAACCCAGGGAAACTTTGCCAGAGGCACTTTTCACAGTCCCCGACTCCATCAAGTTGATAGCCTTAAAGTTATTTGAGCTTTTTCCAAATTTGATTTATTCCAAACAAGTAATGCATCAAAGATGCCCTTCTAGTAGATTGTCATTGGATTGAAAGGAAAGCATGAATATGAAAACAAGGACACACTCTAGAGGAGCTCCAAAATAAATGGGGGAGAAATTACTTTAAGATTAAAGGGTGAAAATAAAAGAAAAGGACTTCTGTGACTTCTGTATGTCCTTTAGAGCAACTGTCTCTGCTGGCTGTAACAGCAGCTCCTGAACACAATAGGCTCAGGTTCAACAGAGCGTAGTATATTTATTAAGGCTCTTAACTGTACTTTAGGATCATTGACCAAGAACATAAATCTGAAAGATAATGTCATTGTGGTGGATTTTGGTGGTGTTATGAGACTGCAATCCTGTGAAGGATGCATATCAGCATCGCTGACTTATATGTTGGCCAATGGCCTCAGTGACATGGCTAATTTTATGCGTTTGATTTTGAAATTGAACAGAAAAGCCCTTTCTCAAAATGTGATCCAAAGGAAAGATCTGAAACACAGAACATTGTGTACAATGAAAATGTGTTCTTTTCTTTTCTATGTATTACCCAAAATCTTTCCACTGTGATAAGTGGTCTTCATTAGAGCTGCAATGACTAACAGAACAATGAATGACAGAAAAATAATCAACATCTATTTTAATAATTGATAAATCTTTTTTTTAAGGAAAAATGCTAAATATTCTCTGATTCCAGCATCTCAAATGTGAAGATTGGATGTTTTTTTCTGTCATACATGATAAACAACAAATCTTGTCAATATTGGACTGGTTAAACACTGTGAAGGTGCAGTCGGAGCCCTCATTTCTTCAGGGGAACTGCAGTATAATGCTGTGATAACACAGGGCAGCTCCCAGGTGTGCGAGTGTGTAAATTAGGGTAACCCTTCCTTCACGTGCAGCTATCCCCCCAGGTTTCTTCTGCAAATAGAAAAGTAACCTTAGCGGCCCTTCCTCGTTAAAAGGATAAGAGACTCCTTTGTCCTTGGGTTCCTTAAGAAAGAATGGGCAGAATAAAAGATACAAATGAAAAAGAAGAAATATTTGATGTTTTTGTGTATTTTATAATGCGATTTTGAAGGAACAAGTTGAAAGACATACAGTAAGAAGAAGTACTATTTTGGGGTATGTGAAATTTCCAGCCTTTTCTCCATACTTACCTTTTTGTGTTGAATTAATGGGTGCTGTTCCATTTTCTGTCAGAGTTTTTCTTTGCACCCTTTGTTTTGTGCTTTCACAGGAGACTTTCAGCCATTACAATTAGTTTGTACCATATTCAGCATTTGTGCTGTGTGCGTTTTTAGGGAACGCATACTGGTGTTTACTACATAAAGTAAAGTAGTGAGCGTGAGTCTAAATTCACATATATTTCCCTTTCTTTTTTTATATCTTTGGCCATAAAGGCTTCTTTTCCTTGTGGGCAGAAATGTTGAACTGAAGTGAACTGAACTAATTTGTGCTTAATCACGTGATTAACCAGCAGTACATTCTTTAAATTTTACGCTGTAGCCACATTGTCTCATCTCCGGGTGTAATTACTTATTTTCATATTTTCTATATGACCCGTTCTGTACCCTGTTGTCTTGTCCTTCAACAAACCAAACCCCGCACTGTAAAACTTTAAACACATCTGTGGTTTGTGAACTTTACCATGCCCCTTTCACCTCTGCTTATCATCTCTGACGCAAACCATCGCCATCATCACTCTGCCTGCCCTTTAGATGACTGTTTTATTGGCTCTGTCATGTTGGCACCGAATCAAGGACTACAGACGTGGCATCGTGCCCTGCTGTACGTGGTTAGTTACTTTTTAGCTGCCAAAGGTCACGACTGTCTGCTCATTTTTATAAATTTGTCAGCTGAGACTTCAGATTAGGCTTTGAGAATGTAGCTCGAATAGCTGTATACCTGTTTTAAGACACTTACCTATACTCCTTAAGTTGTTAGTTAATTAGGTTAATTATGTACACAATTATTTAAGACTCAGCATTTTTTAGCCGTGCTAGCATCATGGTCCAAAGGATGGTTGGTTTATCCCAGACTGAAAAGCTGGAAAAGACTAAAATGCTTCAAATTTAGGAAGGATTAGAATGAAATTTTGCTAATTCATGGTCCCCATATGATGAAGTGACCGTGACTTTGGTGATCTTGTAACTTCTATTATCAGGCCAATTATAAGGTACATTTTTAAAATAATGTGTCTAATACTCAAGATCATACTAAACATATGATACATGCCAAACATTGTCAGAGTGAATACTTCTGCATAGAGCTGCGAGCTCCCCAGTAGGCGTACCTCAGTTTATGAAATATAAAGTTAAACGCATTTAAACTTCACTGTTGATTCATGGTCATGGTATAGGCACTGTAGAAGACTAACTCATATTTTAATTTAAAAGTTGCACACACGTGCTGCCAAAACAGTGCGTACTTTGTCTTTTTTAACTAACATTCAAAGCCACTGAGAGATTTCTCTGCCCTTACTAGAGCCGCATCGTTTACATCATAGAGCTCCGCCACGCGGACAGTAATTGGGTAGTCGGGTCTACGGTGCAGCTGGTATGATATCCATTACTCCCCGCTTCTTCTGCGCGACAGCATACTGTATATTTGTGTGTGTGTGTGTGTGTGTGTGTGTGTGTGTGTGTGTGTGTGTGTGCGTCTCATTAGGCAGTGTTCCAGTGACACTGTTGAGG